>CANSZD010002199.1:235000-590000 GCA_947648045.1 Beta corolliflora | reverse complement strand
CTGCTTTAGGTATTAGTACTATGGCTTTCAACCTAAATGGTTTCAATTTCAACAAATCTGTAGTTGATAGTCAAGGTCGTTTCATTAATACCTGGGCTAAAGTAATACCTCTTTCCCCTTCAAGCTTACCTACTACGGTACCAGAATGAATATAATCTCCACCAGACAGACGTAACGCTTTAGCTAGTACACGGAAGTGCATACCATGATTCTTCTGTCTATCAATAACTGCGTGCATTGCACGGTGGATGTGAAGAAGTAGACCATTATCTCGGCAATAATGAGCCAAGGTAGTATTTGCAGTGAATCCCCCTGTTAAGTAGTCATGCATTACGATAGGAACTCCCAATTCTCTGGCAAATACAGCCCTTTTTAGCATTTCTTCGCATGTACCCGCGGTAGCATTCAAGTAATGCCCCTTGATTTCACCTGTTTCGGTTTGTGCTTTATAAAGAGCTTCGGCACAAAATAGGAAACGGTCTCTCCAACGCATAAACGGTTGGGAGTTCACGTTTTCATCATCATTGGTAAAATCAAGTCCACCGCGAAGACATTCATAAACTGCTCGACCATAGTTTCTAGCGGATAACCCCAATTTAGGTTTAATAGTGCATCCTAATAGGGGACGACCATACTTGTTCAATTTATCTCTCTCAACTTGGATACCGTGAGCCGGGCCTTGGAAAGTTTTTACATAAGCAACAGGGATTCGCAAATCCTCCAAACGTAGAGCACGCAGGGCTTTGAACCCAAATACGTTACCCACAATGGAAGTAAACATGTTAGTAACAGAACCTTCTTCAAAAAGGTCTAAAGGATACGCTGCATAACAAATATATTGATTTTCTTCTCCAGCAACGGGCTCGATGTGGTAGCATCGTCCTTTGTAACGATCAAGACTGGTAAGTCCGTCGGTCCATACAGTTGTCCATGTACCAGTAGAAGATTCGGCAGCTACTGCAGCCCCTGCTTCTTCGGGTGGAACTCCAGGTTGAGGAGATACTCGGAATGCTGCCAAGATATCAATATCTAGGGTTTCATACTCAGGAGTATAATAAGTCAATTAGTAATCTTTAACAACAGCTTTAAATCCAACACTTGCTTTAGTCTCTGTTTGTGGTGACATAAGTCCCTCCCTACAACTTCAATTTTAAATTTTTACAACAAAGCAAGAAGGTCTACTCGACATAAATTATTCTGCAGCGGTAGTAATATTTTAGGTCCTTGTTAGATTATCCAAATATTTTTCTACAACTTGTCATGGTATCAGCTCATATAACCATGTTCCATTCGGGGGAATAAGAATAAAATAGAAATTGACTTATGTTGGAGAGATGGCTGAGTGGTTGATAGCTCCGGTCTTGAAAACCGGCATAGTTCTTTGTTCAGAACTATCGAGGGTTCGAATCCCTCTCTCTCCATTTAGGCTAACCTTGAAGCAGATTAAAAAATTACATGAACAAAAAAAACTGAAAAAACAAACGACGAAAAACAATAATTCAAGAGAGAATACCAAAATTTAGGCAATACTATGAGAGAAAATAAAATCAAAAGAAAGTAAAGAAGAATTGTCAGAAATTTAGAGAGAGAAATACCTTTTTCGACAAAAAATGAAACAAATCGAGAAACCCTAAATCATACTTCGTTTGAGGACGAAAAAATCGAAAACCCTTGAGGTTTGAGGAGAAGAATCGAAAAATATAACCGAAGGAGCTGTGAGGTTGAAGAAACAGCGAGGTCGACGCCTTGTGATTCAACCAATTGATAGAGCGGGGGACGACGGAGGGAGGGACGACGACGGAGGGAGGGTCGGCGGAGGAGAACGAGGGTTTCAATTGAGAGAGGGTCGGCGGAGGAGAACGAGGGTTTCAATTGAGAGAGGGTCAAATTGACAGAGCGGGGGAAATTGGGAGAAGGGAAAACAGTAAGAGAGGGAAGGACTAATAGGCTGATAGTCTAGGGTCGAAAAGTATTTTACATTATAAGGAGGAAAAACGTGCAAATGCTCGGGTTGACCAACCGGAGCACTTATTCACAAATGCTCCGGTTGATTAGTCCACCGGAGCATTTGACATCAAATGCTCCGATTGATTAATCAACCGGAGCATTTGTGAATCTTTTTTTTAAAAAAATTCACAAATGCTCCTGTTGATTAGTTAACCGGAGCATTTGATAAGTAGCAAAAGCAATTTTTTCACTAGTGCCACTTACTTTATGCATAGTTGAAGTATGTAAGTCACACTTAGGTACAAAAGATTAGAAGTTTAATTTTTAGGTTCGTTTCGGGGTCGTTTTTTGTGAATTTGAGCTATTTTACTTCCCAAAACTACCTACAAGTTACACATAGGAGCAAAACTAACACACACCACTTACTTTATGCATAGTTGAAGTGTTAATGTCATATTTTGGTGCAAAAGATTAGAAGTTCAATTTTTAGGTTCGTTTCGGGGTCGTTTTTTGTGAATTTGAGCTATTTTACTTCCCAAAACTACCTACAAGTTACACATAGGAGCAAAACTAACACACACCACTTACTTTATGCATAGTTGAAGTATGTAAGTCACACTTAGGTACAAAAGATTAGAAGTTTAATTTTTAGGTTCGTTTCGGGGTCGTTTTTGTGAATTTGAGCTATTTTACTTCCCAAAACTACCTACAAGTTACACATAGGAGCAAAACTAACACACACCACTTACTTTATGCATAGTTGAAGTGTTAATGTCATATTTTGGTGCAAAAGATTAGAAGTTCAATTTTTAGGTTCGTTTCGGGGTCGTTTTTTGTGAATTTGAGCTATTTTACTTCCCAAAACTACCTACAAGTTACACATAGGAGCAAAACTAACACACACCACTTACTTTATGCATAGTTGAAGTGTTAATGTCATATTTTGGTGCAAAAGATTAGAAGTTCAATTTTTAGGTTCGTTTCGGGGTCGTTTTTTGTGAATTTGAGCTATTTTACTTCCCAAAACTACCTACAAGTTACACATAGGAGCAAAACTAACACACACCACTTACTTTATGCATAGTTGAAGTGTTAATGTCATATTTTGGTGCAAAAGATTAGAAGTTCAATTTTTAGGTTCGTTTCGGGGTCGTTTTTTGTGAATTTGAGCTATTTTACTTCCCAAAACTACCTACAAGTTACACATAGGAGCAAAACTAACACACACCACTTACTTTATGCATAGTTGAAGTGTTAATGTCATATTTTGGTGCAAAAGATTAGAAGTTCAATTTTTAGGTTCGTTTCGGGGTCGTTTTTTGTGAATTTGAGCTATTTTACTTCCCAAAACTACCTACAAGTTACACATAGGAGCAAAACTAACACACACCACTTACTTTATGCATAGTTGAAGTGTTAATGTCATATTTTGGTGCAAAAGATTAGAAGTTCAATTTTTAGGTTCGTTTCGGGGTCGTTTTTTGTGAATTTGAGCTATTTTACTTCCCAAAACTACCTACAAGTTACACATAGGAGCAAAACTAACACACACCACTTACTTTATGCATAGTTGAAGTGTTAATGTCATATTTTGGTGCAAAAGATTAGAAGTTCAATTTTTAGGTTCGTTTCGGGGTCGTTTTTTGTGAATTTGAGCTATTTTACTTCCCAAAACTACCTACAAGTTACACATAGGAGCAAAACTAACACACACCACTTACTTTATGCATAGTTGAAGTGTTAATGTCATATTTTGGTGCAAAAGATTAGAAGTTCAATTTTTAGGTTCGTTTCGGGGTCGTTTTTGTGAATTTGAGCTATTTTACTTCCCAAAACTACCTACAAGTTACACATAGGAGCAAAACTAACACACACCACTTACTTTATGCATAGTTGAAGTGTTAATGTCATATTTTGGTGCAAAAGATTAGAAGTTCAATTTTTAGGTTCGTTTCGGGGTCGTTTTTTGTGAATTTGAGCTATTTTACTTCCCAAAACTACCTACAAGTTACACATAGGAGCAAAACTAACACACACCACTTACTTTATGCATAGTTGAAGTGTTAATGTCATATTTTGGTGCAAAAGATTAGAAGTTCAATTTTTAGGTTCGTTTCGGGGTCGTTTTTTGTGAATTTGAGCTATTTCACCTCCCAAAACTAGCTACATGTTACATGCTACAATTTCCAAAATAAACTAATTCTTACCTATCAATTTAATCTAAATTAAATAAACTAATTAGTTACATACCTTTTGAAGATAATCGATGTCAGTACAACGGTTGACTATATCAAACATGTACCGCAGTACGTAATAGCCACAATCAACACCATTCTTTTGTTGCGGACACTGAAATTCACCAAATTTAAACATCCAAAAACATTCATGTTAAATTTAAAGTATATGAAAATAAATGGTTAGACATAAGATTCACCAAAGTAGTTACCTCAACTGATATCCAAAGAGGAGCTTTTCCTAATCGAAGTCCAAGTCCATAATGGTGCTTCATCACACTACATCAATACATTATAAGATGTTTATTATATATATATATATATATATATATATATATATATATATATATATATATATATATATATATATATATATATATATATATATATATATATATATAAATGTGTAATATTAGGTACACATATTGTTCTAGTTAAGTTACCTATTCAATAGTGACTTGACTAGTAAGCTCCGTGGTGGTTGTCGACGAAGAGAATCAAAGTGGTAAACGTGATTATTTGACAAACATATCACAATGAGCGTCCAATGGTGACTATATAAGGAAATAATATAAAGTTACTTATTCAACAATTCGGTGAATTTTGTTATCGATATATATGGAACAAGAAGGCAAGTTATCTAAACAAGGTAATAAAGTTATAGAAAATAAAGTGAATTTTGCACTCGCGCTTTTTTTCTCACGTCTTGCCTGAAAAAACACATAAGTACAAACAAAAGATTAGGTGTTATATACAATCATACTCGAGCTAAGTGTGGTAAATATAATTAAAATCCTTTGCTTACAACAACTTCGGGGTAGTATTTTTGGCAACAAATGCTTCCCACTCTTCGAGTTTGATATTTCTCCATATTTGATATGGTAATGTGGTGGGTTCCTCCGAATTTTCCAATGCGGCCTCGGCTTCGATTTGCTTTTCTCCCCCATAAATTTTCTTCTTCTTTGTACCCGTTCTTTTCCTCCGCTTAGTAATCCAACCGGACACTAACTTAGCCTTGAAATCTCGAAATCTCTGAGCAAGCGCGGATAAAAATAGATTCTTCTTGGCTTCATCATCTTCGATATTGAAGAGATTCTACAAAAAAAACGAACAAAAATATTAGTTTCCACATTTGTTGTAATAGATTAAATTTTATCATTAGTACTACATACACATACATTTATTAAAATAAGAAACTAAATGGTAGTATGAAACTTACCATAGTGTCATTCCATAGCAATTTCTTCATCCCCTCGGGCACCTCTTGCCATGAATGCAAAATGGAGAGCCTCCCGAACACAAAGGCCAATATGTTTGGCATACTTAGAACGCCACACACCACAAGGTTGACCCAAGTTATCGTACTCTAAAGTCATATGCAAGTGAGTAGCACTTATTGACTTTGTAGGTCCTCTTCCCTTTCTCTTTTTCATCACTTTCGATTTTCTTTGTTGTTGATTTGTTTGTAACTCCCGTTGTTGACCTTCTTTCCTACAAACTTGTTGTGCTTTCACAATTGTACCACTTTTTGGATGAAGTTCTTGAAGATCTCGATCTTCGAGATCACCTTTATCTGGGTCCTTCCTCACATCATAAGATTCATCCTCGGTTGTGTGTTCACTAGTCGTCATCTCATCCATATGTAGTAATTATCCCTGCAATTATAAACACATAGAAATTAATATATATGTACAAGTTAAAAAAAAATAACAAATTGATTAAGGACCAACAATAATGGAACATCGGAAATCGTGGGCCACTAGCTACTCCCCACATCCCCTCACCAGCGGCGGCCGGCAGCGGCGGCCATGCCGTGGCAGCCTTGCTTGCCGCCGCGGGGATGTGCAAGGGGGGAAGTAGCTAGGTGTTGGACGGGGGGCGGGAAGTAGCTAGGGGTTGGACGGGGGGGAAGTAGCTAGGGGGTTGGACGGGGGGAGCGGGGGCGTGCAAGGGGGGGAGTAGCTAGGGGTTGGACGGGGGGAGTGGGGGTCGTGCAAGGGGGGGACCGGAGGCCTGTGCAAGGGGGGGGAAGTAGCTAGGGGCTGGACGGGGGATCGGCCGTGCGGGGGGGAACCGGGGGCCTGTGCAAGGGGGGGCCTAAAATGATATTTATTTTCCCGAAATCCAACCATCAACAAAGTAGCTCGTATAAATCTACTTAATAGCAACATTTTAGGTTATAAGATCATATTTCACAACAAATTGGATTACCATGACTCGAAATACACGAAAATGACATGAAACGGCCGAAAAGGCTTAAAATGACGTTTACTTTCCCAAAATCCAACCATGAACAAAGTAGCACCCATAAACCTATTTCGTAGTCGTATTTTATGCAATATTATTACATTCAACAAGAAATTGGAGTCACATGACTCGAAATACACGAAAACGACATGAAACGGACGAAATAGGCCTAAAATGACCCTTACTTTCCCAAAATCCAACCAACAACAAAGAAGCACCTATAAACCTACTTAGTAGTCGTATTTTATGCAATATTATCACATTCAACAAGAAATTGGATTACCATGACTCGAAATACACGAAAATGACATGAAACGGCCGAAATAAGCTTAAAATGACGTTTACTTTCCCGAAATCCAACCATGAACATAGTAGCACCTATAAACCTACTTTGTAGTCGTATTTTATGCAATATTATTACATTCAACAAAAAATTGGATTACCATGACTCGAAATAAACGAAAATGACATGAAACGGGCGAAATAGGCCTAAAATGACCCTTACTTTCCCGAAATCCAACCAACAACAAAGTAGCACCTATAAATCTACGTAATAGTCGTATTTTTTGCTATATTATTATATTCAACAAGAAAATTGAGTCACATGACTCGAAATATATGAAAATGACATGAAATGGACGAAATAGAGATAAACCTGAGTATATGTCTCATGATTTGTTGACCTTCCGCCGTTTCTTAGGAGTTTCAACATGTATCCCTTCGGAGTGTGATCAACACGCATATAGTTCTCGAGACATATTTACATCATCTTCCACGCTATTTTCAGGATAGGTAAAAGTTGGGATGTCCTCAAATGCATCATACTCTTCCTCATCCTCAACATCACCAAT
The DNA here is from genome assembly GCA_947648045.1 of Beta corolliflora. Taxonomy (NCBI): domain Eukaryota; kingdom Viridiplantae; phylum Streptophyta; class Magnoliopsida; order Caryophyllales; family Amaranthaceae; genus Beta; species Beta corolliflora. The sequence continues at coordinate 582,721 of CANSZD010002199.1, read as the reverse complement.
GCCCAGAATACTCCTTTTGCCAGGTACAACAATTGACCACTTATTATCGCAGGATCGGTTACATAGAATACTTGTTTAGCTTGTGATGCAAGTACAAATGGCTCTTCGCCTCACGTAGACGACCCATGTCCACAAGAGTGAATCCCTGAGGATCATCTTTTTTTACGCAACGTCGATTATCATCAACCCAATTGCAATAAAAGAGACAAATATGAAAAGCCGAGTAGTCAAGCTCCCATATTTCTTGAATTCGCCCATAATAGTTGGTGGCAGAAGAACGGGAGACTTATCTTTCGAGCTTGCGTATTGTGTAGATGACGCCACAAGTGAAACACCACTATTCCGTCGCGATGTCGACTTAAGATCTTGACGTTCGATCCAAAACGTATACCCGTTAATATCATAACCCTCATAAGAGTGTACAGATTCACGAGGACCAAATGCTAACCACTTGATCGCTTTTTAAACATTTTCATTTAAATCATCCACTACTCGATGATGAAACCAATCAATGAACGTCTTATTATGCATTTGCGTCAATGCCCTTATTCCTTTTCCAGGGTTGCTAACACGTAATTCCTCCATATGCTCATTTAAATAAGGATGGACCGCCACGTGATGCAACACAAATAAGTGAGCTTGTGTACGCTTGTCGACGAAGGTGAGATTAATTTTGAGCCAATCGTACCCTTGCCCTCGAGTCCGCCCTCGTGTCGAGATATCGGAACGCCAATAGGATCAACACCAAAGAACATACTCGCCACAAAATTACCGACCTCTTCACCACAATCCCTTGAATAATGCTACCTTCGGTTGTGCAAGATTTCGAACTTTATCCTTCAAAGTACCCATATATCTCTCAAAAGGATAGCACCACCTCAAAACAACGGACCACACAAGCTTTAATTTCTCGAACTAGATGGACAATGAGATGGACCATAATGTCAAAGAATGCGGAGGGAAAAAACATCTCAAATTTGCATAGAGTTTCAACTACTCTGGCCTGCAAAGAATCGAGGGTCGACGGTTCTAGGACTTTGCTGCATATTGTATGGAAAAATGAACAAAGTTCGGTAATGGTGTGCCTCACATGCTTCGGAAGTATCCCACGAATTGCAATCGGTAAGAATACTTGCATCATGACATGACAATCGTGAGATTTCATACTCAATAACTTCAACTCACCATTTAAGGTAACAAATCGCTTCATATTCGATGAGTACCCGGTTGGAACCTTAATACCATACAATGACTCGCAAAAAATCCGTTTCTCGGCTTTCGACAACGTGTAGCAAGTCAGGGGCAAATAATTCTTCTCCGAATCATCCACCTTTTTTCTTTTCCCAATTTCCTCATCAAGCCCTTCCTCCACTACTTTCTTTTCCTTCCCGCCCTTTTTTGAGCCCACAACTCCGGTCGAAGCTTATTTTTTTCCAAGTGAAGACGTGACGCTTTAACATCCTTTGTCTTACCCGGAATATTCATAAGTGTCGCAAGAATTGCATCACAAACATTCTTCTCAATGTGCATGACATCCAAACAATGTCCGACTTTTAAATCTTTCCAATATGGGAGTTTCCAAAAAAATAGACTCCTTTTTCCATAATCCCGTAGTTCCATCAACGTCATTCGCAGTTTTACCATAGATCGTTTCAATGCCCTTAACCCGATTATAAACTTCAGTACCGTTAATGGTCTACGAAGCAACTTCCTCTTCAACCGTCCCATCGAAGGCCTTTTTCTTAAATCGATAGGGATGGTCGCGTCTAAGGAGCCTTCGTGTGCGCATATAGACATGTTTGCAACCCTTAATGTGTGTAGACTTCATGTCATCTATACAAATCGGGCACGCTTTTTTTTCCTTTGGTCTTATACCCGATAAGTTCCCATAAGTCGGAAAGTCGTTCATTGTACGTAAAAGCATGGCACGCAGAGTGAACATCTCATTAGCATACGCATCAAATACCGACACTCCTTCGTTCCACATCTTCCGTAAATCTTCAATAAGTGGTTGAAGGTATACATCTATGTCATTTCCGAGGTTGTTTCGGCCCCGATATGAGAAGCGACAACATGATGTACTTGCGTTTCATGCACAACCAAGGAGGCAAGTTATAAATCACTAAAACTACCGGCCATGTACTATGTCGAGAACTAAGATTGCCAAAGGGATTCATGCCATCCGTACATAATCCAAGCCTCAAATTCCTATCCTCGTTACCAAACGGCTTATGCACCCTATTGATACTTTTCCACTCGGGGGAATCAACTGGATGCTTCAAGAAACCGTCTTTCTTCCTACGATCCGCATGCCACCGCATATTCTTCACATCTTTTTTTAGTGAGAACATGCGCTTAAATCTAGGTATTATGGGAAGATACCACAACACCTTAGCCGGTGGTCCTTCACTACCCCCAGCCCCTTTACGCCCGTACCTTGATAATCCACAACGTGGACACTCATCTAAATGCTCATACTCATTACGATAAAGCACACAATCGTTTGGACAAGCATGTATCCTCTGGTACTCTAAACCGAAAGGACACATGAGTTTCTTAGCATAATAGTTCGACTTTGGCAGATCATTTCCATCGGGGAGCATATCGGCTAAAACTTCCAACAACGACGTGAAACCGCAATCCGTCCAACCTGCTTCGACTTAATATTGAAGAGTGTTATCACAACTGGAAAGTTTGGTGTACTTCGTACAACCCGGATACAATGGCCTTTCGGCCTCGTATATAGACTCAAACATACGAGGTCGTTTGCAAGACTGATCTTCAACCTCTTGTATCATCTCGTCTACCCGATCTCTATCATCATCCCCAAATTCATCATCCCCATACTCACCATCCTCGAAATCATCACCTAATTTATCCTTCTCCTCTTCACATACATCGTTCATTATCCTACAGCTTCTTGCATATCTCCCCTCCTCACCATGCCAAACCCATACGTGGTATTGAGGCCTAAACCCACGACGAAAGACATGCTCCCTAAGCAAATGAATACTACTAACCTTGCTCACATTTCCACAATCTAAACAAGGACAATAAAAAGTCGATCGCTCCGGAAGATGCTTGGTATTCTAATGCAGATTTACAAAATTCTGAGACCCCATTCACAAACTCAATCGATTCACGGCTACCATACATCCAAGTACGATCCATCTCATTCATGAAAACCTCTAATTAAACACAACCAATTATAAGTATCAATCATTTAAGCACATTCACATGCAAGATAATCACATATTGAAAACACGCATATACAAATGGAGGCTAAGAGAGTCACATGTGCAAATGTATGCATGCATCCGAAGGTCCTTATCACTCCAACCTAACCCATCCTTGGACGTTTAATCTCACTAGTGAATATATGCCAACTTTTCAATTCTAAGGAAAATCCGCAAAATTTCCCTCAGCTTCTCCAAGTACACAATGTAGATAATTGATTATCTACATATGTACACAGAGAACAATGTAGAGAAACGACAAGCCAAGACTTTCCTTAGAATTGAAAATAAGACATACATTCACCACCTAAGTGAGATCAAACGTCCAAGGACAGTCCCAAACAGGGGACTATTCAAGACTTACTCCTAATGAGCAAGTCTTGAACGGGTATCTAGGCATATGATTGATGATGATGATTCATATAACTTATACATTTCATAGCTTAATTAAATTATTTTCATCCAATCTCATATCAAGAAATATAGATACACATAGATTGAATCTACATATATACACAATAAATGAAGATATATAATGAATTGTCTTTATCATAAATACATACCAATAACAACTAATATGGAGATCGATCTTTATATATACTCTGCGCTATCTCCTAGTTGATTTGCCGCTTCCAATATGCTAATATCTAATACACATAAAATCGAAAAAATTATTAGCATATAGTAAATGCAAATTGCATATTATTATAAGAAATACATTAATATATATAAATTATATCTTACCCACATTGAAACACATTACAACAAAATTCAAGTCATATTCCACTAGTAAAATTACAACTTAAGGAGCATATTAAGGAGCATATTGAGGTTTTTGATCAACCAAATTACTGTTTTCAAAGATCCCACCTCTAGAAACATATATGAAGAAAAATATCAAAGGATAGAACTATAAGATAACATAAAAATTAAAGCTTTTGACTTTCTAGGTGTGTAAAAGAAGGTTAATCTAGTGAAAAACAACATTAAATTCAGAAAATCGCAAACCTAGCTATAGGCCGACGCGGTGGTTCGGTGGTGGCTGACCCTGGGTAGTGCCGCGCGATGGCGTGAGAGGGGGTGGGTGGCGCACAGCAGTGGATGCCGCTCAGGTTGTTGGCGCACAGGTGCCTAGCTCGCGTGCAGGTGGTTGGCGCGTAACTTAGGGCGGTTTTCGCGCTCAGGTGCGTGTGGAGGAACTCGCTGGTGGCGTTTCTAACCACGGCGAGGGTGGCGCGTAGGAGAGGAGAGGGTTCTGCGTGGTGCGGTGGGGGTGGCGCATAGGAGGGTGGCACGCAGGAGGTGGAGAGGGTGATGGATGGGTCGTTGCTTGGAGAGGAGAGAGTGAACGAAAATATTGAGCGAGCGAGGGAAATGCAAATTAAGCGCGGTGCCTGCGGCCGATAAAAAAATTAAAAAAAGGGCTGCGGTTGTGTAGAAAACCACAGACCTTTCCTTTAAAGGGCTGCGGTTAAGCCCATAACCGCAGCCCTTTTTCTGGTAAGGGCTGCGGTTATGGCCTTAACCGCAGCCCTTAAAGGAAGGGCTGCGGTTTTCTGCACAACCGCAGCCCTTTTACAACAACAATTGACAATTTTTCCTCTAGTGTAAAAAGACTTATTAAAATACTTCCGGTTGTTAATAACAACCATTTTATGAATTTCAAGCCAAAACACCGAATTCCGGCATTGACTTTTTTTTAACTCTAATTGACTCTTTCAATTTTCCTATTTTAACTAGCCTTCCCCAAACATTCAATTCTCACAAAACTTTCCTCCCAAATATCGAGCGTCGGAATTTAGTTTCTTGGCCTGAAATTCATAAAATGGTTGTTATTAACAACCAGAAGTATTTTAATAAGTCTTTTTAGACAAAAAAAAAATTTAGGTCCTTCCCTACAAAACTTGTGTTTTATTATGTACTTTTTGACAAAAGAACCCTATTAATTTCAATTTTTTGCTTCTCCTCTTAATTATGAAAGGCTAATTGAATTGCTCATGATTGGGCAAATTAGACTTAGATTCAACTATCACAAAAAAAGTTGCAGAACTTAAGCATGTCCATTTTTGTATGTAGGATGCATTAGTGGTGTGTCGCCTTCGGAGGAAAAGTGATGATCATGCCATCAATGGCACACATGGAGATTTTTGTTAAGCTCGTGTATATTATTAAGCCCATATGTATTTGTGTAGTGTGTATTTTAGGTTTTGTATTTGTTTGGATTATGTATTATATATATAGGTAAATAATGGAATGAAAACACACAGCTTTACACATTCAGTTTTGTCATGGTACCAGAGCCATCATAATTTTCGAATCCTAAACCCTAATACACAGCATTGAACGAGATTACTCACATCGTCCATTAAAGCTTCACAGCTGATTCCTTTGACGAAGATTAACGACTATTTCGCTGCATAATAATGGGAGACGATGACAAGAAGGTTGTGACTGTTCCCTCAATTGATACTTCATCACCCTATTATTTGGGATCGGGTGATCAACCTGGTAATCTGATCACTCACGTGATCTTGACAGGAGATAACTATGTCTCGTGGGCGAGAGCCATGACTCTGTCCTTGAAGGCGCGGAGGAAATATGTGTTTATTGCTGGCACAATTAAGCCGGATGATGAAAAGAAGTTGTTAGATTGGGAGACAGTTCGATGCTCGTGTCCTGGATTTTGCGTAGCATTGACTTGAAGATGGTAGCATCAATTCCATATCATGATGAAGAAAGACAGCTTTAGCAATACTTGGAGAAACGGTTTTGTGTCGCAAATGGCCCGCGTCTCCAACAATTGAGGGCTGCTATTATTGATTGTAAGCAGGCCAAGGATCAATCGATGGAGGATTATTATTCAAAACTCATGGGAATATATGATGAACTTACCCGACTTAAGCCACTCATGGTCGTGATTGTGGGAAGTGTACCTGTGACATAGCGGGCAAATACGCCAAGGATAGGGACGAAAAGACATTGCATCAGCTCCTAATTGGCGTGAATGATGACCTGTATGGTGGTGTGCGGTCTAATCTTCTGTCGTAGCAGACTCTCCCTGATTTGGATCGGGCTTATCAAGCTTTTGTACAGGAAGAACGAGTCCAGAGCATGACGAAAGGGAAGGCTACGAATGTAAGTGAGGTTGGGATCTTTGCTGCTCAGGTGGGAAGAAGGAGTGACTCTTGATATGATAAGTCGAAGTTACAGTGCTCTCATTGCAAAAAGACGGGGCATGATGAGGCTAGTTGCTTCAAGTTACATGGACTCAAGGATTGGTGGTATGAAAAGTACAAAGGAGGGAAAAGTGGACGTGCCAGTGCGTCCAATGAACGTCCTGGTCATGCGGCAGGGGATCGTGGCAAGGGTGTTCAACTCAATGCCGTGACGAGTGTCACTGGCGGTGAAGGCACTCACGAGGGCAGCACAGGAGGTACTGGTGGGGGTACTCCCCTTGCAAATCTCACTTCTGAACAGGTGCATTACATTATGAATCTAATCAATGAGCAGAATCCCGAACGTATGATGGGTAAGCATTCTCTTGTGCCCTGGATTATTGACACTGGCGCCTCAAATTATGTTACTGGGTGTCATGATGATCTGTATGCTTGGTGCTCTGTGTCTTTCCCAGTGAGTTTACCTGATGGCACAAAAGTAGTAGCCACAAAGAAGGGCAACGTGATGCTGGCAGGAGGACTTGTGTTGACTAATGTCCTATTTGTGCCTACTTTACAATGCAATTTGTTGTCGGTTTCACAACTAATTAATGATACTAATTGCCTTGTCCAATTCACTGACTCACATTATGCTATGCAGGACCGTCGTTCGGGGATTCTGATTGGAGCAGGTGAGAAACGGGGTGGACTCTACTTCTATTGTGGTGTTCCCGTGATCGGCGCAGTTCGTGCTTCGGAAGATGAAGATTTTGAATTATGGCATCGCCGTCTTAGACATCCGTCGGAGAGAGTCACAGGATGGTACCGGCTCTTAGGAACAGTAGGTGTCATCAGGTGTCCAATAAAGCATGTGAGGTTTGTCCTCAAGCTAGATAGCGTCGTAGTAGTTTCCTGGTTAGTTATAGTCGTGCTAGTAGAATGTTTGAGTTGATACATTGTGATTTGTGGGGTCCTTACCTTACCCCATCGTCTTGTGATGCACATTATTTTGTCTCTTTTGTGGATGACTATACACTAGATGTTTTGGGTTTATCTTTTGCAATACAAGTTCGAAGTTTATAATGTTTTCCTCTCATTTTTTGCCATGATAAAAAGACAGTTTGGTGTTGATGTGAAATTGGTCAGGAGTGATAATGGCACTGAATTTACATGTATGGAGTCCTATTTTAATGACAATGGTATTATTTTTCAAACTCCATGCATTGGCACACCCCCAACAAAACGGTAGAGTAGAGCGTAAACACCAACACATTTTGAATGTTAACCGAGCGCTCATGTTTCAGGGCAATCTTCCAGTGTCATTTTAGGGTGAATGTGTCCTCAGTGTTGTGTATGTAATTAATCGCACTTCCTCTCGCTTATTGGGTGGGAAAACCCCCAATGAATTGCTTTTTGGACAATAACCTGATTTTAATGAATTAATGGTCTTCGGGTGTCTTTGTTTCGTTCATAATCAAAAGACTAAAGGGGATAAATTTGCTCCAAGAAGCAGAAAGTGCATGTTTTTGGGTTATACTAATACTCAAAAGGGTTGGAAGGTCTATGATTTGGCTACTGGTAAAATATTTGTTTCTCGGTATGTTGTATTTGCTGAAAATGTTTTCCCTACCCTTCGCACCCTCTTCCAAATTCCTCCCCCAACATCACTGCTATGGTGCCATTGCAAGCTGTTGCTGCCCCTGATGCAATTTTCTAGGTGACTTTGTTGAAATGAGTCCCGAATCTTGCGGTTTGAATCCTACCGACACCTGTACCCCAGCCCCTCCACAAATTAGCCCCATGTCTACTTCATCTCCAGCCCATCAAAAGCCCCTTTCCCCACTTACCTCCCCTCCTATGCTACCCGCAACCTAAGATGATACAAGCCCTACTTCAGATTCAGCCCGTGCTGGGCCAGCTCACGATGATGCTGCTACTATGGGACGTGGCATGAGGGAGAAACGCCCATCGGTTTTCCTCCGATATTATGTTACTAACACCATTTCGAGTTCCTCCGACACCTCGCTGCTGCAGTTTGAGTCCTCAGGTGCGTCCTATCCTATAGCTAACTTTGTGAATTGTGACAACTTTTCTTTGCCCCACCATATGTTCCTTGCTAACATCACTGTAGGAGTTGAGCCTCGTACTTTCAAAGAGGCCATGAGTGACTCTCGATGGCGTGAGGCAATGCAAAAGGAGATTGAGGCTTTGGAAAATAATGGCACTTGGGAAATGGCTTCTCGTCCTCCAGGCAAAAAGGCCCTTAGTTGCAAATGGGTGTATAAAATTAAATATCATGCTGATGGGAGTGTCGAACGGTATAAAGCTCAACTTGTTATATTGGGCAATCATCAGATCGAGGGTTTGGATTATAATGAGACCTTCGCTCCAGTTGCCAAAATGGTCACACTAGTAGAAAAAAGTTGATTTGCGTCTCCTGAATTGCGTCTCACAGCAGATAAAACGACGCAGAAGCATCATTTGCGTCGGACATTTAAGAAGTCTGACACAAATCATGAATTATATGCGTCGGATGTGTCCTGCATTCAACGCAAAAAATTCATATGCGTAGGACCCTTATCAATGTTCGACGCAAATCATGATTTAGGGCCTAGTTTTTGTAATACGATGTGCGTCGGACCTTAGAGTCCATGCGACGCACATAGCTTGAGGCCCGCTTTGTAAACATATGTGCGTCGGACCTTATGGTCCATGAGACGCACATAGCGTTTCATAAGCCTGCTTCTTTCAAACCCTACCTAACTTTTCATTTAATTTCATTCACAGCCGTTTAATGAGTCCCCCCCCCACTCCTCTCTCTCTCTCTCTCTCTCCCAAATAGAATTATGTGGGTTCTCTTCAAATCCCCCACACCACTCTCTCTCTCTCTCTCTCCCCAAATAGTATTTATGGGCTACTTCTTTTCTCTTCAAATCTCTCATTGCATCTGGGTTTTTTTATGCGAGTTTCGGGTTAATTAAATAATCTCAAGTTCGCACACAAAGCTTCAATTCGCCTGCTTCGTCTACTTCGTCTGCTTCGTCTGCTTCGTTGGAGAAATCAGGAGAGAGAGGATTGGAAGGCAATTCATCACCACAATTGGTTCCAACAAAATGAAATAGTTGTATGTTTAAATATATTTATTTTGTAGATCTGATTTTTGTTTTTTTAGGTTCAATTTTATAATTTCGTGTTTATTTAGATTTGAAATTTTTGGCGATTTATTTATATGTCCCTTGGTGTTTTCCTTTTTTGTATGTAAGATATGGTTTTTTTAATTTTTTAATTTTTAATTTTGTACAGATTCTGGTTCAATTATTTGTGGTTCAATCCCTTGTGTTTGTTATTCAGATTTGCTTTTTGTATTTCATTCTTTTTATATATGGAACTGTAGAGATTTTTACTTTTTTTTCTCTGATTTCATTATATTGTGTTATATTAATAATGGCATATATAAATCTTCGATAAAACTAATTGGAATTTGAGAATAAAAACTTCAACTGAAGCAGTGAATTGGGTATAGGAACAAATCACTTTTTGCTAGGTTCAATCCTTGAATGCAGTACCAAAGCAATCATGCTTTGGTACTGTTTTTAATATTGTTTACAAATCATCATTTGCGTCACATGTTGGTAATGTGCGACGCAAATGGCTCTTATCTGCGTCGCACTTTGCCAAGCATACGACGCAGATGCTTACCATTTTGTGCATGCTGGGTGCTACTTGCAGGATAATGTGCGTCGGACGTTGCTTAGTGTCCGACGCAAATAGACTATAATCTGTGTCGTGTCCTCATCCGACGCAGATAATGTCTTTCTCATCTGCGTCGAGACCTGTGTCGTCGGACCGATGTCCGACGCATATGGGGGTCCCAGATCCTACGCAAATCGTTAATTCTGTACTAGTGTCACTCTTCGCACCTTCTTGGAGGTGGCAACTGCTCAAAACCTTAAACTGCACCACATGGATGTGCATAATGCCTTTCTTCACAAAGATCTCGATGAAGAAGTATATATGAGACCTCCTCCTGGTTTCTCTATTCACCGGTCTAACTTGGTATGTCGTCTCAAAAAGTCTCTTTATGGCTTACGGCAAGCTCCTCGGTGTTGGTTTGCCAAACTTGCATCAGCTCTTCTCCGGTACGATTTTATTCAATCTTATTCAGACTACTCCTTGTTTTCTTATCAAAGGGGTGATGTTCGTCTTCATGTCCTTGTTTATGTTGATGACCTCATTATATCCGGTAATCATGCATCTGCCATCACTGCCTTTAAAATGTATCTTGGGGATTGCTTTCACATGAAGGATCTGGGGGTCTTGAAGTATTTCTTAGGTGTCGAGGTTGCACGCAGTTCCAAAGGTATTTTTCTCTGTCAGCGCAAATATGCCCTTGATATTATATCTGAAGCAGGTCTTCTGGGGGCTCGACCTACACCTTTCCCGATTAAGCAGCACCATGGTTTAGCCTCCGCCACTGGTGACCTCTTGTCTGCGCCTGACCATTATAGACGCCTCGTTGGTCGTCTGATTTACTTGTGCTTCACTCGCCCCGATCTCGCTTATGCGGTACACATCTTATCTCAGTTTATGCATTCACCTCGTGAGGAGCACTGGGATGCTGCCCTTCGTGTCGTTCGTTACCTTAAAGGGACACCAGGACAAGGTATTCTTCTTAGTTCTTTAGCTGATTTATCTTTGACGGGGTGGTGTGACTCTGATTTGGATAGTTGTCCACTGACACGGCGCTTGCTCTCTGGTTGGATAGTGTTTCTTGGTTCCTCTCCGATTTCCTGGAAAACCAAGAAACAACATACTGTGTCTCGCTCGTCTGCGGAGGCAGAGTACCGTTCTAGGCCAACATTACTACTGAACTCAAATGGCTCAGTGCCTTACTCCACAGTCTTGGTGTTTCTTTGTTTATGCCTATGTCTCTGTTTTGTGACAGTCAATCTGCTCTATATATTGCTCAAAATCATGTCTTTCACGAATGTACTAAACACATCGAAGTTGACTGTCATTATGTGCATGATGCTATCACCGACGATACTATTGCTACTTCTCATGTTTCCACTCATGAACACATTTTTACAAAACCACTTGGTATGAAACAGTTTCAACATCTTCTTGGCAAGTTGGGCATTTGCAATCTTCATGTTCCAACTTGAGGGGCGGTGTTAAGCCCGTGTATATTATTAAACCCATATGTATTTGTGTAGTGTGTATTTTAGGTTTTGTATTTGTTTATAGGCTACAAGCCCGATTGGATTGTTATATATATATACGTAATTTAAGTAATGGAATGAAAACACACAGCTTTACACATTCAGTTTTGTCAAATTCAATTATCAGATTCATTAGCTAGTAGTGGGACCTACCTAGGGTGTGGTGTAGATCCACTCACTAGTATATCACGTGGGGACAAAATGGCTGGATGATTCTCATTCGGTGGAGCTGACAATGGAAAACCAAAGATGAAATAGTCGAGCCGAGATTTGTGAGCTCTGTGAATGTATGCACTTCATCCTTGTGCTATTTCAGGTTAACATGCATGCGTTTAGATTGTATTTATTTTGTCAATCTTGACTTCTCATAAGAAGTTGATATTTGTAAAAATCACATGACTTAATATGTTTGTGCTTAGTTAGTTCATTCAGAGAATTTTGAAGCATCTATCTTATTGCTTGGGAATGAATGATGGCAGCATACCGCCAACGAGGATGACTTATTTGCTGAGATATTGAACGATAGTATCATTAAGTTGGATAAATGTCTACCCTCCAGGCTCCACGCCAGCTTCGACATTTGGTGCTCAACCTAGGGTAACAAATACTACAATTGTGCCCATTATGCCACGCACATCTGATTCTCCACATCATCCTGTTACTCCACGCGTATGTCCTCAGGGAACTGCAAATAAAAGAATAAGGCTTCGAAGACTAAGGAGATTCAGCCCGCGTAAGGAGGAGTTAGAGGCAGGTACTCGAGAATATATGGTTCACTCCAAGTCCAAGCAACTCTTGGAAAAGGTCGTAATGGATGGATGATGCTATTCAAAAGTTGTTTCCGTTTGTATGTAGTAGTGATTACTATAGTTTCAGTGACTTTGTTGCTGAAGTATGCCGCCGCTCCAAATTGCTATTACTAACACATCATAGGGTAAACCGTCACTGTAGTTCAATATTAGCAGTTTGCATTTGGGAGCTTAATTTTGATGACCGTCTCCGTATTTAAGAAAGTCAATGTGTGGTGTCCTTGAGCAAGTGCCTAAGAGCACATTGAGCTCCAAAGATCCGACATATATATTCCGAGAAGCTTAGGAATATAATCCCACTGTCCAAGCGTTAGCCTTCCACAATCTTATTATCTCGAGCAACTCCAATGGTGCAAAAGAAAAAGACTTGCTCGCATTATTGCAATATACTTAGCTAGTTGCTAAATTATTGGAGCACAAGGTGGAGTTTTGCTTTGTTAAGCAAATTTGCTCTATAGAGCACATTGGCTTAGCCAAAACATTGGGTCTCACATAACAAATAGCTTTTTAATAAGCGATAATTTATATATATAAAAAAAGGAAAAAGGTGATTGTGGGACCTATCCAAGCAACAAATATAATTTAGCTAAACCACTAAAGAGGAGTTGGCTAACTAAGTATCATTTTAGCTAACCATTGAAGTTGCTATAAAGGAAGGGGGAGAAAGATGGTGTCACCCCTCTTAAAATACTAAATTACTCTTAATGATCTATATGGAATTAAAAAAAATACAAAATAAAATAATTTAAGAACTCTTTCTCATTTCAACTTGTCATTCTAAACAAATTAAAAATGGTATTTGCATCAAATATTTCAATCAAAAAATTAAATTGACAAAATATCTTGACCTTTTTCTTTATAGAGAATATGGTATATACATGACGTCCACCTGAAAAGTCTGAAACTGTTAAGATACCGGGCCCAAGTAATTAATAGCTTCATGGTCCATGTGCATGATTTTGGTGTACTGCTGACCTTTTCTTTCTCAGCACTCTTCAGCAGATACTAGTTTGTTACTACTCAGTTGCGGATCCAGCGTGGGTTCAGTGGGTTCAACTGAACCCACAAGAATCCGCTAGGAAATCAGAAATTTAAAGGAAAAAAAAAAGAAAAAAAAGGTTTCTAAGAAAAAGTGCCAGATTAGTATCATGTTGTTCAGCATAGCTCAGCGGGTAGTAGTTCGAGCGAAACTAAACTCAAGGCTTTGGTGTGCAAGTTGCAGGATCGAATCCCAGCAAGCATGTATTATTTTTTAGTCATATTATACTACAACTTATGTTTTTATTCTTGGTTTTATTTTTCCTATTTCTTGTAATCCTCCATTTTCTTGTTTTCCTTCTTCACAAATATTCCCCTCCCACCAAGTACTAATATATTAATAGGTTATATATGGTTTAAATTCCCTTTTCTTCCAATTTACTTGCTTAAGCAATCAATTATTGATACTATTAATAATTTACTATCCAAACTATATTAAAAAGACCTTATTGTTAGTGAGCCGTTAATTATTGATAGCATTAATAATTTATGAGTCAAACCAGTATATGTGTTTTTAACACCTTTAAGTATAAGTATTAATAGAAAAATTTTGCCGCACGCTTCGTGTGCATATAAGACTAGTTTTCGTTCAATGTTTAAACAAGTTCGAACCCATGTGGTTCAATTTCTGGATCCGCCACTGTTACTACTTGTAATGAGTCACTAGTTTTTAGGCTCGGGCTACGCCCAAGGTAATTATATCTTTCATTTATTAATATTTTACTTTGAAATAATTAACATCCAGTATCACTTAGTTTAGTGGTTAAGACATTAGTATATATGCTTGTGATCTCAGGATCGAATCTTACGTAATGCATTTTCTATTTCTTTTAGTGTATGTGGATTACATAGCATAAAATACTCCAAACGAGGTGTCACGTGGCCTCGTTCCTTACTTAGGAACGCCTTTTAATATATTAGTATAGATGTCCTTTTCTATTTTGTCTTATTGTAGTATGCTAGCTGTGGATGGATGGATGAAATACTATCCGTTAGATTGATTCACCTAGGGTTGTTTCTAGTGTGGATGCTCCATAAACAGGGGCTACTAGTATCAGTGTAAACCATCACAAAAATCAATGAATGAAAAGGCTGCTGTTGGTGAGAATTCTATGAGTAACAAATGACTGTTCTTCCTAGAATGATATTGCAATTGTCATCATGGTTTCAGAGCTAGAAATCAGTCCTGGCTACTCTAACCTTACACATTCAATTTCAAAAACTTTCTTTTAATTCTTAAAGTTTCCAACTTTAGGTAAAAATAGCTAGAAAAAGAAAAATGACTACCATAGAGGCCACCAACCCCTTGTATCTCCATCCTTTAGATGGAAATTATTTTATGATCGTTTAAAAATTACATGGTTCAGCTAACTACAGAACCTGGAAAAGATCAATGGAAATAGCACTGGCATCCAAGAGAAAATTGGGGTTTGTGACTGGTTCTGAAAAGAGAGATACAAACAATGCTGTAAAGAGTGAAGCGTGGGAGACCTGTAATAGTATGATTATCTCTTGGATTCTAGGGTCTGTCTCAGAGTCAATTAAAAAGTCTGTGTTGTTTGTAAGCAATGCAAGGCAGATCTGGTTGCAACTTGAACAAAGGTTTGCTCTTACCAATGGTTCAAGAAAATACAAACTCAACAGAGAGTTAATTGTATGAATAAAAACAACAAGGAAAGAAGATTAGTGACTATTATACAGCAATGAGGTCACTTTGGGAAGAACTTGCGTCTCTTGACACTCTTCCTGCCATCACAAGTGTCAGCACTGAAGTGACTAGCTTCATTGAAGCCATAGAAAAATAAAAAGAGGAGCATAAACTTTTTCAATTTCTGAATGGAGTAGATGAAATTTACAGCACACAAAGGAGTCAAATCTTAATGATGACATCTTTGCCTTCTTTAGAGATTGCCTATAGCCACTTGGAGCAAGAGGAGTCTAAGAGAGAAGTTCTTGGACAAGTGAAGGAGGAGCCTGAAAATCTTGCAATGTACAACAAGGGAATAGGGGGAGCAATGATGAACACTCAACCCCTGTTGCAGTGTAGTGTGTGTAGCAAGAGTGGCCATACGGTAGATGCATGTTGTTTTGTGGTTGGCTTCCCTGCTGGTCATCCTAAGAACAAAAATACAGGAGGTAATCAGTTCAAGGGAAAAAGAAAAGCCAATAAAGGAAATTTTCAGTCAAAATGGAAAAAGGGCAAACCAAGCAGCATAAAAGTTGCAGCCCATGTTCAAGGGAGTCAGCTGAGTGATGTTGCATCCAACTCAAGCACCAACAATACTGTCATATCAGCTCAGCAACTTGAACAACTCCTCAGACTCCTACCTACTCCCTCTAAAAGAGGTGATACTGATGAGGAAATGGATATTTCCTACTCAGTTATGGTTTCATGCTATTATGTTGCTAATGTGAAAAAAGTTGGATGGATTATTGACTCAGGGGCATCTGATCATATGGCTGGGTCATATGAGAGTCTAAAAAATGTTGTGATGTGTAAAGATGGATGTTCTATTAATCTACCTACTGGTGAGACTTCTAAGATAACACATAATGGAGATGTTTATCTTAATAATGACTTAAAGCTTGAAAATGTCTTGTATATCCCTACATTTAAACACAATCTTTTGTCTGTAAACAAGCTGTGTAAAAGCAGACAATGTAAAGTTGTGTTCTATGACAATTTCTGTAAGATACAAGATGTGAATTCAAGCAAGATCATAGGAATAGGCCGAGAAGGGTAACCAAGGATTATACTATCTCTTGAATGAACCTTCAAATTTAATCCTGAAAAAGCTGAGAGATGTTGTAGTCATGGTTGTAAACTCACATAACAAATGTAAGAGCTTGAAACAAGATATGACAGTTAATGCAAACATAATTGTTCCTACTGTGGTAGAAAATGTGAAGTTGAGCAAGGGAATGTTGTGGCATCATAGGCTAGGTCATATACCTATGAAAAGGGTAGGACTGATTATAGATAAAGGAGATTACAAAAAAGAGTGCTTATCTTGTCCTTTGGCCAAGTTCACTAAACTTCCATTTGGAAAAAGTGAATCAAAGGCAAGGGAAGTGTTTGAGCTAATCCATATGGACACTAGGGGGTAATATAGGGTTAGTTATAAAGGAAAATTCAAATACTTCCTGACACTTGTTGATGATTGCTCAAGGGTAATATGGGTACATCTTCTCAAACTAAAGTTAGATGCTTATGAGGACGTAGAAAAATTTGCTAACATGGCTTATACTCAGTATGGGAAGAGAATCAAGATCATTAGATCTGAATGCTCTAGAGTTGGTTGTTGGAAAGTGCAAGACTCTCTTTGAGAAATTAAGCATTGTGCATCAAATATCTTGCAGTGACACTCCTCAGCAGAATGGAAGAGCTGAAAGAAAGCACAGGAATGTGCTTGAAATGGCAAGGGCACTAAGGTTTCATGTTTGGGGTGATTGTGTACGTACAGCCACTCATATCACAAATAGGTTACCTAGTGTTGTGAATGATGGAAAGAGTCCATATGAAGTTCTAAATGGAAAGCAACTTGATTACAAGAACCTAAGGTGCTTTGGGTGCCTTGCATTTGCTTTTAATCTAGAAAGAAAGAAGGATAAGTTCAATGCAAGAGGTGTACCTTGTATTTTTGTAGGGTATCCTGTGACTCAAAAAGGGTTCAAGATGTATAACATCCTCACAGGGGTGTCCTCTTTATTAAGGCATGTTAGATTCTATGAATTTATCTACCCTTATCATGTCTTTCATACAACATACATGACAAGGACACCTAAAGTAAGTACAGATATGGCAGTGTGGGAGGATGATGCTGATGAAACATAAATAAAGATGCTCTTGAGACTGAGAATAAGGAGGAAGTAAGACCACCCTCTCCTGTTCATGTAAGGAGGTCATCCAGGGTACATAAACCACCTCAATGGCACAATGACTGTTAAGTGAGTGCAAATTATGTTCAAAAAGTTGTTGAAACTATTATTTCTTCTCAGATCACTATACTTGTTTCCTGAGTAGTGAGCACCATATCAAGAGTCCCTGTTCCAAGGCACTTCAAGGAAGCTGCAATGCATACTCACTGGTTAGTAGCAATGCATGAAGAATTGGAGGCTCTAGAGAGCAACAACATATGGGAGATTGCTCACTTACCTGAAGGGAAGAAGGTAATAGGCTGCAAGTGGCTTTACACTACTAAGTTTGATCCACAAAGAGAGAGCACAAAGATATAAATCAAGGCTACTGGTCATACTTGGTAACAGACAAGAGTATGAAATTGATTATGAAGAGACATCTACCCCTGTAGCTAAACTCACAACTGTTAAGTCTCTTTTAGCAGTTGCAGCCCTCAAGAAATGGCGTACACATCAAATGGATGTGAAGAATGCCTTTCTTCATGGAGACTTGGAAGAAACTATGTACATGAAGTTCCCTCCAGGCTATAAAGGTCAAGGTTTTAGGTTTCCTACTACCTACAATCTTGAGACAGCCAGTTCTCAAGCCTCAAATCAGATGGTGTGCAAGCTAAACAAGTCACTATGGCCTAAAGCAGGCACCACTAGTACAGGATCACTGATTTGTGTGGGATGCCAGACCCCCATCTGCGTTGGACATGGGTCCGACGCCACAAATTTCAACACAAATTTAGGAGACATGATCTGTGTTGGATTAGGACACGACGCAGCTTTTAGGCTATTTGCATCGGACGGCAAGCGAAGTCTAACGCACATGACCCAAGCACAAGCAGCATGTGGGGGAAGAGGGATTTGCATCGGATGGGGGCATCATCCGACGCAAATTATCATATTTAGACTATAAAAGATGCCATTATAAAGTTGAGTAATAAAAAGAGTTGCGTCGGAGGGGTACAGTACCCGAAGCAAATTGACATTTTTTATTGAAAAAAAAATATGAATATAGACCAGTTCCTCTTACGCAAATTGACATTTTTTATTAAAAAAAATATAAATATAGACCAGTTTAGTATTGAAACTTTCGAGTAAGCAATATAATAATCTCTAAATCTAATATATGAAATATTTGGGTAAATTTCATGAAAATGTAAATTCAAACGCAAATCATCATATATGAAATCATACAATTATAATAAATTTCAAGTTTCTAGAGTAAAAATAATCATCCCGTTGTACTTCACTTCATAGTGTAGCACGCATGTCTTCCTTTATTCTCCCTTAACTAGCGTCCTTTGAAAAGGGCAAACTGCAATGTATATGAAGTATGTAAGCAACATACATTTATCAACAATATAATACAAAAATAAACCCAAAATTAGTAGCAAAATTCAGTAACAAACTGACTATGGTTGAAACACACTTTCTAAATATAACCAATATTAAGCACAAAATTCAGTAGCAAATTTATAAAAAAATAGTAATCTAACCAAAATTTATCCAAAATTCAGTAGAAAGTTTCGAGAATAACAAACCAATTTAATTTAGGGTTTCCTTTTTTTTTTGCCTAAAAAATGACGAAACTCTGAAATTAGTATACGTGGAGATTTAGGAGTTGTAAATTTGTAGGATAAGCAACCAGATCTTGGAAAAAAATGGCAAAAATACCGAAACCCTAAAAAAACCCATGAGAAATTAGATCTTAATTTTGAGTAAATTCGAAGATTAGAGTATTTCTGAAAATTAAGCAACCAGATCTTGGGAAAAAGATGGCAAAAACTGAAACTCTAGACCCATGAGAAAATTAGATCTTAATTTTGAACAAGATCTGATACAAATAACATATAAACCCATTATCTAACTAAAAAGAACTAAAATTTCCTGTAAATTGAAGATTAGAGAGAAATTGACAAACCTTTGAAATTCAAAGCGAAGAATCTGATGTCGCCGAAGGTGAAAAAGGAATGCAGTTCATGCAAATAGCTCAGTTCTTTCGTTATCCGACGGCAACAGAGAGAGATTAGTGCACGAAGGGAGGGAGACCAGCGAGCGAGACAGATTAGTGGGACAGACGTGAGAGAGATTTGGGTTGAGAGGCTGTGATGGAGATTTAGGAGTGAAATTTAGTTTTAGAGAGGGTAGGTTTAGAACGCGTCTTAGGAGAGGGATATTTAGTTTAGTAAAAAAACTAATATGAACCCGGTTCATACTAACTTAGTGTGCACCTTATCCATCTCACGTGAGTTTTAATGATTACAACTTTTCGTTTTTACCGCGTTTAGTTTTCCGCTCTTTTCTCTCTCCTGATAACTTCTCTCTCATCTAATAACTTCACTATCCTAATAGTGTATTTTTGAAATAATATAGTGTATTTTTAAATAATATAGTGTATTTTAAAATGATGGTATTTTACTGAGTTTTTTGGCATGATAGTGTTGCATGTTATAGTGTATATTGACATGATATAGTGTATTTTGAAATGATATAGTGCATTTTGACATGATAGTGTTTTGCTTTGTTTTTTGACATGATAGAGTTGCATGATATAGTGTGTTTTGACATGATATAGTGTATTTTGAAATGTTATAGTGTATTTTATTTGTATATTACACAAAATTTTCATAATCGATCGTTATAGTGTTTGACATGATAGTGTATTTTGACATGATATAGTGTATTTTAAAATGATATAGTGTATATTTGTTCTGAACAACTGTTTTTGCTAAAATTTTAGGGCGAGAGAATCTTATTGAAGAAAGAGAAAATCACGCGGATTTTGGAAAGCGGGAGTGACTAGTTTGTAGTGGGGCACGTGTCTAGGCCTGGTCCACACTATTTTTAATGTGAACCGGGTCCACGCAAGACAGATTGTTAGTTTAGAGAGGGTAGGTTTAGGGCAAATGTTGTTTACCCAAAAAAAAAAAAAAGAGAGAGAAAGAGTTAGAGAGAGGCGCTCTGCAGCAAAAAAAAGAACCTAATTCCCTATCTCAAAACCCTCGACAAAAAACCCCCAAATTATCAAAGAACCCTAGTCCCCAAATTACGTTTCAAATTCAAGCAACAAATACTCTATATTTGGTTTGTTTCATCATTAGCTTGGTTTCTATTTGTGAAATCCAGCTATTAAACCCATGTTTTGGGTTTCCTCAAATCAAATTCTCGACATTTCACCCATCCTATAGTTATAGGGTTTCTCCCCAAAATTTTGTTTTGCTACCTGATTGTTCTGAAAAAGGTAGATGGAAGGCAGCTTTAGTTAATAAGGTTTCGCAACAGTCATTCAATTGGAGTAAAGGGTTCATTTTTTTGCAATTTAAATATAAGAGGAGAGAGTTTTCTAGGGTTCTAGTCTGCAGAGCATTAATTGTGAGTGAGGTTTCAAGGGTTTTTAGTGATAATTTCCATCATGGTGGTGTGCAAGGGTGGCTGCAGATGAAGCATTTGGTTCCTAGAGGGGGCTATTTTGCTTCAATAGACTACTCTACTGTCAAAAGTAGACTTAACAATTCATTTTGCTCATTAATTGCGATGGAATGTATCAGAGACAATTTGGTAAGTTTAGTTCCAGAGGATTCACTCTTCTTTTGCTATAAAAGAGGAGACCATATAAAGTATTTTCTCACATCTCTTTTTCATCATTCTTCTCTTGTAAGACATGTTCTAAAGTTTATTTTTTCTGAAAGTTGGTTAATATTAAAGATGGATCAGTCAAAAAATTTTAAGGATGCTCTTGTGTCCAATCCTCATCCTATTAATGGGGAATCTGGGAGTTCCTCTTCCACTTCACCTAACCCTATTTCTACTATCCCATTAAATGCTGAAGTTCCCTTATCTACTATAAATATAATTCCTTCAGGTGGTGAAGTTTCTGCTGTTCCTTATGCGGCGACCCTCCCCCCCCTCCTACTTTTCCTGAGAGTATCATTCTTGATAACCTCCCTCATGTTAAGAAGGATATCATAGAATTAACAAAATCATGTCTCATAGGAAAAATGTTGTCTGTTCCCCTAAACTTACGTACAATCATTGCCAAGACCAAGGCAGATTGGAGATTTGTCAAAGGGGAAGTTGAGTACTTGGAGATGGGCAATCACTGGATATTATTGAGGTTTGCAAATCCTCAGGATTTGGCTCTAGTCTGGTCTGAAAGACCTTGGCATATCCAAGGTGATTTATTTGTGTTGTACCCATGGAAACCATCATTTGACCCTTATTTGGAAGAGGTCAAGTGGGTGGATTTATGGGTTAGAATTCCCAGGTTACCTACTGAGTTACTAAACTTCGATTCTATTGCTAACTTACTGAGTGCTAATGATATAGGAGCTTTGATTAAGCTTGATCAAAGGTCCTTATTAAGGAACAAGATCAGGTTTGCAAGAGCTTGCATAAGAGTTGATATTCAAGCCCCTCTCTTGGAGTTTGCAGAGGTTAGTAGAACTGGTGATTTGATCAATGGATACATAATATGGTATGAAGACTTTTCTACAGGGTGTTCATTTTGTGGTGAGTCTGTTCATGTCATTGATACTTGTCCATTACTTACCTCTCCTCAAAAAGAGGTAACTATTAAACTTATCAAGAACCCCAAACAGAAATGTCTTTATAATATACTTGCTAAAGCTAATGGGCAAGATAACCATGACACCACAGCTGAGCAAGCTGATGTGGTGCATGTTCAGTCCAAGCATTTACCCAAACACAAACCCCTTTCTCTTCCTATTAAGAAAAGAGCTTTGAAAAACGATGTGAACAATTCTACCCCTTCTTACAAAGGTATTGTGATAAAAGATCTAAGTAAGTCCATTGAGAAAGATGCTTATCTAGCCATTCATGCTGCTAGTAAATATGCTGGTAAAGGTAAAGGTAAAGGTAAAATGTTATTTGCTGCCACTCATATTTCTGATGAGTCCTCTGATGATGAGGCTCCTGTGCATATTCCTCCAGTCTCTTCTTCAGGTGTAGAACGAGTGTATGAGAGGGTTGAAGGTACTGATGTGCTGGTGCCTCCCTTGACTCAGTCAGTCCCTACTCGAGTGTTTGTATCCTCAGCCCTAATTGATGCCAGTAAGTACATTCCTCTCACTCCATCTGCAGGTACTCCTATGATGATATTTGATGATAATGAGTTTAATGAGGACACTCTCTAAATGGAGCCTAGTGTGGGTGAGGTTTTTGAGGAGTTAAACTCCCTGCCTGAGAATTCTTTCAACTCCCTGCACTCAGACAATTCTATTGTCAAACAAATTGAGAATTTGGGAATGGACCCAGCACACCCAGTGGAACTCTCCTCTCAGACTGGTTCTACTAAAAGAAGGATTGAAGACATAGAGGAAGATTATGCTTTCTGAAGAGGAAAAGAAATTAAGATGTGCAACCCCTCTCTTGAGAAATTATGTTTTGCAAATCATCATCTCAGTAAGTTGATTGGTTAGTTTTTGCTTAAATAAAATATGTCTATAGGTTTTTGGAGCATAAGGGGTGTGGGTAGAAAAAATGGGTTATCAGAATGCAAAGATTTTTGTAAGAGCAACAAGATTAATATCTTGATGCTTTGTGAAGTTAAGGTTCAGTCTCCCCCTAATTTATCTAGTGCTAGAAAATGTGGATTTCAATATTTTGATCATGTTCCAACAGTAGGATTTTCAGGAGGGGTGTGGTTATTGTGGAAAGACTGTAATGTTAATCCTTTTAAGCTTGATGTAATATATAAGTCTTCGCGTTTTATGGCTTGTTCTACCAATTTTCTAAGAATTAATTTCCCTTTTATTGTTGTGTTTATATATGCACCTGCAAAAACCTCTCATAAACAAGAATTTTGGGATGAATTATGTACCTATATTAATTCGTTAAATTCCCCTTTTATCATTGTTGGGGATTTTAATGAGTTAACCAATGATCAAGATAAGCATGGAGGTTCTGTGTATAGAGATAATCGCAGCAACATTATGCAAAGTTTTTAAGTAGAACGCCTACTACAGAAATTCCCTTTATAGGAAACAGATTTACTTGGCGTAAAAAGCCATCTGGGTCACAAAATGTGTATGAACGTTTGGACAAGGGCATTGCTTATGTGAACTAGATTGCAAATTTCCCTTCAACAAAAATTAAACACCATGCCTTTACCTCTTCGGATCACTGTCAAATTTCTTTAGATTTTATTTCTCCTAATAATTTAAAGGCACCTCCATTTAAGTTCGAAAAAATGTGGTGTCTTAGAAAGGATTATGATATTCTAATTAAGAAAACCTGGGGTACTAAATTCTATGGGTCGTACATGTATTGTCTTGTTCAAAAGTGTAAATTACTAAAGAAAAAATCTAAAGAATGGAACCAAAGATTTGGTGGTAATATATTTCGGCAGATGAGAATTGTGGATGAGAGACTTAATCATGTACAAGCTCAATTGTTACTTAATGAGGATGATACCAAATTACAGCAACAACAACATCGATATTTATGTAAGAGAGATAAATTATTTGAATTTGATGTAGAATATTGGAAGCAGAGGAGTAAAGTTAATTATCAATTTAAAGGAGATGTTAACTCGAAATTTAATCATGCTAATGCTGCTATAAGACATAATAGAAACCAAATTAAAGAAATATCTCTAGATTCAGGGGATGTAATCACCAACCCTACGTTAATAGTAGAGGAAATCACTAAAGAATTCAGAACAAGATTCACTAGTAATCAAAATGCTCACTTTAATCCAAATGAAGATTTTAATCTTTTAGAGCCCATTATTTCTTTAGAAGACAATAATTTTTTATGTGCCCTGGTGTTGGGAGAGGAGATAAAAGATGCGGTTTTTGATTTGGCTCCGGATAAGTCTCCAGGCCCAGATGGCTACCCTCCTTTTTTCTTTCAAAAATACTGGACTCTTGTGGAAAACTCTGTAATTCGTGTTGTTCAAGCTTTTTTCCACTCTGGAAAATTACTTAAAGAAGTAAATCATACTTTTTTAGCCTTAATTCCTAAAATTGATAATCCCTCAACTGCAAATTATTTTAGACCAATTAGTCTCTGTTCTACTAGTTATAAAATAATCTCAAAAGTTATTGCAAATAGATTAAAGGTTATTCTTGTTAAAATCATTCACCCTCTACAAGGTGCCTTTGTACCTGAAAGACTAATTCAAGACAATATTCTTATAGCACATGAAGTGTTCCATTCATTTAAGAAAAAAACAGGTAAGCAAGGTTGGTTAGCTATCAAACTAGATATGGAAAAGGCATATGATAGATTAGAATGGAATTATATCCAGGTAACTCTTGAAAAATTGGGTTTTTCGTCTCAATGGAGAAATTGGATAAAAAATTGTATTGAATCTGTCTCTTTTTCGGTTTTGGTTAATGGCATCCCAGGAGAAAGATTTTTTTCCTACTAGGGGCATTAGACAAGGGGATCCTCTGTCACCCTATTTATTTATTTTATGTGCCGAATTATTAGCTAGAGAGACTGCAACAACTAGCAATCATCCAGAAAAGCTTATAGGGGTTTCGGTTGGTAAGTCAGGAATCAAAATTCCTTTCCTAACTTTTGCAGATGATACGATGCTTTTTGCTAAAGCTAATGATCAAAGTTGTACTAGAATCAAAGCTATTCTTGATAAGTATTGTTCCATGTCAGGGCAACTGGTTAATTTTAACAAATCAGCATTTCAAGTTACAGATAATGTGTTGGAAATTGAAAAGTGAAATTTTGCTCTTATCCTTGGGATGACTGAATCTTAAGATCTTGGACAATATCTAGGCTGTCCAATCATTAAAAATAGAGTTACAAAAGAAACTTTCTCTCCTGTAGTTAACAGGGCTAAATCTCAGCTGTCTAAATGGAAAGCAAATTCTCTGTCACAGGCAGGAAGAATAGTGCTCATCCAAGCAAATTTGGCTACAAAAGCTAATTTTCAAATGCAAAGTTTTCTCCTTCCCAAATCAATTCTTAGCAGTTTAGACAAGGTATATAGGAATTTGTTTTGGAATAAGGATTCTTGTAGTAAATCACCGAATCTTATAGGTTGGGATAGAATCTGTCGCCCAAAGAAATATGGGGGAATTGGCTTCCGTAAAGCAGAGCCGAATAATATTGCTCTTCAAATGAAACTTCTGTGGAAAATTATCAAAAATGATAATAATATTTGGGTAAAACTAGTTAAAAATAAATATTTTAAACGTAAAGCCTTTTTTGATCACAAGCCTTCTGCTGTGGCCTCTTGGCAATGGAAACAGCTTATGGGACTAAGGGAGATTTTCAAGAAAGGTTTAAGATGGCAAATAGGGGATGGTACTAGAATTAGCTTCTGGCATGATAACTGGATATTTCAATATCCACTTAAGAATATCATTCAAGTTGTTGATTACTCGTATCAGTTGAAAGTAAGCCATTGTATTCTTCCAAACCATCAATGGAATAAGGAGCTTGTGTTTTCTCTGGTTCCTCAGAGAATTGCTAAGATTATTTGTAATTTATTTATCCCTAGGTTTCCGCAATCGGATAATTTGATCTGGGGCCTGACTGCGGATGGTGTTTATTCAGTTAAATCAGGTGCGCTTTTAGCGCAAGGTCTGTTGCCTTCCGCTCCGGATACTGTAGATTTCTGCTGGATTTGGAAACTTCAGATTGCCCCTAAAATAATTTTTTTTTTATGGAAAGCGTGTAATGATGGACTTCCTACCAAATCTAGATTAGAAAAAAGCCATGTTTTTCTTCCTCAACAATGTGTGTTTTGCAACCATCATTGTGAGTCTGCAACGCATCTTTTTTTCCTGTGCCCCTTCACGGTAGACATTTTCCATCATCTTCATGCTAGTTTTAATTGGCCTATCCTTCCTAATATTCCAAATCTCTCTTCTTCCAGTGTTTTTTTGTGATTCTTTAGCTTGGCTTCGTCTTTTTTCCATTGATGATGATCTGGTTCTTTTTTCTTCTATTTGGTGGTTTGTTTGGTATTTTCGTAATAAGCTTATTTTCAATGATGAACCAATTTCTTCTAGAAAAGCTAGCTTTGCGATCTATTCCTTTGTGGAAAAGTGGAAAAATCCTTCCCCTTTGATGTAAGAGGAGTTTAGTTTTTGCCCAAGGGCTGCAACAGGTAGAAATAGAAAGGATACTTTTTGGCATCCCCCTTCAGTCAATGTTTATAAAATCAATTTTGATGGCTCTAAGCTTAATAATGCTAATAGTTCTTTTGGGTTTGTTATCCGGGATCATGCAGGTGAGGTTCTTCTAGCTGGTGCGAAATCTTTGGGGGTCCATACGAGCATTCTTCAAGCAGAAGCCTGGGGTCTCCTAGAGGCCATTAGGGGGGCTTGCTTTCTGAATCTCGAGAATATTATTGTCGAGGGAGATAATTTAGTGGTTGTTAATGCTATTAATATGTTTGGCAAACTCCGTGGGAAATTAATAATATTATTTGGGATGCAGGAAAAGAATTGGAGAAGTTCGTTTCCTTCTCAGTAGATCATTGCTTTCGGGAGGCCAACCGTGCAGCGGATTTCATGGCTCATAGGGAGCATTCAGTGAATTCGCTTTTGTATTGTTTCCCTCCTTTTGATGTTGATTTCTCTCTTCTCATCCGTAAGGATGTTTTAGGTTGGCCTCTGGACTAGGGGCCTTTCTTAAGTTTTTCTTTCCTTTTCAAAAAAAAAAAAAAAAAAAAAAGAGAGGGTAGGTTTA
Source organism: Beta corolliflora (assembly GCA_947648045.1). NCBI lineage: Eukaryota > Viridiplantae > Streptophyta > Magnoliopsida > Caryophyllales > Amaranthaceae > Beta > Beta corolliflora. The sequence goes on along the minus strand of CANSZD010002199.1, from coordinate 555,671 downwards.
GAAAGCGTCTTGATGCTTACAAGGGTGGGCCGAATATCTACATCGGATGAGCAGCGTGGTTCGACGCAAATCAGGGATGCAAAATCTCAATTGCTTTAATCATCTGCATCGGATGAGCCTAGGCGTCTGACGCAAATCGTATGATATAATGATTTGCATCGCACCGGAGACACGTTCGACGCAAATTTGCTTTAGTCATGTAAGTCGACTTCCTTGATTGGATCGTGCGACACAAATCCTCTTGCCATTCATTTGCTTTGAGTATTTGCATCGGACTTTGCTTACAGTCCGATGCAAATCGTGTGCTTCTGACCATTTGCGTCTGTTCTTCAAGTATGCGACGCAAATAAGCAGACGCAAATCGTTAATTTTGCACTAGTGCACCAAGGCAATGGTTTGCCAAGCTAAGCACAGTTTTGAAAGGAAATGGTTTCACTCAATCCAAATCAAATCACTATCTTTTTATCAAGGAAGAAAAAGATAGTTTTATTGCAATCTTGGCTTATGTGGATGATCTGATATTGACTGGCAATTGTATGAAGAAGATAAATGAAGCAAAAACATTTCTACACAGTGAATTCAAGATGAAAGCTCTTGGAGAACTCAGGTACTTCCTGGGTATTGAGGTGGATACTAACTCACAAGGAATCTTCCTGTCTCAAAGAAGATATATTACTGAGTTGTTGCATCAATACAATATGTCACATTGTAAACCATTGAAACTACCTATGGACACACATGTGAAATTGCTTGCCAATGCAGGAGATCCTCTCTCACATCCTGATATCTATCAGAGATTGATAGGCAAGCTTATCTATTTAACAATCACAAGGCCAAATATTGCTTATACAGTCCATGTGCTCAGCCAATTTATGAAAAACCCTTCTACTGTCCACTTTCAAGCAGCTAGGAGATTTCTTAGGTACATAGCTAGGACTAGAACTCAAGGGATTTTGCTAGCAGCTCACTCAAAGGCTCTTCTACAAGCCTACGGTGACAGTGATTGGACAGGGTGTCCCATGGAGGTCAACATCTGGGTTTTCTCTACTACTGGGAGACTCACATATAGCCTGGAAGTCTAAAAAGCAATCTGTTGTGGCAAGATCTACTGCTGAAGCCGAGTACAGGTCACTTGCTATGACAATTTGTGAAGTTATATGGGTGAAACAACTTTTGAAAGAACTTGGTCTGAAGCATCTTGGTTGTACAAGCATATTCTGTGATAATCAAGCTGCCTTGGTAATTGCAGCCAATCTCGTCCACCATGAGAAGACCAAGCATGTGGGGATAGATTGCCATTCTGTAAGGGAGAAGGCCTTGGAGGGTGTGTTACTCCTATATATGTTCACACCTCACAGCAATTGGCTGATGTTCTCACTAAAGTGCTCACAGTTGAGCAGTAGTCTAAGCTTCTTGGCAAGCTGGGAGTTCATTCCACTCCTCCAAGCTTGAGGGGGAGTGTTAAGATAACATGCCCAAGTAATTAATAGCTTCATGGACCATGTGCCTGATTTTGGTGTGTTGCTCACCTTTTCTTTCTCACCACTCTTCAGGGGATCCTAGGTTGATACAAACTTGTAATGAGTCATGTCCTTTTCTATTTTGTCTTATTGTAGTATGCTAGCCGTGGATGGATGAAATACTATCAGTTAGATTAATTGACCTAGGGTTGTTTCTAGTGTGGATGCTCCATAAATAGGGGTTCTAGTAAACCATCACAAAAATCAATGAATGAAAAGGCTGCTGTTGGTGAGAACTCTATGAGTAACAAATGAATGTTCTTCCCAAAATAATATTGCAATTGTCATCAGAAACATTCACAACCTTTGATACTCTTTAATTCAGTCAAACTAACTCATTATGTCTATTGTTTTGTTTATAATTCATTCACAAAAAATTATTTTTAACTCACAACCTTTGTTATTTTCTTACATTAGCAAATTAATATACTTCCTCCGTTTTTTTTATCCTCAACACTTTCCTTAAAGGGAACTAATTAATTACTTGCAACACTTTCTATTTTTTGCTTTTCCTTTCTCTCTATCTCTCTCCAATCACATGGGCCCTATCCTTTTTTCCTCTCTACCTCTCTCATGCCCAAAAATTGCATGGGAGTTGATGAAAAAAAAGTGTTGCGAGTTAAAAAAAAAAAAAGGAGGAAGTATCTAAAATTTTCTAACTATTAATCTTTCACATTTTAAGTGTAATCATAACTATAGTACGGATGGAGTATATAATAGAATAACAAGTTTTGAAATTAACGCATGCATCGCATGCATATAAGGCTAACTATCACTAATTGACATGTTTGACAATGTAGATGTAGCCTCTAGACCCCATTTTATCTATGATAATCTCGGTTTTACATTTTGATCGTTTTGGGTCTATTTTGGCTTTGGTTTTGTTCTATATCTTTGGTTTTGTTCTGATTCGGGTTAGTTTGGTGAGAATCGGGTATGAATCAATCAGGTCGGTGGATATCAGGTCTACTCAATCTTTATTTTATTTTATTTTTTGAGTTTTTCGGGTTTGAGCTTACATTGGGTGACTTCTGGTCAGATTTGGTCATTATATATTACAATATACGTTATTTAAATATTACTATTATTGTTATCATTATTACCAATGCATTTACCATCGGTGATCCAAAGTTTATCATTAATTTTCACACGTATGAGACATAGTTCAAGGCTAATGTTTTTACGCCTAGTCCTATCCCGAAAACATGAAAAAGATATACCAAAAAAATACGAAAATTCAAAGGTGATCATATTGAAAATATGATCACTGAAAATGTGGGGTCAGGATGAATATGAGCCACACATTCAACATGGCCCACTTGTATTTTCTTTTCCTCAAAAACATTTATAATATTTAGGAAAATACCTTAAATTCATTTCTGAAAATCCCAAAAAATACCAAAACATAATCCGAAAAAAAAAATTATTCGGAAAAATTATTTTGGTGGAAATTTTTTTAAAAAACTTTTGGGGAATTTTCTCTCTCTTCTTCCTTCGACTTCCTGCGGTTCCTCTTTGACAATTGTGAATTCTCCTATCCCCCATGGAAAGAATCTCTTAGCTTTGTAATCGGCTGGCGACGAATGAATTCGTGGAAGTAGATTTCTCTGCGTCGTTTTGTAGCCTGTCATTTCCTTCCCGTATCACTATATGCCCGGAATCAAACCCTTGTGCCGACAACGTTGACCTCCACCTCGACTAGGATTTTTCCACCAGAAATTTTAGATTGTAGCTCGAGATATGTTATCGGCGACAAACTGATATGAGATTTCTCCTATAGAATAAGAAAGAAAAAAATCAGGACATGACCCCAAACTTTATCCATTTAGGAAACGACCCAGCTTTTAGCCATTTAGGACACGACCCAACTTTCGCCATTTAGGACACGACCCAGCTTTAGCCATTTAGGACACTGATCTAGGCCATGTCCTAAGCATGTCAGGCTTAGGACATGACGAAACACAAGATTGCTCGAAACACCCAACCAATGTATTAGACCCCCCTCCCCTCCCCCCCCTCCTCCCCCTACCTCGCCCGTGTACCTATGATCACCTTTCTTACTCTATACACTTGCCTCGAACATAGCAATCTCTCGAACCAATATCGTACTCCCCTCCCCTCCCCTCCCCTACCTCGCCCGTGTACCTATGATCAACTTTCTTACTCTTGTCGTAGCCTTTAATTAGACATTCTACACAACACTATGGGTCTTGCGTCTTGGTATGGATGAAACCCCCGGAACATAGTGGATGACGTTATTGAGACAAACAATTGAGATAAACGATCAATTAGCCCTCCGACGCTCTGTATGGGCATAATTTGTTGGACGATGAAACCCTCTAACCACTACTTTGAATTACTAGCAAATTTAATAAGGCTATCATGTGTAAAATGGGGTCATTTACTAGCGTTTTATACTACCTTTGTATTTATTTAGTTGCACCATTTGCTTTTTCACATTTGTCGAGACACTTCTTTAAACGTTAATATGCAAGTAAAAATTTTAAAAAATTGATATTTGGAATGTTCGCATTGAGACGAATCTAACAAGACCCCACTTGACTATGTTTTCTCTTATATAATGGTGCGAGATAACTTAATAAAATTGGTTGATGAATAGTTCCAAAAAGCAAATGGTGCAACTTACTAGAAAAATACGGAGGTAGTATTTAATAAACACTAATCTTTATTTCGTAGTAGAAATTAGAAAGCGTGTTTTAGCTACCCTACATTCTAAGTTAAACATTTATTCTGTGTCAAAACTGTTTTCCTATCAGCAAATGTAAACATACGCGTATCTTATTTTTGCCTTTCTTTTGTGCACCATAATACATAAACAACTGGGGACAAACATTCGTCGTGCTGATACCCCCGTCTCCGTGGTCACTAGCCCTGATATGAAAATCACTTGCATCTATGCGGCGCGGGATCGAATCCTTTCAAAGGCGAGCAGTGTTTGGCCTTTTTTGTAATTTTGTTCTGGGCAGCGTAAGATTTTATTAGATCATTATATTATTTTTTTTATTATCTAATTTTGCCCATTTCTACGTTATTTAGAATTATTATTAACCACATAAAATGATATCTTTAATACAAATATGATAGATTTCTCTTTAAACGTTTTGATCCATGACAAACGTGTTTGTACACAAAAGTCAATAAAAGATGTTTGATCCATGACAGACGCTTTTAGGGCACGTTTGGGCCAAGGCCCATATGCCTTCTTAAACGTTTGTTCCGCGGTGCAAACGTCTACCTAAAGACGTTTATACCATTGAATTATTATTTTGAATTATTAAAAACCACATTTTGTTGTCACCTCCACTCTTACACCCTAGGTAGTTTCCTTTTTATTTTTCCTTTTTCTATTTTACTTAATTAAAGTAGGTATGAATAAAAGACATACGCAAGTAGGAAAATTTCCTTAGGGTCATCCTAATATATTTAGGGTCATGTCTTTAAATAACAGCGACCAACACAATGCAATTGTTAATGTTTTCATGTAATGACCCAGGAAACCCTAGGACATGTCCTTATAAAATTTACCTAAAATTATATTTTGTTAATTTTGTTCTGGGCAGCGTAAGAACTTATTAGATCATTATATTATTATTTTTTATTATCTATTTTTGCCCATTTCTACGTTATTTAGAATTATTATTAACCACATAAAATGATATCTTTAATACAAATATGACAGATTTCTCTTTAAACATTTTGATCCATGACAAACGTGTTTGTACACAAAAGTCAATAAAAGATATTTGATCCATGACATATGCTTTTAGGGCCTGTTTGGGCCAAGGCCTATATGCCTTCTTAAACGTTTGTTCCGCGGTGCAAACGCTACCTAAAGACGTTTATACCATTGAATTATTATTAACCACATTTTGTTGTCACCTCCACTCTTACACCCTAGGTAGTTTCCTTTTTATTTTTCCTTTTTCTATTTTACTTAATTAAAGTAGGTATGAATAAAAGACATACGCAAGTAGGAAGATTTCCTTAGGGTCATCCTAATATATTTAGGGTCATGTCTTTAAATAACAGCGACCAACACAATGCAATTGTTAATGTTTTCATGTAATGACCCAGGAAACCCTAGGACATGTCCTTATAAAATTTACCTAAAATTATATTTCCTATAATGCAAATGATATGAATACATTTATTATTGTAAAATCAAATGTGTTCAACATGAAATAGAATTTAATGCCTCCTATGAACCAATATCCATTGGATTGGTCGATTACCTGAACTATTACTATAGGAACTAACAAATTGAGTCATACTAGCCTACCTTGATCACTTCGTAATATTCTAGTCTAATTATCACTAGAAAGTAGGAACCAAATTATGAAGCACTAATTTTAGAAGCAAGATCCCTATTGAATAAACAATGACAACATAAATGTTAAATAAACAATCGCATTTTTTAGAACCATTGTCATTTTCATTTAGGTAATGACCCATGTTTCTTTGGGCGATTACCTAAACAACTATTATAGGAACTAACTAGTTGAGTTATACTAGCCTACTTTGATGAGTTTGATCACGTAGAAATATTCTAGTGCCTATGAATGTGTATGTGCCACGTGGCACTCTCCTCAAGCTTCTAATATAAATGTTTTGTGTCCATGTGTACCATCAATACACTCTCCTCAAACTTTTCAATTTCTTAATGGACAAAAAATACAAAAAGTGGCAAAATAATTCACTTTATGCTTAGAATAGGTAGATTTCCTTAGGGTCATGTCCTAAGATATTTAGGGTCATGTCTTTAAATAACAGCGACCAACACAATGACTATTGATTCATGTATAGGAGACAAGACATTCTAAACAACACTATCGTTCTTGCGTCTCGGTATGGATGAAACCCCCAGAACATAGTGGCTCACCATGGGATACTAAGCCGATAGGGTAGGTACGAGGGATGACGTTACTGTATCTTGGGCATATTTGGTCCAAAGGACGAAACGCTCTAACCACTACTTTGAATGAGATAACGTCTAATAATCACCATTGGTGTCTATTAATTAGGAATGAATACACGACATTATTGCATAGGTCGATTTTAGCACATGACCCAACACTTTATGCTAAGAATAGGTAGATTTACTTAGGGGCATGTCCTTAGATATTTAGGGTCATGTCTTTAAATAACAGTGACCAACATAATGACTATAGATTCATATATAGGAGACAAGACATTCTAAAGAACACTATAGTTCTTGCGCCTCGGTATGGATGAAACCCCCGGAACATAGTAGCTCACCATGGGATAATAAGCCGATATGGTAGGTACGAGGGATGACGTTATTGTATTTCTTGAAATGATTTATTCGGAGAGAAAAATTGAGAAAAACGATCGATCAATAAACCCTCCGACGCTCTGTATCAATAATCGCAATTGGTGTCTCTTAATTAGGAATGAATACACGGCATTATTGCATTGGTCGATTTAAGCACATGACCAACACTTTTGGCTTAGAATAGGTAGATTTCCTTAGGGTCATGTCCTAATATATTTAGGGTCATGTCTTTAAATAACAGCGACCAACATAATGACTATTGATTCATATATGGGAGACAAGACATTCTAAACAATACAATAGTTCTTGCGTCTCGGTATGGATGAAACCCCCGGAACATAGTGGCTCACCATGGGATAATAAGCCGATAGGGTAGGTACGAGGGATGAGTTATTGTATTTCTTGAAATGATTTATTCGGAGAGAAAAATTGAGACAAACGATCGATCAATAAACCCTCCGACGCTCGGTATCTTGGGCATATTTGGTACAAGGGACGAAACCCTCTAACCACTACTTTGAATGAGATAACGTCCAATAATCGCACTTGGTGTCTTTTAATTAGGAATGAATACACGGCATTATTGCATTGGTCGATTTAAGCACATGACCCAACACTTTAGGCTTAGAATAGGTAGATTTCCTTAGGGTCATGTCCTAATATATTTACGGTCATGTCTTTAAATAACAGCGACCAACATAATGACTATTGATTCATATATAGAAGACAAGACATTCTAAACAATACTATAGTTCTTGCGTATCGGTATGGATGAAACCCCCGGAACATAGTGGCTCACCATGGGATAATAAGCCGATAGGGTAGGTACGAGGGATGAGTTATTGTATTTCTTGAAATGATTTATTCAGAGAGAAAAATTGAGACAAACGATCGATCAATAAACCCTGCGACGCTCTGTATCTTGGGCGTATTTGGTACAAGGGACGAAACCCTCTAACCACTACTTTGAATGAGATAACGTCCAATAATCGCAATTGGTGTCTCTTAATTAGGAATGAATACACGGCATTATTGCATTGGTCGGTCTAAGCACATGACCTGACACTTTAGGCTTAGAATAGATAGATTTCCTTAGGGTCATGTCCTAAGATATTTAGGGTCATGTCTTTAAATAATAGCGACCAACACAATGACTATTGATTCATATATATGAGACAAGACATTCTAAACAACACTATGGTTCTTGCGTCTCGGTATGGATGAAACCCCCGGAACATATTGGCTCACCATGGCATAATAAGCCGATAGGGTAGGTACGAGAGATGACGTTATTGTATTTCTTGAAATGATTTATTCAGAGAGAAAATTTGAGACAAACGATCGATCAATAAACCCTCCGACGCTCTGTATCTTGGGCATATTTGGTACAAGGGACGAAACCCTCTAACTACTACTTTGAATGAGATAACGTCCAATAATCGCAATTGGGTCTCTTAATTAGGAATGAATACACGACATATTGCATTAGTCGATAAAAGCACATGACTCAACACTTTAGGCTTAGAATAGGTAGATTTACTTAGGGTCATGTCCTAAGATGTTTAGGGTCATGTCTTTAAATAACAACGACCAACATAATGACTATTGATTCATGTATAGGAGACAAGACACTCTACACAACACTATGGGTCTTACGTCTCGGTATGGAGCAAACCCCCGAACCATAGTGGCTCACCATGGGATAACTAGCAGATAAAGTACGAGGGTTGACGTTATTGTATTTCTTGAAATGATTTATTCGGAGAGAAAAATTGTGACAAACGATCGATCAATAAACCCTCTGACACTCTGTCTCCTGGGCATATTTGGTAGAAGGGACGAAACCCTCTAACAACTACTTTGATTGAGATAACGTCCAATAATCGCAATTGGTGTCTCCTAATTAGGAATGAATACACGACATTATTGCATTGGTCGATTTAAGCACATGACCCAACACTTTAGGCTTAAAATAGGTAGATTTCCTTAGGGTCATGTCCTAAGATATTTGGGGTCATATCTTTAAATAATAGCGAACAACACAATGACTATTGATTCATATATAGGAGACAAGACATTCTACACAACACTATGGGTCTTGCGTCTCGATATGGAGCAAACCCCCGGACCATAGTGGCTCACCATGGGATAATAAGCAGATAAGGTACGAGGGATGGCGTTATTGTATTTCTTGAAATGATTTATTCGGAGAGAAAAATTGTGACAAACGATCGATCAATAAACCCTCCGACACTCTGTCTCCTGGGCATATTTGGTACAAGGGACGAAACACTATAACCACTACTTTGATTGAGATAACGTCCAATAATCGCAATTGGTGTCTTTTAATTAGGAATGAATACACGACATTATTGCATTGGTCGAGTTAAGCACATGACCCAACACTTAGGGTCATGTCCTAAGATATTTAGGGTCATTTCTTTAAATAATAGCGAACAACATAATGACTATTGATTCATATATAGGAGACAAGACATTCTAAACAACACTATGGTTCTTGCGTCTCGGTATGGATGAAACCCGCTGAACATAGTGGCTCACCATGGGATAATAAGTCGATAGTGTAGGTACGAGGGATGACGTTATTGTATTTCTTGAAATGATTTATTCGGAGAGAAAAATTGTGACAAACGATCGATCAATAAACCCTCCGACACTCTGTATCTTGGGCATATTTGGTACAAGGGATGACTAACCACTACTTTGAATGAGATAACGTCCAATAATCGCAATTGGTGTCTCTTAATTAGGAATGAATACACGACATTATTGCATTGGTCGATTTAAGCACATGACCCAACACTTTATGCTTAGAATAGGTAGATTTCCTTAGGGTCATGTCCTAAGATATTTAGGGTCATGTCTTTAAATAACATCGACCAACACAATGACTATTGATTCATGTATAGGAGACAAGACATTCTACACAACACTATGGTTCTTACGTCTAGGGCTGTGCATTTGTGGACCGGACCGGCAAAAAAACCGGAACCGGACCGGACCGGTGGCTACCAGTCCGGTCCCCGGTCTTCAAATTTTATGAATCCGGTTTTTCGGTTCGGTCCGGTTTAAAACCGGGTGTTTCTGGTCCGGACCGGAAAACCCGGAAATATTTTTTTTTTAGATACAAATTATGCCTTTGACAAAGAGACGTAGGGTTTTAATTTTGTAACTACTCACTTCACTACTGTTTGTCTGTTTCCAAGAGAGAGAAATAGGGTTTCATCTTGAATATCAGTGGCTGCTGCATATCTCTCATCTCTTCCCCCCCCCACTCGGCACTCCATCAGTCATTCAGTCTTGTGTTGCGCCGCCGCCGCCCACTCGCCAGTCGCTACGCCGCCGGTCGTCGAGGTTGTTCGCCAGTCTTCTTTTCATTCTAGTAAGTGTTAACTTCCCTTCTCTCATTTCACTTGTTCTCGTTTTTTTCTAATGGAACTTCGAGATCTTTTTTTTTTTAAATTTCATATGGTTGTGAACTTGTGATCTTGTGAACAGTGAATAATTCTGAAGTTTATGTTTTTAATTTGCCGTGAATCTGATATTTGCATTAGTTTTGTGTTTTGTTTTTTTTTTTTGAATTTGCATAAAAGTTCAAACAACCTCTTAATCTGAAATTTGTATCAGTTATATGTTGTATTCTGGTTTTTCAGTTACTTTTTCCATTGATTCATTTGCTTGTTAGTTGTTTACTTGTTTCTATTGTTTGACATTTGTCATGTTAGATTGTTAGTACTTAGTATGTTATATATAATTTCTGAAATATTAAATTTTTTCTTACATTTTTCTAATGACAGTAAGTAAATACTCAGTAGGTTAGTCATTAGTGTTCATACATATTGGGTTTGTGTTTTGTCCTCCAAATCTTGTAGAATAGGTAAGTCAAGTAGTCAATTGTCAATACAACCTACCATAAGTTTGTATAGAGTTTGTATCACATATCTTTTGTTGTCAATATTGCATTGGAAATCAAATAATGATGCGTTACTAGCCTTTTTTTTTTAAACATGGAACTTTTGTTCTACAATTATTATTGTATTCTTTGGCCTTGTATTTTTTGTATACATTGAATTAATGTTTTGTGATTAAAATTCAGGATATATATTGTTTTAGTCTTTGAGAGAGGCTTAACAAGTGCGTGATAACGGATTCTTGGTCTCACAATGTATGAAAATTCCTCACCTTCTTTGAATTTGTTGTATATGCTATGTAATTATTGATATGATGAATGAAGTTTTAATTTGTGCAACTAATTGTAGATGACGGGCTCCAAATCCAAAAGGCAACGTTCTGCTGTTTATTCCTCCGAACAAACTGAGGACACACAACGATCAGATGCAACCTCTGTTGATCTTGATGAATTACGCAAAAACTTGCCTCCGGATAAGAAGTTAAAGGAGGGACGGGAATATGTGATTAGGAAAACAAAGAGGACTGGTGAGTATTGGGTGCATTTCATTGATTACTTTGAGAATGGCTTATTGCGTTGTGAGTGTAAGTTTTGCGACAAAACTTTTGCTTGTGATAGTAATGTGAATGGCTCAAAAAATGTGAAATCACATGTGGATAGATGCCTTGCTAATCCTTTGAATAAAGAGAAGGGGAAAGGAAAACAATCTGAGTTGTTTTTTCAACAAGGGGATGGGGACAAGGTTGATGATGATTGTGAAGGAAAACTGAAATATGGAACTGTTAATATGAAAGATGTTAGGGAGGCATTGGTTCGCATGATCATTGTTGATGAACTTCCTTTTAGGCATGTGGAGAAATTAGGTTTTAAGTATTTCATGTCTGTTGCTTGTCCTAGATTTCAAATGCCATCTCGTACCACTGTTGCTCGTGATTGTTATCAATTGTATAAGAATGAAATGGAAAAGTGGAAAGATTTTTTAAAGAGCTCCGAAAGAGTTTGTGTGACAACGGATACTTGGACTTCCATTCAACGAATCAATTACATGTGTCTCACCGTTCACTTTATCGATAAAGATTGGAAATTGCATAAAAAAATCATTAATTTTTGTCCAATTTCGAGTCATAAAGGTGAGGCCATTGGTAAAGCTGTTGAGGCATGTTTAGAATATTGGGAAATTGAGGACAAACTTTTCACCGTCACTGTTGATAATGCTAGTTCTAATGATGTAGCTTGTGCTCACTTGAAAAAATTGGTTCAACGAAAAAAGGCTAATTGTGTTAGTGATGGGAAATATGTTCATGTTAGGTGCATTGCTCATATTGTCAATCTTATTGTGTGGGATGGCATTAAAGAGCATGGTGTGTGCATTGATAGGATTAGACATGCTGTGAAATATGTTAAGAACTCTCCTGCTAGAATACAAAGGTTCAAAGAGCTTGTCCCCAAGTATAATATTGAGAGCATATCTTCATTGTGTTTTGACGTTCCTACTCGATGGAACTCAACTTACACAATGTTAGATACGACCGTGAAATTTCAACCTGTTTTTGGTGGGATATCTCTACCTAGTGGAGATAAGGAAAATAAAATGCCACCCGAAGATGATGATTGGAAAAAGGTGGAAAGGTTGGTGGTATTTTTGAAGGGTTTTTACCTTTTAACTCGTCGAATTTCTGGTTCTCTTTATGTGACGACTAATAAAGGTTTTTTTTGAGATTGCGGCTGTTTATGATATGTTGAATAGATGGGAGAAAAATGTTGATCCAGAATTTAGAGCTATGGCAAGTTCAATGAAAAAGAAGTATGATAAATATTGGGGTAATGTGGAGAAAATGAATATGTTAATTTATGTGGCTGCAATTCTTGATCCTCGTTCTAAATGGTTGCTTGTTGAATTGACACTTACCGACATGTATGGTAAGGAAAAAGGCATGAGACTTGGTGCCAATGTGAAGGAATTTACTTATGCTTTGTTTGATGAGTATAGAAATAAATATTCTCCTCATGATACTCAACCAATGCAAACTAGTGATGACTCCTCCATCCCAATTGATTTATGTGATGATGATGACATGTTGGGAAGTAACTACTTGCAAACCATTATGGAGAAAGCACAAAGGATGGAGGGATCAAGTGAGTATGATAGGAGTGAGCTAGATAGATACTTAACCGATCGATTAGGACCAACGGAAAAAGGTATGGATGCATTGGCTTGGTGGGGTCAATATGGGCAAAGATATCCTATTCTTTCACACATGGCACGTGACATACTAGCTATTCCTTTGTCTACCGTTGCCTCAGAGTCCGCCTTTAGCGCCAGAGGTCGTCATCTTGATCCTTTTAGGAGTTCACTAACTCCTAAGGTAATGCACCTAACTATTGTTCATTTCATATTCAATTTTATGTTATTATATATGTTACTTTCTTTTGTAGTAAATATGATTTTTTTTTGTTAATTTCTTAATGTAAGATGGTGCAAGCTCTTGTTTGTACACAAGATTGGTTACGGTCCAAGAGCATGTCGGGAATTGACATGGAGGAGAATTTGCGTGAGTTAGAGGAATTGGAAAAAGGTGATTATATAAGTTTACTACTAATTTTTTATTTCTTTTATGATAACTTCTAATTTTTCTTATGTATTTTTCATGCATAGATATTTGTGATGATGATATGGATGGTAAAGTGGTGTATGTCGATACCTTGATATGAAGAAGCTCCTGTGTGCTTGGAGATGCTCATAGCCTCATTATATATGTTGTCACGTTGGCAATTAGACATTATGTATTTAGTTTCATAACTTTAGGAAAATTATTTATGGTGTTTTGGTGTCATGTTGGCAATTAGACATTGTGTATTTGGTTTCATAACTCATGTGAACTTTGGGAACACTTTATTTTGCTTATTTAGGAGTCTAATCGTATTTTATATTAGATTTGAATTATATTAATATTACTATATAGTCTATATTATTAATATCAAGTATAATGAAAGAATATGTCAAACTAAGAATAGTTTGTGTTTTGTATTTGGAAGAAAATTGTGCAAGATAAAAAAGCGGCCCTCAAAAAGGGCAAAAAATAAAAAAAAATTAATATTCAACATAACCGGTCCAAAACCGGAATCGGACCGGACCGGTAAGGTATGGACCGGAACCGGGCCGGATAATTCGATTTTGGACCGGTGCACAGCCCTACTTGCGTCACGGTATGGATGAAACCCCCGGACCATAGTGGCTCACCATGGGATAATAAGCCGATAGGGTAGGTACGAGGGATGACGTTATTGTATTTCTTGAAATGATTTATTCGGAGAGAAAAATTGCGACAAACGATCGATCAATAAACCCTCCGACGCTTTGTATCTTGGGCATATTTGGTACAAGGGACGAAACCCTCTAACCACTACTTTGAATAAGATAACGTCCAATAATCACCATTGGTGTCTCTTAATTAGGAATGAATTCACGGCATTATTGCATTGGTCGATTTAAGCACATGACCCAACACTTTATGCTAAAAATAGGTAGATTTACTTAGGGTCATGTCCTAATATATTTAGGGTCATGTCTTTAAATAACAGCGACCAACATAATGACTATTGATTCATATATAGGAGACAAGACATTCAAAACAACACTATAGTTCTTGCGTCTCGGTATGGATGAAACTCTCGGAACATAGTGGCTCACCATGGGACAATAAGCCGATAGGGTAGGTACGAGGGATGCCGTTATTGTATTTCTTGAAATGATTTATTCAGAGTGAAAAATTGAGACAAACGATCGATCAATAAACCCTCCGACTCTCTGTATCTTGGGCATATTTGGTACAAGGGACGAAACCCTCTAACCACTACTTTGAATGAGATAACGTCCAATAATCGCAATTAGTGTCTCTTAATTAGGAATGAATACACGACATTATTGCATTGGTAGATTTAAGCACATGACCCAACACTTTATGCTTAGAATAGGTAGATTTCCTTAGGGTCATGTCCTAAGATATTTAGGGTCATGTCTTTAAATAACAGCGACCAACACAATGACTATTATTATTATTATCATTATATATATATATATATTCTTAAAGCGGCGTCAATGTCTATATATTATTCGGAAATAACAATTGAGATAAACGATCAATTAGCCCTCCGACGCTCTGTATGGGCATAATTTGTTGGACAATGAAACCCTCTAACCACTACTTTGAATTACTAGCAAATTTAATAAGGCTATCATGTGTAAAATGGGGTCATTTACTAGCGTTTTATACTACCTTTGTATTTATTTAGTTGCACCATTTGCTTTTTCACATTTGTCGAGAGACTTCTTTAAACGTTAATATGCAATTAAAAATTTTAAAAAATTGATAGTTGGAATGTTCGCATTGAGACGAATCTAACAAGACCCCACTTGACTATGTTTTCTCTTATATAATGGTGCGAGATAACTTAATAAAATTGGTTGATGAATAGTTCCAAAAAGCAAATGGTGCAACTTACTTAAAAAATACGGAGGTAGTATTTAATAAACACTAATCTTTATTTCGTAGTAGAAATTAGAAAGCGTGTTTTAGCTACCCTACATTCTAAGTTAAACATTTATTCTGTGTCAAAACTGTTTTCCTATCAGCAAATGTAAACATACGCGTATCCTATTTTTGTCTTTCTTTTGTGCACCATAATACATAAACAACTGGGGACAAACATTCGTCGTGCTAATACCCCCGTCTCCGTGGTCACTAGCCCTGATATGAAAATCACTTGCATCTATGCGGCGCGGGATCGAATCCTTTCAAAGGCGAGCAGTGTTTGGCCTTTTTTGTAATTTTGTTCTGGGCAGCGTAAGATTTTATTAGATCATTACTTATTTTTTTTATTATCTATTATTGCCCATTTCTACGTTAATAATATTATTATTAACCACATAAAATGATATCTTTAATACAAATATGACAGATTTCTCTTTAGACGTTTTGATCCATGACAAACGTGTTTGTACACAAAAGTCAATAAAAGATGTTTGATCCATGACAGACGCTTTTAGGGCACGTTTGGGCCAAGGCCCATATGTCTTCTTAAACGTTTGTTCCGCGGTGCCAACGTCTACCTAAAGACGTTTATAGACGTTTATACCATTGAATTATTATTTTGAATTATTATTAACCACAATTTGTTACTAATGATATTATGATCCCAAACATGACAGTTTTTTCAAAATTAATACTAGCAATTTTATCTAATGTTTGGTATCAATTTTAATTTTTCCTAAAACATGATTATACATGATTGTTCATTTGAATCCAGATTACAAACCACAATCTAAGTTGGCTGGATCAACATGATAGTTGAATCTTTCTTTGTTATTGGAACATAATAGTTGGGTCATCACCCAAAGCCCCATAGTTGGGTCATCACCCGAATACATAAAGTTGGGTTATCACCTAAATCCCCATAGTTGGGTCATCACCCAAATCCCCATAGTTAGGTCATCACCGAAAGCCCCATAGTTGGGTCATCACCCAAGAACCCCACAAAATTGAAACAACCAACAGTTAGGCCCTGTTGATTCTGATAAAACACTGAAAGAACCCCGAAATCGATTAAACGGAAATCGAGATTGAAGAACATGAGGGTTTTGTTCATACGAAATGGAGTATAGACCTAAATCAAACAAATCAAGACAACTGAAATCGAACTTCCCCAAAAACAAAACCAAAACCAAAACCCTAGATATGTAAAGAAGACTGAAATCGAGATTTCTCTAAAAGCACACTTCCACCCTTGGTGTTTGCGTGAAGAAGATTCACTTATGCGTGAAGCGTAGAGTAACAAAAGAGCAGTTAATTGGTCGAAAATGGTCGAGGAAGGAGATGAGATGGGTGGAGAGAGAACGCAGGGAAGGAAGGAGTTCATCGGGGTTCAGGGGGAAAAAGAGGAGAGAGAAATAAAAAGATGGGTAATTTTTTTTTTTTTGGTCAAAATAATTAATTTCAGAAAAATGAAAGTATTAAATTTTTAGGATTTTCTTATTAATTTTTTGGATTTTACAAAATTATTTTAAGTATTTATCATAAATATTTCTTATTTTAGTAAAAAAAATGAAAAAGAAAATGGCTTGCTGAGTTGGCAAAATGGGTGATGGAGAGGCCATTTGACTACTGTTGACTTCGGTGGTCATAATTTTGGTATGATCACTGAAAAATCATCCAAAAAAAAATAGGGCGGCGCTCACTGCTCACATAAAACAGAAATTAAATGGACAACATTGAATTGCTCACTTTGGTAAAATCCAGCAGCTCGACCATTCGGCCAACTGTTTTCGCATAAAGAAAGGCGCGCCTAAAATCAATAACAACGTGATTCACATTTCTCCACTTTCTCAAATATATTCAAATAATACGAGTACCCATAATAATGGCAGACATTAGACATATGATCATCGATGAGACATTGTCTCCATTTTCGTCGGAAGAACAGATTAAAGGTTCTCGAATCACATAATTGCAAAGATCTAGAGAGAGAAAACGAGAATTGCAGAGAAAAATGGAGAAAGAAAATAAGGTGCACATGAAGATTGTCAAAGGCGAATATGGTTACGTTCTCGTAGATGTTCCTCATTTATCAGATTACATCCCTAATCTTCCTGTATGTTTCCGATAATTAATTCAATCGTTTTTTTTTTCATTTTGTATATTTTGATTTTGTTGCTTGATTATTAATATTGTTGTTGTTATGGTCAAGATTATGAAATTTATTGTTGGATTGTGATTATTATGTTCTGTTTTAGATTGATTAGGTCAAGATTATGAAATTTATTGTTGGTACTGTGTGTGATAATGGAGGTTTGATGAATTTTGGAACATAGGATGGATAATGTGGATTGTTTTGATTGGAATTTGGTTAAGTTTATGTTTTTTAGATAATATCCTCATGCAATTTGAAAAAAAAAAATGATTGAATTGCTTTAAGGGTCAATTATATGATGAACTTGTCTTAGCTGCTGTAGAAATTGAAAATGATATGCTCTATTTATGGGTGATATGCTAAGATATGAACGATGACTGGTGTCAAGAGTGGAGAGAATTTTATTAGGGAACGATAAACAACCTCATTAGAGAGGAGTTCTTGTGATGAGATTTTTGGCTGTGTTTTTAAGTTAAAGGGGTGCCTCAATGCTACAAAGCTAGTTAGAGTTTATAAACGGGTGAGTTTAATGGTTCCGGTTTTGATGAGAGGTTCCACAGTTTGCTCATATAAAGAATTAAAGATTGGCTTGTGAAAGGGTTTGCTACTTTGGACAATAAAAGTTAACATTGTGATTTAACACAATAATACAATATGGTGGATCATGGAATATTCATCAGCAGAGACGAGGAGGATTATTCACATAAAAAATCTCGTGTTCTGCATTTTACCTTACATATTATTTTTCTTCCTACTGTAGTGTGTTGTGATTTCTTGACAAGTAATAAATCAAACCGATGTATTGGTATAGAGGATAGCCTATGTACTATGTTACTCGGACTTGGCTACCCTTTCAAGTGTCAAATTCAGCTATTTATGGAAAGAGAAACATGATTATTAGCAAAATGAAGAGTCCAAACTCATGTTGGAGTGTCGAGGATATGACCCAGGTAGTTGGGAAATGTCAGATCAGCAAGTTTGAAATCTGAAATTTATTTTCCATTATCCTGCATATTGGCCCATATCACATTCACGGGGTCGCAGTAATAAATTGTGTTTTCCTTATAGCTTAGGAAATCTTGAGTTTGAAAAGGCAGTGAATTTTCTAGGAATAATGGATTGGGTTGAAACATTGTGGAATTGCAACTTTGGCAATTTAGAGATATTGGAAGACTGTTGTAAGTGACTTAGTTGTCGAATTGTTAACTTATCACCTTACAATCTATGTCGCTAAAATTTGGAAATGGAAAATGCAATTGCAAAAAAAAGGGAAATGTGGAACCACACTCCAGTTTACTAGGAATTGCAGAAACACAAAAATTGAAATAGTAAATTATTCTTTTGGTGAGAAATCAAATTTTATTTGTTTATTATTAACAATGACCCACAGGTTTAATTGAGGAGATCATTGGAAATAATTTTTTTCTTGATATCTAAACACCCACAAGATGCAAAGAAATTGTTTGTCACTAAGAAGAGGTTTCCTACAAGTTTCTTTTGAGTTTGATTTCACAAGTTCTCCACAAGGGGAAACGTGAAAAGCTTAACAGTCACCAGCTTTACTATGCATTAAGAAACTTACATGTTTTAAAACCTAGTCGGGACTAGAAGCTGCATGAGCTTCAATTAATTAGCTGCTCTTAACTTATCATTTCAATTCTCAATAGTATCCTGCTGCGCTTTACTTATCGAGACTGTGTTTTATTTTTATGTCTATTTTTTTATTACTATCATATTTTCAAACCACTACCTTAGAGCTCAATTGTATGTGTTATCTTGTATGAAGAATTGGGAGTCTGCTAGAGAGTTTGAAATTTCATTGGTGTGTTACGAATAGAAGTATTAAAAAACATAACCAAATAAACAATATGGAAAGCTTTTGGTGTGGTTAGCCTGAACTACCAAGAGGCACTTGATTATCAACCCTTGACAGTTGATATTTGTGTACCTCTCAGTCCCTCACTTTAGTGTTAAGTTTCAAACTTCATTGTATTGCATATCCCATTATTTGCAGATCTAATTTCCATTTAATCTGCTTGTTTTATTTACGTGTTTATTCTTGTACGCAGACCTACTTCAATCCTTTACATGATAATCCTGCATATTCAGTTGTTAAGTAAGTACACTTCCCTTGTTTGACAAATGAATTTATCATATCAACCGTGAGTTGATAAGATGTTGAACTTATATCTTTCTGCTGTCCCTTCAGGCAATATTTTGTTCATGAGGATGATACAGTGGTACAAAAGGTACTTCCCTTTATATATGCCACTTAGACAAAGAATAATATATAACTTTGTATATTTACTTTTTCTACTGATTAGAGTATGTTATGGTATAATATCTTCTAGACAGTAGTTCGAGTGATTTGTACAAGATTATGTTAGGATGAACCTTGAAAGCTAATATTACTTTCTTTTGATTTCAAAATCTAGCAAGGGAAGAAATACAAGCTCAGTTTTTTTCTCCTGTCCTCTAGGTTGTAGCTCACAAGGATTCACTGAGAGGAATTCATTTCAGGCGTGTAGGACCAAGGCAGAAGTTACTTTCTCTCATGTCTATTAGTCACAGATGCTGTGAGAATTTCTTTTTCTGGATGTCATTACTAATCATAATCTTATATCATAGCCACGTGTACTTTGATTCTGGTGAAGTTAATGCGTGCATTGTAACATGTGGAGGACTTTGTCCAGGACTTAACACTGTGATTCGAGAAATTGTTTGTGCCCTTTACCACATGTATGATGTCGATAAAGTTATTGGAATTGACGTAAGTACAATAGCCATTTAACATGTATATAATGGTTTTTAGAGGACTTTATGTCATCATAGCAAGTTTTCAGTCATTATTTTTTTGTATCTTATGGTATCAACTATTAAGTTTAAAGCTACTCTCTGCAAGCAAGGAAAAATGAAAGATTTGATTATAGACACTGTTGGTGCAAGACTCTGAATTAACCTTGGATCATACTTGCTTCATGAGCTAGAAACCCTGAATTTGCTTCATTATTTCTAGAATAGGTTACTCCTCTGTCAATAATGTTTGTGATAATTTCTCTATTTATCCAACAAAGTGGATTCAATGTGCATGTTCTTACTTCTTATTCTAAAACTTTCTGTTTTTTGGAGGAGGATTCATTTTTTCTGAAACTTTGATACAGCATTATGTTTGTGACAAACTGAAGTGATTGAACTTTTTTGTGATCTGGAGATGAACATGAACTCTTGTTTTTACCAAGTGCTTTAATAATTCAGTGACTTTACCCTTTGTTTTTGTTAGTCTTTTATCGGAAATATTGGAAATTTGATTTTCTTGTTAAAGTTTGGGGAACGTTTTAATTTGAACTGGTAGTAAAAGGCTAAAACTTTGCCTACCAGTATAAATTGATATCTTAAAATTTCCAACTCTATGTATTACCTTATGAAATCCTTGATCATAATGTACAGCGTTGTATTGAAACTTGATACACTATAAATTTTGTTCACGGATGTTCTATTTGTTACCACTCTTATCATCTGATTGTCTATGTACTTTAGGGAGGATACAAAGCTTTCTATGCTAAGAATACCGTTCCATTGGACCCCAAGTTTGTCAGCGACATCCATAAGCGCGGTGGTACAGTAATTGGAACTTCTCGAGGTGGCCATGATACAAAAAAAATAATTGATAGCATTCAAGATCATGAAATAAATGACTCTTCAGATACCTTTTGTATACCATCATTTTCATTTACTAGGCCCTTTGTGCTGAAGTTTGTGGTTCTAATTTTTGTGTTATTGAACAATCCAGGTTTATATAATTGGAGGTGATGGGACACAGAAAGGAGCGGCTGCAATCTATGAGGTAATGCTTATGAGCAATAAGGTTTAGTAATAAGAAGTAAGAACTTAATCTATGAAGTTTATAAAATAGAACGGTGGCATTTTTAGATAGAAGACTGGTCTTTAAACTGAAAAAAAAATTGTTTGCTCACCCACCTCATTGTGAGCAATTGATATATCTATATAAGGATGATCTTCTTTGGGTCAGAGTCCAGTCCCTGCACTGGATACCCAGATGGTGACCTGAAAAGTCTGGCTCATTCCTTTGAGCAGCTTGTTTTTCTGTAGTTGACCGACGTGTCCTAAAGATACTTATGGCTGTTTTCCCAAAAGTTAATTTCTTCTGATTTGTTATTATGCAGGAAATTAGACGACGAGGCCTTAAAATTGCAGTAGCTGGAATCCCCAAAACAATTGATAATGACATTTTAGCAGTTAACAGCATTTGGAATTAATTCTGTTGTTTTCTGCATGTGTCTTAACTACCAGATGTTTCTTTTCTTGTGTTACTGAATATGATTGCTTTGGCTTATGGCTTGTTTTTTCCAGGTTAATGATAGGTCATTTGGCTTTGATACTGCAGTAGAGGAGGCCCAACGTGCAATCAATGCTGCTCATGTAGAAGCTGATAGTATGGAGAATGGCATTGGTCTGGTGAAATTGATGGGTCGCTACAGCGGTTAGTCATCTCTTTTTGCTGAAATGAATTGACCTCAAAATGGCAAAAATTGTGTGCTTGAAGGGTAATTTCTTTTTCTGCCGTCTCTAAGCCTGTTAGTTCCGTCATGCTTCTATCATCACTTTTGGTGCCATATTTTCTGCCGGGGTCATCTTTCTTCCACTATTTCATTCTCCCTCAGTCTCAATATATTTGCTCCACAGCTAAATTACATTATAAGGACAGTGAAAAAGTAGAGAGAGAAAAGTTGGTAGGTGAGAATGAGCCCAACTTTAGAAGAAAAGTAGAGGAAAATGGAGCAAATAATTTGAGACATTCCAAAATGGAAAATGGAGCAATTAATTTGGGATGAGAGATTAGAATATTTGCTCTCTTGTGCTTCACTAACTATTTATGCAAGAGTGTCCTCTACTCCTCTCACAAAAATTACTATCTATGCAAGGCATTATTTTCGAAAACCTTGACAAGGTGTTTAAATGAGTTTCTTACGGTATCAAAATTTTGAACAGTTTGGCAACTTGTTGTTATAGATGAAGGATTGGGTATTTATAAGAATAATAGTACCAAGTGGTGAAATAAAGGTCCATGAATCATTAAGAAAAGACAAAAGAGTATTGGGAGGATCATTGAAAACCGCTTGTGTCATGGTGACCCAGGACATTCTAGTATGTTCCGATTCTTGAGCAGTGTTGCTCTCTCACTTTGTTTTTATCATTTGTAGCCACTATCCCTTTTCAAATCATTATTTTATGTGTGTTGTGGTTGATTCTCTTACTTGCAAAATTAAGACATGCGGAAGCGTTTCATGGAGGTTCTCCAAAATATTCTGCTATGACCTATCTCCAAGATTCCTTAGGCATTCTCCAGTCTCCACAAGCAACATTGCTTTTTCTGTCCACTTACTTTTCAGGAATATAATAACGCATTTTCATATTGTTACTTATTGGGTATAGAATAGATTTGTTTCTCTATTTTATTAGAACACATCGAGCTGAATCTGAACATAAGAAATAACTTTGTTTTTCGTATACGAGAAGTGCAATTGTTGGTGCACAGAAGAATGAGTAATTTCAGCAAGCGCAGTCACCAGTTGGGATAGGACAGGTAAAGCTCGAACAAGCATTCTCCATTGGAAGTCCCAAGTATCTAGATGCATCCAGTAGCTGCCATTTCGGTTGCCTCTGTCCTAACTCCTAAGCGGTGCAAGGACAACCAATTCATGTCCCTGTGTAGCAATCTTCTTTTCTGAACTTATTAAGTAGATGGGGGAGGGCCTCCAAAAAAGATATTATACTGTGATATGGATTGGATCTTGATGGACCAGGAATCGGAGACACAAGACCTTTCCTGAGGGACCCAAGAGGCTAGATTAGTCGGAAAGTATTTCATTCTTGTCAAATTTGGTAACAAATTCTAGTTGAATTCTTGAGAGGTTCCATCCAATTCTTTGTGAAAAGTGTATTGTAGGCTAAAGTAAAGTACAATCTAGTAGGATATCTGAGCTCCTTATGATCAAATATTCCACACAGACACTGCCCGTTAGACAGTAAACAAAAAGGAAAAATTATTATATTTGTAAAAGCGTGATTGTCTTCAGGTCCTCGAACTTTTTAGTAAGTGCTTTATGATTTTCAGAGTGATCCCGGTTCACTTATGAGTCTTCTTGGCTCTTGCTTTCTGCATCCTTTTTTTCCATCAAGAGGATGGATTAAGATATCATTTTTGTCCAATTGTCAAATATAATCTTACATTAACTCCTAGAATTCTGAGGAAGTATTTCACATCATTTAGCAGCACATTGGCAATATGTATGTGCTTTATTATCAAAACTGGTAGTTGAAAGCGGCTTAAGTACTCTGCATCTTTGCTCTTTCTTTCTCACCTTTATGTGGCTGTTTTGATTTTATATATTCAATGCAGGCTTTATTGCAATGTATGCAACTCTAGCTAGCCGAGATGTTGATTGTTGCTTGATTCCAGAGTCACCCTTTTATATAGAAGGTAAGGGTGGGCTCTTTGAGTACATTGGAAAAAGACTCAAGGAAAATGGGCATATGGTAATCGTGATGGCTGAAGGAGCTGGGCAGGAGCTGCTATCAGAAAACCGGAATGAGAAAGATGCTTCAGGGAACAAGTTGCTGAAAGATGTTGGCCTGTGGATGTCACATAAAATCAAGGTTTCCTTCTATTCACACTTCTTTTCATAGGAATTCTTAAGTAGACTGGAAATATTAGAAAAGAAGAAATCAGATCATTGTTCACTCGTTTCGTTCTTTCTTTGGTATAGGGGGATTTACAGACCTAAAAAGGGAAGTGACAGGTTTTATAATCCATTTTTCTTTTCACTTCAATATATATGTCATTGGCTGAGCATGTCAACGGCACAAGAGCTCAAGATTATTTTTCTACTTCATGTCAATGGCACAAGAGCTCAAGATTATTTTTCTACTTCTATCATGGCACTCTGGTATTCTCACCCTCCAAATATGTCAATTATTATTATTATACAGTGCATGATAACATGTTCTGCCCAAGGATTGTTTACTACAAGATTATACATTAAGGTGATGAGTTTGCGTATATGTTTGAAGACAGTATTGGATATTTCATGTCTTTTAGCAAATTTACTACCAAAGTATGCATCTCTCTTAATTTTGTTTCATTACTACTACCCATACTCGGGCCTCTGGTGGTTGAGATGCATTAGCATTGCCGTGGATATTCACTTGGGACATGCCTTGTAAATTGTATATGAATTTATTCAGTATCTTATTGATGATGCTATTTCTGTCTTTGGTGTTTGCATCACATTATGAGACCATTTATAAATCAATTCGTGTTCATGGATTAGTTCATTGCTAATACTTGAAAAGATGAAAACTTCTCGATAGTCTGTTTGTCATGTATTACATTGTTGTTCACTACTTTTTAAGACGAAGAAGCTTCTTAATAATCTGCTTTATATCATTTTAACACTGTTGACTCACACCTTTGCACCACTACTCCACAACAAAATGTGCGTGATACATCACATAATTCATCATCTGGTCTTTGCATAATTGGTTAATATTAGCAGATGATGTTACTATAACTGTTTCTGAATTGAATATATATATATATATATATATATATATATATATATATATATATATATATATATATATATATATATATATATATATATATATATGAGAACCCATCTCTTATGTGAGAACACTTTTTTATGTGTGAACACTTTTAGGTTTAGAACATATGTAACATTTTTTTAGAACATATGCAATCACGTTTTAGAACAACCTACTTAACTTTTTCTTTTAGGAAATATACTTAACTTTTTAGAACATATGCAACACTTTTTAGAACAACATACTTAATTTCTTTTTGGGAAACATACTTAATTTTTTTAAAGGAAACAAACTTAAATTTTTAGAACATACGCAACACTTTTTAGAACATACTTATTAATTTTTTTTTTATAATACATAAGTTTTTTTTTTTTTTTTTTTTTTTGAGGAAGTATATACTTAAATTTTTAGAGCATATGTTTCATAACATTTTTTTCTCCCATGTTAATTTTGTGATTATTTTGTTGATAATAAAAAAAGATGTTCTACGTGGTTGTTCTTATGCTCGAAATATAGTAAAATATATGTTCTAAATAGTTCTTCTAGTGTTGTAAATAGTTCTTCTAGTGTTCTAAATAGTCCTAGTTGTATTCTAAATAATTCTTTTTATGTTCCAAATAGTTCTTACAATGTTCTAAATAGTTCGTGTTATGTTCTAAATATTTCTTGTTGTGTTCTATATAGTTCTTGTCGTGTTCTAAATAGTCGCACTAGAGTTTTAATGTTCCTAATTTATAAATTTATGAAAATAAATAAATATGAGTAGTATTGTATCCTTTATTTATGCACTGCTGGAACTAAAAAAGAACAAAAATCAACTGAAAATTACCAAAAACACATCGAAATTTCTCGGAATTATTTACTTAAATTTTTTCTTTGGAACATGTTAAAAATAATTTAGAACATACTTGAAATAATTTGGAACACACTTAAAATATTTTAGAACATACTTGAAATAACTTAGGACATAAGCTTGAAAATTTAGAACATGTATATATCAATATATGTATATGTGTTGATTAGATTCTTATGTAAAAAGATGTGTTCATGTGCTAAAAATCATAGCATATGTTCTAAAAAGTGTTGAATATGTTCTAAAAGCAAAAATTTAAGTATGTTCTAAAAAGTATTGCATATGTTCTAAAAAAGTATTGCGTATGTTCTAAACATAAATCTGTTCTCACATATGATATATATTCTCACATAAGGACTCGTTCTCACCGGATCCTGACCCTATATATAAGTGAGTTCATATGAGAATGCATACTTACATGAGAAATGAGAATGGATTTTATGCGATATAACTCTAATGAACAGGTGATGTAACTCTAATGAAAAAGTGATGTAACTTCAAAAAAAGAATATTAGAAAAAAAAAATTTTTAGGAGGCATAACTCTAATGAAGAAGTGTTGTAACTATAATCCAATCGTGTGTTTGAGATTCATTCTCATTTCTCATGTAAGAAACATTCTCATGTGATCTTGCCCATATATATATATATATGACCAAGTATGCCTTTGATCTATTTCTGTGGAGAATTAATGAAGTATTGCCTTGATATCATGATGAGAGGAGTACCCTGGTTCTACTAGATTCTTAATGTTCCTTTTTCATGTTTGTAGGAACATTTTGCGCGAAAGAACATGATCATAAATCTCAAATACATAGGTCAGTCATCTCTTTCCTGTATTCTTTACTATGTAGAAAGTTTAATTAAGAAAGAAATGCTGAAAGAAGAATGAGTTGGGCTTGCTGTTTGGCAGATCCTACCTACATGATCCGTGCTATTCTAAGTAATGCATCTGATAATGTATATTGTACACTTCCTGCCCAAAGTGCTGTTCATGGAGCTATGGCAGGACTTACTGGCTCCACTGTTGGGCTCGTAAATGGAAGACACACGTATATTCCTTTCGAAGTGAGTTTTGTATCTAGCATCAAACATCTTACATTTGTTTTTTCAAAAGAGTAAACTTGGGTATAGACGAATTCGAATTGCAGTTTGGTTTCTTCATTTTTCTTCTTTTTGTAAAAAAAATTGCAAGGGGCTACATTTTTCTTCAGTGGATTGGAACCACCTTGGCTTTACCTAAGAACTACAGGACACAACCATAAAGTTTGAGATGCAAGCTTTAGCTTCCTTTGGGTGACATAAGTTACTGTTCCGGTATGGAATAAGTAGTATGAAGTGAACCGATATCTCCTTTGTGTAACAAGCCGGTTTGATGTCCTGCAAAACAAGTAAACTAACCTCGGGGGTTGATCCGAGGAACGCCCCTCCGATGCCTAAGTCTAGGGGTGTAAGCGGACTGCGAAAAGTCCAGAGTCCAATCCAGTCCAGTCCAAACTTGTCGGACTCGGGTGGATCAAAATTTTTTGACCGGACTCGGACTCAAATTTTCGAGTCCAAATATTTTCGGACCGGATTTGGACTCATCCCTTTGGAGTCCAATAAGTCCAATCCAACACCAAAAATATTTTTATATATAATATATATATTATATATTTTTATATATAATGTATATATATTTAATATTTATATATATAATATAAAAGATGTATGTGACTTATCTTCTGGAATGGATATAATGAGCTTAATTTTTCAAATTCAATTATGAGAAAATGTTGAAAATCATTGAATCTAAATCGGGGAAAAAAATAATACTTCCTCCGTTTTTTTTACATGTTACATTTTGACATTTTTACTATTCACAAATTTCACTTTGACCATCGTTTGTGATTTATACGTGGATAAAAATATAGTCATGTGGGATCTTGTTAGATTCGTCTTAATATGTATTTTTTTAATGTGTACTTTTTATAATTTTTACAAATACAAAATTAGAGATATATGTCCTCAAAATTTTGCATTGGCATGCATGAAAAGTGAAAGTGTAACATGTAAAATAAACGGAGGAAGTATAATAATCGGGCCGACTGGACCTGGATTCGGACTCAAGAAAAAATTATCGGACTGGACTGGACTGGACTCAAAAAATATTTGGATCGGACTTGGACTCAATTTCTCGAGTCCAAAAAACTTTGGACTGGATTTGGATTTGGCAAAGTCCAATCCAGTCCAATCCACTTACACCCCTACCTAAGTCAGTAAAGGGTAAAGACGGGATGTCTTAAGTATAATGTATTGGTGTTTGTGAACGTACCTTATGACTCAGGTCATGGGGGTATTTATAGGAGCCGGCAGTGTCCTTAGTGAGGTAGGACACTGCTCCCATTGGTTAGATACATTTCTATCTTCTTCTGATACTTATCTTTAGGCCCAAAGGCACATCAAGTCAATACTGGATCAGCCCAGGCCCATTCATCCAATGGCCCATATGATGAATACCGGTAAGGTATACTGATGTAGCCGGCATGTGCGGGATACCGGTATCCGATACGATTATACCCAATTGAAATGGGATTCTTCAGACTGAGTTGACCATAACGGTCAAGGGCGATTTGACCAGAACGGTAGGGAACTTGTACAGCCCCCATACAACTAGCCCCTAAGCCAGTATGCCTGGTACAGGGATATCCAGCTTAATCAGAGTTGAGTCGTTATGGATGATGAAAATCATGTTTTCATCCTGAAGCCGCTTAGAGACATCCGGATAATAAGGTCAGTTAGCGGAATATGAATCGTCGCCTCGATCCTTGTGCTGATTTGATTAGGGTGCCAGAAAGTTGCGACCATATTTCGATTCGCACACCATCCAGGTACTCACAAACCAGTCGCTGAAAAAAGCGCTGCATAAGCTAGATACGACCGGCAGGTTGCTCAAATGGGCGATAGAACTGTCCGAGTTTGACATAGAATATCGGCTAAGAACAGCTATCAAGGCGCAGGCTCTGGCCAACTTCATAGTCGAGACCACTTGCGAGGAAGTTGAAGGGCCAGCCGGCACTTGGCAAATATCGGTGGACGGCTCAGCAGCCCAAACAGGGGCAGGTGCAGGAGTGGTCATGACGTCTCCCGAAAGAGACATTTTTGAATATGCCGTCCGATTTGGGTTCAAAGCATCCAACAACGAGGCAGAATATGAAGCTGCAATAGCGAGAATCAGTTTGTGCATAGCGTCTGGAGCAAGGAAAATACGGATGACAACAGATTCCCAGCTTATATCGAGCCAGATCGAGGGTACCTACGAAGCCAGGGAACCGGTAATGCAGAAGTACCTGCAGAAGGTAAAACAGATAACGGCTCCGCTGCAGAACTTCGAAATAGTGTTGGTCCCTCGCACAGAGAACATGGCGGCCGACGCTCTGTCAAAGTTGGCAAGTTCAAGCACAACGGATATCAAACGGAGAGTGATGGTGGAAACACTGCCGGAGAGAAGCATAGAGGTCGCCCAGGCAGAGGTGAACGAAGTCGCTCAAAAGAGCGAATGGTACGACGGCATACTGGCATACAAGATACCGGGAAGTTTGCCCACTGATAAGATGGCGGCAAGAAAGCTGAAGCGAGAAGCTCCCTGGTTTTGTGTTTTCCAAGGCCAACTGTACAAGAAGAGTTTTTTACTGCCACTCCTGAGGTGTGTAACGTCTAGGGGTGATAATGAGTCGGACAAGCTCGCGAGCAGCTCGGGCTCGGCTCGGTCAAAGCTCGGCTCGTTGAAGCTCAGCTCGAGACTTAAACGAGCCGAGCCGAGCTAGGCAAAACTCGGCTCGTAAAGCTCGTGAACAGCTCGGTTATTATTTTATACTAAAAAAATATTTTATATTAAAAAAAATATATTATATTAAAAACTTATTTATATATATTAAAAATTATGTTAAGTAATCCTTTTAATATACTAACTAAAGTATATATTAGAAGAAAGACAAAAAGAAAAGGTAAAAGCAATTAAACGAGCTCACAAGCCACAATCGAGCTCACGATCCGAGCCTAAACGAGCTCACGAGCCGAGCCTAAACGGGCTCACGAGCCGAGCTCGAGCCGCAAATTCCAATCACGAGCTCGAGCCGAGCACGGCTCCCCCAAGCTCGGCGAGCTCACGAGCCGAGCCCATGAAAAGTTAAACGAGCTCGAGCCGAGCCCAGTGCTATTCGGGCTCGGCTCGCTCGATAAGCACCCCTAGTAACAGCCCATGAGGCCACAAAAATAATAGAAGAAATACACGAAGGGGTATGTGGAAATCATATTGGTGGAAAAACGCTGGCTTTAAAAGCCTTAAGGGCCGGTTTCTACTGGCCGACAATGTTGATGGACGCACAGGCATATGCAAAGAAATGCGACAAATGCCAGAGGTTTGCACCGGTCATCCATCAGCCGGCAAACGATTTGCAGCCGATCTTGAATCCAATCCCTTTCGCTCAGTGGGGGATGGATATTATTGGACCATTCGCGCCGGCATCTGGGAAGGAAGTTCCTGATAGTAGGAATAGACTACTTCACAAAGTGGATTGAAGCCGAGCCGACTGCAAAAATAACGGCTAATCAGGTTAGGAAGTTCATCTGGCAAAACCTCATCACAAGGTTTGAGATTCCTATGGGGATAGTCATGGATCATGGCGTCCAGTTTGATTGCGGGCCGATAAAGAGCTTTTTAAGCCCATACGGCATCAAATTTGCATACTCCTCCGTGTGCCACCCACAGAGCAATGGTCAGGCCGAAGCCGCCAATAAACAAATTCTCAACGCTCTTATAAAGAAGCTAGATGATTTGAAGGGCGCCTGGGCCGATATGGTTCCCGAGGTGTTGTGGTCTAATAGGACCACTGAAAAGGAAGCGACAGGAGAGACTCCTTTCAGATTGGCCTTCGGGGCTGAGGCAGTACTACCGGTCGAAGTTGGACTGCCAAATTGGCGGATTCTAAACTACGACCCAGAATTGAACAACAGGTTGCACAGAGAAGAACTTGACCTTTTGCCGGAAATCAGATTAGCGGCGGAATTACGGTCAGCAGCATACAAGGATCGGATAAGCAAGGCCTACAACAAACGGGTAAGAAGCCGGCCGATCGAGAAAGGCGACCTGGTACTCAGGCACACAGCTGCTACCGGTAAAGCTCACATAGATGGCAAGCTGACGGCAAACTGGGAAGGACCGTACCTTGTAAAGGAGGAAATAGTCCCAGGTGCTTACCGGCTGGAAGACATGGCCGGCAAACAACTTAAAAACAGTTGGAACGCTAGTGTACTTAAGAAGTACTTTGTTTAATGTTTATTACCCCTAGGTTCATAGCAATAATTACATGGCATTGTTGCCGATTTCAGAGTTTGTTTGAACTAATAATTGTCTATTTTTGATAAGATTAATTTCCGGTATTGCATACACAAGTTGTTTCTTTATGACGGTCGATGACCTACGTGGATCTGCCGTCAATAGGAGCTAACGGTTCGCATGCTCTTGGGATGGTCAATGACCCTAGAGGATCTGCCAACCCAACGAGTACGATGCCGGCAGAGACACCCCACCTCATAGCTGGTCAACGGCCCTAGTGGATCTGCCGGAACGAAATAGTAAGTTAAAACTATTTGCCGGTCTATGAACCATAGCGGATCTGCCAGAATGACGGAAGTAAATGGAAAATATAAAACAGCAAAGCAATTAAATAACCGACACAGGTGTTTGTAAAATATATTCCATTACCAACAAAAGAAGTTACATCCTATTCTAACAAAAAGAAGTCAAGCCAGCTACAAGCTGCCAGATCAGAAGCAAATGAAGAAAGATGAAGACCTAAACTAAGCAACCTAGGCAGCTTCAGAGGTAGGAGCCTTGTCGCCATCTAGGACCGATTCAGGAACGGAGCCGACAGGACTCTTGTCAAGAACGACAACGCTGTCAGTCGGGTCATCCGTAATTCCTAGATCAGCCTGTTCACCGGTAGCTTCTGGCTCAGCTTCCTCGAACTCGACTCGAGGATCGGCATTGGCGATGTCAGCTTCAGTCACCCCCAAATCCAAATCCTCGCCCCTCCACCGGGATCTCGAAGGCTTGTCGGCTGTGGGCCTCCTCGACGCGGCTCCAGTCCAGATCAGGAAAAGTGTGCCTGGTGCACCGCATAGCGGCGGCCCAACTCCGTTATACCGGTTTGATAACCGGTGTACAAAGTCAATGGACCGTCGGTACTCGGCCACTGTGTTGGATTCCCGGTCCTTTGCAGCAGTCAGCTCCTCCCTTACTTTCGTCAGCTCGACGTCCTTGTTCTTCAGGAGGAGCTTACTGCTGGAGGCCACCGCCTTAGCGCTCTGGAGGTCCGTGTTAGCCTTATCCAGATCAGTCTTCAGCTTCTTCCTTTCATTGCCGATATTCACCAACTCCGCATTCTTCGCGGTAAGTTGGTCTTGGGTGGCCTGATGTTCTTCCACTTCGCCATAATAAGCGCCCTGGAAATACCGGTAAAGGTCGCAGAGTTCTTTACCGGAATGAGCCGCCTGCAACAGATGAAAAGTAAAAAGGGTTAGACAAGGGTGATAAACATAAGAAAAAATAACACCGTTAATTCTGAAAAACTTACCACGGCCAGATTATGCGCGTGAACAGCAGCGGGAGCCTGTATCTGATCTACAGGCATGTCGTATTTCAGCTGGAGCCCTTTCAGGAGCCGGTACCCCAGGTTATCGCCATCGAGAGGACGGTCCAGCAGCAGAGACTCGTCATCGAGGACGTCAAGCTTGGCCTGGAAGTGAGCCCCATCACGAACCGGAGATCGGGTCCACCGTTTCCGGAGGATTTCCGGCACCTCCACCTCGGCCTGCTCTATGAAGCCTGACTTGCGCGGCTAAGCAAAATGTTCCAACTCAGGAATCATAGCCGGCAAGGTCAGCTGTCTGTAAATTTTGGGCCTGAAGGAGGAGGTGCCGACCTCAGCTACCCGCCCAGATAATAGCCTCTTGGGCTCCTTCTCACCGGCGGTAATCTCCTCACCATGCTCCTTCCTGGGAGCCTTAGCTTGAGGCTGCCTGGACGTCTCAGCTTCCCCCTCGGCCTTCCTCTTGGCAGGGGCTGGGGTAATCTTTTTGGGGGGAGGCTGGACGGTCTTCCCAGGAGCAGGGACGCCAGATTCACCGCGGCCAGCGCCGCGAGTCTTACCACCCCGGCCTCCAACGCTGGGGGGGAATAGACGTAAATTTCCTGGCCGGCTTGGGAGGTATATTGCTGATTGGAATATAGTTCTGATTGAGGTGAAGAGCCTGTCGGATTAAATGCTCCCGACCTACATTCAGAGGAATAAAAGAACGTTAGCAACAAACAATAGGGTAAAATATAAAACATGTACCGGCATCATACTTAATTACCAGAGGGTTCAGATTGGCAAAAGCCCAAAGCGGAAAGAGGGGCGTTGCCTAAAATATAATCGGCGTGAGGTAGCCAATTGGGAGGCACGGGAACGTGCTTCCCTCCTTTAAGGCCTGGTTTCGAAGAGGCATCAAAGAAATTAAAAGCCTCCAATTCCCGGCGGG
Source organism: Beta corolliflora (assembly GCA_947648045.1). Lineage (NCBI taxonomy): Eukaryota > Viridiplantae > Streptophyta > Magnoliopsida > Caryophyllales > Amaranthaceae > Beta > Beta corolliflora. The sequence goes on along the minus strand of CANSZD010002199.1, from coordinate 522,179 downwards.
TCAATCACCTGTCAGGGATGTGTTCCATCCTTGGGCGAGGCTTCGTCCAATACCGGCGCAGGGGAAAATCAGCCGCTACCCGCACCCAGAAGAAGCGGGATTGCCAATTTTTTAGGGATGTCAGCTTTGGGTACACCGTCAGTTTCTTGGGCCGGGTATACATAGACATCCAGCCGCCCTGGCCGAGTTCCCTCTCGGCCTGTGACTGTTTCCTTTTACCTTTCCCTTTGCCCTTCGCGGAGCCATCCTCTTTAATCCAATGTAACTTCCGGAACAGGTTCAAGGTCTCCGGAAACCTTTTATATCGGACGGTCCAGGCATAGCATATCAAATTACGCCAAGATAACGGCTTTAGGTGGGATAAGCAAATATTCCAGGCCTTGAAGATCTTTGCTATAAAAGGGTCCAAGGGAAATCTCAACCCAAAGTCTAGCATATGGGCATAGACCGCTATGTGACCAGGCGGGCAATCTGTTACCCGGCATCCCTCGGATGACATCACCAATCCATACCCTTCGGGGAAGGCAAAGTACTCGGAGCCTTTCCTGCAAAAGTCGCTATTTAATGCCGTCCTTCTCCAGTTTTTGTCGATCTGAATGAAGGACGGGCTGCCAGCCTCGCAAGGAGGCATGTACAGGTCCTCTAGCGTTTCATCATCGTCCTCAGGGATGATTTCGGCCGGTTTTTCGTCGGAGTCAGCTTCCATAGATACCGACTCCTCGTCCGACATCATATCGCGTAAGACGCTATCAACATCTTCTGAAGCAACAAAGGAGGCTCCAGAAGGGGGACCGCAGACGTGCCGGCCGCAGGCGGGAATAGTACAGAGGATCGTTCTGCTATCCCCAGCATGGTCCCATATTGCCCTGATACCGGCACTCCTACAGCTTCTCCAAAAGCCCTAATGGCTGTGAGGGGGGAGGCGTGTAGTGTCGACTCTTCAGGGGCCGTACCGGAAGTACTACAATCATGACTAGATTTACTCCTATGTTCATAGGGGCGGTTTACTACCGGTGAATTACTGGATATTGTAAGACTAGCAGATTTACTATCAGAATTGAAGTCGCTATCGGTCAAAGATTGGGGACTTTCAGAAATGTTTTGTGAGTCAGAATGAGAAGACATGATTACTTGAAGAAATTAAGAAGAAGTTTGGTAAAATACCTGGAAAGAAGGAAAAGAGCGATAGCTGGCACCGAGAATAGCCGATAAGAGAGTTTGGTCACAGTTCGGAATATCACGACGAAAGACCGGCAACTGGAAGAACGTTAGGTCTCGAGAGGAGCGATTGCTTGAAGGTTTGAAAGTGATGTGAAAATGTGAAGCTGCGCTGTGAAAAACACTATTTATAACAAGCTTCATGGCTCAGATTAAGCGACGTTTCGTCTTCCCGTCCCGATCGCGCCACGTGTACCCTGAGCTCAGAAACAGCTGTGATCAGCTACTGACACCCTAGTCAAATCAGCACAAGGATCGAGGCGACGATTCATATTCCGCTAACTGGCCTTATTATCCGGATGTCTCTAAGCGGCTTCAGGATGAAAACATGATTTTCATCATCCATAACGGCTCAACTCTGATTAAGCTGGATATCCCTATACCAGGCATACCGGCTTGGGGGCTAGTTGTATGGGGGCTTTACAAGTTCCCTACCGGTCTGTTCAAATCGCCCTTGACCGTTATGGTCAACTCAGTCTGAAGAATCCCATTTCAATTGGGTATAATCGTATCGGATACCGGTATCCCGCACATGCCGGCTACATCAGTATACCTTACCGATATTCATCATATGGGACATTGGATGAATGGGTCTGGGCTGATCCAGTATTGACTTGATGCGCCTCTGGGCCTAAAGAAAAGTATCAGAAGAAGATAGAAATGTATCTAACCAATGGAAGCAGTGTCCTACCTCACTAAGGACACTGCCGGCTCCTATAAATACCCCCATGACCGAGTCATAAGGTACGTTCACAAACACCAATACATTATACTTAAGACATCCCGTCTTTACCCTTTACTGACTTAGGCATCGGAGGGGCGTTCCTCGGATCACCCCCCGAGGTTAGTTTACTTGTTTTGCAGGACATCAAACCGGCTTGTTACACAAAGGAGATATTGGTTCACTTCATACTACTTATTCCATACCGGAACAGTTACCTTTATATATACGCAGCGAATTACTGAGCAACAGAATCAGGTTTGTATAACTGATAGGATGTGGGCGAGGCTTCTTTCATCAACAAATCAGCCAAGCTTCCTCGGGGCAAAAGAAGTTCAAAGCCAAGGAAGTGGAGAGTGCGGCTCAAAAACATCAGAGGGAGAGAATTTTTGAAAACAAGTCTGTGTAAATACTTGATGCATGACAAATATAACAAAATTATGTACTTCAGCTTGTGGAAACTCCCAATTCCTTTAGCCACTTAGGTTGAATATATCTTACCTTTTTTTTTTTTTTTTTTTTTTTTTGCTTCTTTTCCATTTGGTAGGTAAGGAGTTGCTAGCAATGAAATCCTCCATAATTTGCTTTTTTCTTCCTACTCGGGTGACCTTTGGCTCTCAATGGGAATTTGCTGAAGATTGCATTCAGCTTCTCCTACCAGCGCTACTACCTATAGTCTATAGAACCAGTGGACTTAGCTTGCATATATCTTTTTATTTTGGTATCACTGTTCATTTTTCTAGAAAAAAAACTCGGTGTCTTCCATCAATTCTGTACCTTTTGGCCTTCTTTTTCGATCCGAAATTGTAATTTTTCACTGTTACAGTTTTGTTAGCATAGTTCGGAGAGGATTTGGGATTTTGAAATGTATAGGCTGCAGGATTGGAGCATTTATCATTCTTCATATTTTGCTAATGCTGAGCTTTGCTATAAGGCAGATAATTTGTATAAATTCTTAAAATGCAAATAAAACGATCGAATATACTACATCTTATTTTTTTTTCTTTTTTTTTAATAGTAAGAAAAAGGAAAGGGAACTAGGAGGCCCTCTGCACGAGGGGAACACCTAGTTCATCGTTAACAAGGATGGAGTGCAAAGCCGGAGAAATAGCTACATCAATATCTAAACTAGAAGAAACCAGATGACCTACATTGGCTATCCAATCTGCGGCTTTATTTGCTTCTCTAAAAATGTGGCGGATCGTCCAAATGTGGAAATGACGGAGTAGGGCATGAATGTCTTCGATGATAGTTGCAATTTGCCAAGGGGGGGACCATAGTCGCTTGATGCAGTTTATGACTAGTAGATTATCGCCTTCAATGGAGATATGAGTTATACCTAATTCCCGAGCTTGAAGAATACCATGATGAAGAGCAGCAGCTTCGGCAATATAAACTTGAGTAAAGCCAAGATTGTAAGTAACTGCCTTGATAACTTTGCTGAATTGATCTCTGATGATGATACCCGCCGCCGCTGATGAATTGCGAACGGAACCGTCGAAATTGAGTTTGAAAAAGGAATGTGGAGGTGGCTCCCAACTGACTATGGTAGGAGGATGAGGAATTGATGATGAAGAGGATCTGAGACAAGAATGAGGGACTCTTGTCCTAAGGCATTCATCTAGGGAAGTACGAATATTCCATTCTAAATGAAGAAATTTAGCTCTATGCATAACCCGGTGGGGGCAAAGGTACATCTTGTTCACTCTGTGCAATTAATCAAAGACTATTCATATATTTTTTTTAACTACAAACTTGGTCGTCAGTGTTCAGCGTAATTGGAAACTGTTTTGGAAGTTGGAACATGGATGTTATAACACAAGCCTAAATGTTGTCTGAGCTCATTTTTTTTTACCAACTTGTTGCTGGAGCTCAATTTTTTTTATCAATTTATAGTTAGAGCAAGTTTTTTTTTAGCAAATTATTGTTGAGGGTCACTTTTTTTTTTTACCAATTTGGTCAATTGGCCATCAAACAACTACCCAAATCAGAAAACCGTGGGAATTTCTATTGCGTACATCATTTTCCTATATCGCAAACAACAACTTAAATTCTTGATATAAATACTACAAAGTGGGTTCTCATTCTTCAAAGAATACAAGTATAAAGGAACATTCACCAACAAAAAGATTGTCCTTTAAGATTATCATCTCATGGCTATCGAGAAGAAATCAAATCAGATTGTTTTACTTTCCGATCTCCCTCCTACATAACCAACACTGGAAATAACATTGATGAAGCAATCTAACTTGCGTGGACCCAATTCACGTTAACATTAGTTTGCATCAGGCCAAAAGCACGTATTATCTATGAACAATCCAGTATATCATTTAGAAACCCATTATATCATGCAGAACTCATTATATCATGCATAAACTCACTATATCATTCAAAAACGTACTATATCATACAGAAACTACATCATTTTTAAACATTCCACTATATAATTAAGAAACCCACGATATAATGAAGAAGCTCACTATATCATTCAGAAACATACTATATCAGGTAGAAACTACATCATTTCTTAACAATCCACTATATTATTCAGACACTCACTATATCATGCAGATCTACTTTTTTCTATATGTTAAAGCACGTGTCGTTCGGGATGAAAGTTATTCGGATAAAAATCGAAATCCAATCCAATCCAGTCAGAATTAGTAATTCGGATTTGATTCAAACTGTGTTCGGGTTGGATTCGGATTGAGAATTTTTGAAAAATTGGATTGAGGGTAATTGGATCCAAAAATCCAATGTGACCGAATAGTAATATGCCTTGTATTATGTATTATGGATTAGGCTAGATTAAGTGCTTAACTGATTTATTTTAGAAAAAAAAAACCTAGTGCTTAAGTGGTGCTGTTGTATTCTTTGTTGTTGAACTGAACCTGATGTATTCTGTGTTGTTGGACTGAACCTCATGTATTCTGTTACATTCTGTTGTAATGAATTATGGCATGTGGTTTGTTATTAGTTTATTAATGGACTATGGGGTTTGTAATGAATTATGTTTTTGTAAATTGTAAATCTATTGAGCGGTTGTTGTTGGCTTGTCGCACCTAATTTATTTCATAAAAAAAATAGTTTTAAAAAATCGGATTTTCGGATCGGATCCAATCTAGAGTTGGAAAATTGGGATTAGATTGGATCGGATTCAAATTCTTATTGGTTTGGATTTGGATTGAAAAATTGAAATCCAAATTTTGTTCGGATTGGATTGAATTAGGCCCAAGTCCAAACCGCACACCGAACTTTCACCCCTACGTGTCGCTATATATATTACACAACCTACATCTTCATGAATGCTAAAACATTAAAATTAAATTATCTACTATATTGCATATAATTTAACTATATGCTTCTCGTTAATAAAATCCACTATATTGTATATAAATTCACTATAACTCTATAAAACTCACTATATGAATTTAATATCAATTATCAACCCGATGCACAGTTAGTGTACACAAGGTCCATTTTAGTGTTTCTATTGATGAAGATATTGATCTCTGAAAGTTAAGGATTAGTAATCTTTTTATAATATTATACAACCTGGCAAGGCGGCCCTTGAGGCATGTTGTATCTTTAATCGGTTTGGGGTGTGGCTGACGTGACACTAGAATGTCTGGGCTGTATTGTGCATTAGGTGGCTATATTGTGTCTTATTTTTTCGTATTTTTGCTTGCGAGACTGAATATAACTATTTTTTTCCCTTGGTAGTGGTGGTTAGGGGTGTTAACGAGCCGAGCCGAGACCGAACATGGCTCGGCTCGGCTCGGCTCGAGAATGGGAGGGACCGAGCTCGGCTCGAGCTCGAAGCTCGTCGAGCTCGAAAATCCGGGCTCGGCTCGAGCTCGAAAAACAAAATCTTCGGCTCGGCTCGAGGCTCCGCTCGAGTTCAAAGTTTGCGAACTGTTATGCTCGAAAAAGCTCGAGAATAACGCACAAAGCTCGAGAAGGTTTACAGTAACTCAGAAGAAACTATAGACTAACATGATAACATCAAACTCGAAGAATAACATCAGAAGAAGCTCGAAGAATGTATGGCGAAATCAAGAAATTCAACATATAGAGATCTAGCACATAAAACTTTCGAATTCAATAAAATGCGTGCCAAAATCGAAAAAGAAAACATCTCATTCTGCTCGAAATTTCAGATTACATCAAAAAATTGAAAAAAAAAAACTAAAAAAAACGAAAAATAGAAACATTATCTGTCATCCTGCTTGCTGCCGAAGACACCGCCGAAGACGCCGCTGCTCGCCACCCAGCTCGCCGAGATAAACCACGAAGGAGGCTGAAGCGTTCAACTGGAGATTGGGGATTTAGGGTTCCTCGAAAACACCCTTGAACGGCTATTGACAAAATTACGTGACTCTCTCTTACTTTGTACTTGGGCTGAGAAAGCATATTTTAATTGGCCGAGAAAGTAAAAACCCACGGTTATATGTTTTAATTGGGCTGAAAAGAAAACCCATGGTTATATGTTTTAATTGGGCTGAAACTTTTATACTGGTTCATATTTTTTAAATTGGGCATTATGTTTTTTTAAGTGAAAATCTAAGTTGAGTTAAAAATCAATGTATAAAATTTGTATTTTAAAATTTTTCGAACATGTTTGCGAGCTTTCGAGCCGAACTCCACTAGGCTCAGGCTCCGCTCGTTAAGGACTCGCGCCGATCCCGAACTCGAGTCGAGCCCTCTCGAGCCGAGCTTTGACCGAGCTTTGACCGAGCCGAGCTCGAACTGTTTGCGAGCCACCCTGGCTCATTAGCACCCCTCATGTTTACGGATGTGCAGCATGATCCAACGCAAATGCATGTTGGTATCACAGGTCCTGCCCCTCATGTTTACGTCGGACAATGTACATAATCCGACAAAAATGGCAACTTATTCGTGGAGGCAATGTAAATAACACGCAATTCTGTGTTGATAATGTCAAAAATGCATTACAAACTTTTAGAAATTAAACAAATTTCATTGCTAATAGATCCAAACCACTATAACCGATTTAGAATGAGAGGAAAAAATGTAAAATAGATACAAACAAATTACATTAAATATGTAAAAAGAATGTAAAACTAAAACTGAATCTAGAATAATCAAGTAATCAAAGGAAGAAAGTGAGCAGCCTAGACTAGGATAAACAAATTTCCGATGATTCTATCAATGTTTTCCGATGAGTTCGAGGAAGAAGACTTCGAGAAGAACAAATCCATATCTGCAAAAAAAAAAAAACAGTATTTCATAACTGAAAATTGAAGAAGAAAATCCTAGATCTGAAAATGAAACCCTAAACTAGGATAAATGCCACAAAAGTAAACAAAAAAATCAGATATAAAAAAAATGAAAGGCCTTTATTTTCAGTTGCACGAACTAAGTCACCAACATCAGTGGGAAGTTTTTATTTTTTCAGACCTGAAAATGAAAAAACGAACTTTCAGATCTGAAAATTAAAACAGAAAATCCTCGACGAAATGCTAGAAAATCATATCTAAAAAATAAAAAAATGAAACCCTAGACTACGATAAATGCTAGAAAAATCAGAACTAAAAAAATGAAAAATGGAACCTATCAGAGATTCATGCTACTTGAATTGGTGGCAGAAAGTGATTCTCTTCTTGTCTTTATCTTCCTCGGCAGGAGATGGAAAACGTCGCTGAGGTTTAAGAACGAAATGTGAGAGTGAGAGTGAGAGTGAGAGTGCGAGAGAAAAGGTTCGCCAGAATTTGAGAAGGGGTGCGACAGAGTGAGAGTGAGAGTGAGGGAGAGGAGAATGGAAAATGGAAAATGGAAGACTGAGTGAGAAAATACGAAAAAGTGAGAGAGTGAGAGAAAAGGTTTGGAATTAAAACCCTAAACCTACACCTTAAAAATGTGGAACCCATGATTTGCGTCGCGTGTCGTGGCCCAACCGTTGCATATCATGGACCAAGTAATTTGTTTCTTAATGTTTGTGTCGCGTTCTTTATCAGTATCCGAAGCAAGTCATTGGCCCCTCATTTGCAGTAGTGATTTGCGTCGAATGCTCTAGCCAAACCGACACACATTACTTATATTTTGCGTTGGATCCTAAGCCTAAACGATGCAAAATGGTCCGAGCCTGCACAACTGCGTCGTCTTCTTAAATTTTCAACGCAAATCAAGGGACGTAATTTAGCATTTTTCTACTAGTGATTTTTGGTGGTGCATGGGAAACTTCTAGAGAAGCCTTGAATCTTCCTCCTTGTACATATGCTTGTAGAATGTGTAGAAGGTTCTAGGGTAGTCTTGTGTGGAAGCCTCCAAATAAAGAGGTTATGGAAGACTCTAGAATCATGGAAGGGTAGGATGGAAGCCTATAAATAGGCATCCTTATTCGTTTGTAAGCATCCTAGACAGCTCATCCCTTGTAATCCTTTTGTAAGCAATAGAGCATTCTTTCATAAGCCTCTCATTTGTGTTCCCACACTTGGCCAATTTTCGTAGCCTAGCCAATATATCTAGTGCAACGACAAAGAAATAAGTACGAACGTGACATTGTGCTATCAATTTCCCTCCTTTCTTGCTCTCCAAGCTTTTTTTTAATAGAGGTCTCTCGAACAATCTCAACCCCCATGAAAACCCTAGATGTCCCTCCCAAAACTTAACTTCTTACTCAAAAGCAGAAATCCAACTTCATATCTCCTGCACAAAGAACATCCCCCAAAACCCAAAAACTTAGGGCTTGTTCGGCAAAAATATATGTTAGCTGTAAGCTTTTAGCTTTTAACTGTGAAGGTAGTTGTCAGTTTTTAGATGTGAAATTAGCTGTCTAAAATAGAAGTGTTTGGTAAAAATAGTTGTTGGTAAAATTTTAATATGTAAATGATATAAAAAAAAAAGTAGCTTTTGACAAAAGCTACTCAAAAGCTAATAATCTTAACTTTTGCCATACGCTACTCAAAAGCTAAAAGCTACCTCCAAAAGCTACTTGAAAGGTACCTCTAAAAGCTATTTTGCCGAACACTAAAATAATATTTCAAAAGGTACTTAAAAGCTGCTACGCCGAACACGCCCTTAAACAAACTCAAATTTCACTCACATTTCCACTTAACATGAAATCTTTTGGGGTTAATCGTCGTCTTTTTGCTGTAATCCATCTTTCTTTACCATATTTTTTACTCCTCGCTTCAAATTTCTCATAATCTTACCCACATTTCACTTAAAATTCATACCCTTCTTTCCTTCCCCTGTTTTCCAAAAATCTCAACATTGCGTTCTTTTTCTTTAAAAACCTAAAATGGAAGCTGAAAATCATAGCAGTAAAAATCTTAGGCCTCCAATTTCTCGAGATTTTCCAGAGAATTGTGGGATTTCAAACTCATCTTTTGAGGGTTTTTTCTGGTATGAACTCATATCATCATTATAGAAGAGATTTTAAACTTAGGTGTGGTCCAAATGCTCCCAAAACCACCCAAATTTTGCTTAGAAAATGTGTCAGAAAGTCGAAAAATTCTGGGTTTAGTAGTGATTCTGTTACTTGGAGGTGCCATATTGCTGCTGTGAAAAGTGAGATTTCTCCACCAGTGAATGATGTGAAGGAAAATGAGCTAATTTCAAAGAATTTAGTGAGAAAAGATTAGAGAGAGAAAATGTGGTTGAAATGAAGAAGGTTTAGACGAGGAAATGAACCAGTATTGAAGAATCGTGGGGAGGGGGACAAAGTGCTTGAAATGCTGAGCTTGTTTAGGAAGAAGGGTAGAGAAATCTCACAAAGTGGGAGAAGAATTAGGAGGTCTCATACAACAGCATATGCTGAATTGAAAAGAGAAGGAAAGATAATAAGTCGGTCTAAGAAGGTGTTTAGGTTTGTGCCTCGGGTAGAGGTGGGGGATAAGTTTCATTACAGGATTGAGTTGCCGTTTGTCGGGTTGCATAAGCATTTCGAGCATGGAATTGATAGTATGGAGTGGGGTAGAGTATGGTGGCTACTTGTATAGTTGCTAGTGAAAGGCATTTGGACAACATGAATTATCCCAATACCTTCAAATACATTGGGGAAGGAAGGGTACTCAAGCAAAACTAAGTTGGGATTCCTCCTCATCAGGAGCTTAAGATTGGGAATCGTGCTATAGTATGAAGGACAAAAAGGAAGTTAAAGTGGTCAGGGCCCACCTCTGATAGGTTCTATGGTCATAAAGTATTGTATTTGTATGATGGGTTGTACTACCTCCGTTTTTTTCATTGTTACGCTTTTATTTTTTGATCGTTTTTATTTAATTGTTACACTTATACATTTTTACTTATATGGTAACCTATCTGATAGAGAATATATTTGTATGATCCCTATATAGTTTGGATTCCTAACATGGTTAGGATTATTATTTTGCAAACACTATATATATTGATTAATGGAAATACTCCAAGATGACGGAGTTTTACACAAGCTAACATGGTATCAAGAGCGGTTAGATCTTGAGATAGTCTAGAGAAATTTCTCTCATGCCGATGGGTTTATAGATCAAACCCAACAGCGGAAATCACAATCAGAAAAACACAAAAACCGCTTCCGCAAAATCTTGATTTTTTTATGTGCTTTTTTCCACCAATACATATCAACTTGGCTCTGCTTGGTGGATTTTGGATTTGCCAAATCCTTGCAGTGATGACACATCATCTTGTTCAATTTGCCTTGCTCAAGTCGCTGTCTTTCATTATGCCACAAAAGGACTTGATGCCAATTAGTTACCTGGTTTTCTTCTACTTCCTTTTCCTCATTAATTTGGCATGTAATACTTTAATGAATTAGATCATCTATTTAAATTACTATATATTACTTTTTATTGTCACCTTGTGCCTTTCATCCACCAACAGCATACAACCACCTCCTTGTGCGGTGTTTATGAATCTGATATGTCATATTTATATATAGTTTTTAGGTGCATTTAGGTTGCATTTTAGAGCATTTAGATTCATATTTAGGTTCATTATTGCATCATATTCTTAAGTGATGTTATTCTACTCCTATTCGGTATGTTTTCTTATTTTTGATGAGTTTCAGGTAATGAGAACGCATTTGGAGTATAAGTAGCTAAGCTTGAGGATTAGGAGCACTTGGAAGGAAGGTGCATTGCATAAGGATCGCTACAGATATTTTATAGTATGATTTTGAGCGAAAACAAAACGGAAAATCATTAGAATAAATGTGAAAAAAGAGTCACGTCTACTCTTCTAATCATAACTTTGTATGTGCTTCTTAGAATCGAATAATTCCAGTAGATTTGGAAACTAGACTTGAATATCTTTCCAATGATAGGTGGAACACACCGAGGAGACTTCTAGTCAATGAGTTATGCCTTTCGGAAGATTGCATTGTTTCTGCTGGAATCTACTACCATACATGCGGATCACTAATCCGCCCATTTAATGATCTATTCGAGACTTTTCTTATCTTGTAAATTACTTTTCTACTCATATTAGGTTATCTAGTATTAATTAGATTAGATATAACTTACTCTTCTCTTTCTCTCTCTCCTGTCGCATTACGTTATTTCGAGAGTTTAGTTTAGTTTTCTCCTTCTTTTTCCCTTTAGCTTTACTGCTTTAGTAGTAAACCTTAGTTATTATTCTTCATCATTTATTCATGATATTTTATAGTATGATTTTGAGCGAAAACAAAACGGAAAATCATTAGAATAAATGTGAAAAAAGAGTCACGTCTACTTCTGATCATAACTTTGTATGTGCTTCTTAGAATCGAATAATTCCAGTAGATTTGGAAACTAGACTTGAATATCTTTCCAATGATAGGTGGAACGCACCGAGGAGACTTCTAGTCAATGAGTTATGCCTTTCAGAAGATTGCATTGTTTCCGCTGGAATCTACTACCATACATGCAGATCACTAATCCGCCCATTTAATGATCTATTCGAGACTTTTCTTATCTTGTAAATTACTTTTCTACTCATATTAGGTTATCTAGTATTAATTAGATTAGATATAACTTACTCTTCTCTTTCTCTCTCTCCTGTCGCATTTCGTTATTTCGAGAGTTTAGTTTAGTTTTCTTCTTCTTTTTCTCTTTAGCTTTACTGCTTTAGTAGTAAACCTTAGTTGTTATTCTTCATCATTTATTCATGAGTTTATTATTTTCATTCTCTTTAACTAAAATGAAAATTCAGAAAAAGAAACACACAAAAAAAGTGTGAAAAAAATGAAAAAGTGTTACCAATAAAGTGAAAGAAAAAAAAGGGTTAGTTTTGAATTGTTTGAATGAAAAAAAAAGTGTTGGTTATATTTGGAGATTGTTGGTTGTTGTGTGGAGTTGTTGTGACCTTTCTTGGTTATGTTTTTAGTTATTTGATGCTCCCTTTTTTTGGTTTTTCCACCACAATTCCCAAATTCTTTTCCATACCTTTAACCTTAGCCCCATTACAACCCTTAAAAGTCTTCTTGATCATTATGTATTGTATTGTTGAGTATTAAGCGAGTCAAAAAGTCAAAGTTAAAGAGTATATGCATTATCTGAGTCGACTTATTTAAGGTTGAGTGTCATCATTTATCCTTTAAACACATGAGAGATTTGAGTGCACATGACTACATCTGTTAGGTTTGGTTAATCCAGCTTGCAGAGATGGTTTGTGGTATGATTGGAGAGTCGATTGCGATACATAACATGCTATGCGGCTTTGTTCGAGGTTGTTTCGATACTTGGTTTGTGTAATGATTATATCTCTCGTGTTTTCAATTGAGTGTTTGACCCTATAGTCATATATATAGGTGGTCTTTCTTTTCCAATGCTTATGTATTATTGCTTGAGGACAAGCAATGGTTTAGCTTTGGGGAGTTTGATATGTCATATTTATATATAGTTTTTAGGTTGAGAGTCCACCGTTTCTTCTCCGCTGCATGAACCTCTTCAGACGCCTGAAAAACCACACACATACAACAAAATTTGCCAAAATCTTCAATTTTCCAAATATCACAAACAATCTTAGGTTGAAATTAGTCAGATCGTAATGAACGCAATACGAATTTGAGTCATTCGAATGAATCAAACTGAAAAAAAAGACCTTCAGTTTCAGAGAAGAAAACACAAATTTTCAACTTCAGATCGAATCAACCGGAAAAGAGGAATTTTAGTATGTAAACATATAATCTTCCATATTTTTTGAAGCAATTAAATCATGAATTCTCCAGACCAAAGATATGAATCAAAACTAAATGCCAAAAAAGGAAATTGAATCAAAATTATACTAAATTTCGTTGTCATTTTCTGTAAATTTCATAAATTGTTGAATATTGATTTTAATGTCTGATTTTAGTTGTTTTTTGTAATTTGTATACTTCCTCTTTTTTTTAGTTGCAACAATTGCTTTTTCACATTTACCGAGACACTTATTTGAACGTTAATATCTCATATTGGGTGTAAGTAAAAATTATAAAAATTTGATATTTGGAATCATCGCGTTGAGACGAATCTAACAAGACCCCACTTGACTATTGTTTTCTCTTATATAGTGGTGAGATTACTCAACAAAGTTGGTTGATGAATAATGCCAAAAAGCCAATGTTGTAACTTAAAAAAAACAGAGGTAGTAATATATTTCAGTTGTTCATAAATTGTTGAATATTGATTTTTTGCTGATTTTAGTTGGGTTTTGCTGATTGTAATTTGGTTATTTCATCAACGAAGGAAACATGTGTGCGGAAATATAAAAAAAAAAAAAAAGGAAACATGTGCAGAATTATCAAAAAAGAAACATGTGTGCAGCCTGCGTGTTGCTTTTTTTTCGTGACATATCACCCTCAATTGTTCCGATTATGGGGTGAAAATCGGATCAGTTTTGTCAAACTGATCCGTTTTCACCCCATAATCGGATCAGTTTATTACATATCTTGTCCGGTTATTTTAAAAATCGGCCGATCATTTTTTGAGTAACTGATCCGGTTTTCAACTGGAACAGTTGACTTTTGTCAACCGCTGCGAGTCCAACCGCTCTGGACCAAAAACCGGATATGTAAGGCCTATTTTGACCGGAGCGGTTGAACCCAACCCACTAACTAGCAATAAGAGCGAGTAAGGGGTGTTCCTATACCAGTTTGTACCAAATATAGTCTAAGTGTTTTGAAATTTCGGTCTTTCAGTCCGCACCGGTTGGACATGTTATCATTGTTGTTTATTTTTTAAAAAATTATTTTGGTATGTATATATTTTTTTATCTAATTTTCAAATGTAATACATTAAACAATAATTATTATTAGCTATGTCTTACATATATTAAGTAAATTATGATTATAAACCTAGAAAACAATAATTTTTTAAAGTGAATAGAAAAAAATATTAAATTAATTTGGTCGAGACATGCAGACCAAGATCATACCAGCTTTTTTCTCTCCTTTCATTATTTCAAAAATTTTCAGTTTATCATTCCTTGTTTTGACATAGGAATCCACATATTTTAAAAGCTTGATAAACTTGTGCCAAATTTTAGAGAGTAGAAGATATGAACTTGTGATACCCAATATTGTGATTCTCCCCTATGTCTTGATATGCTGCACTTCAACTTTTTGTTTACCTCTGTCGTTTCTCAAGTTGCAATCTTATTGATAAGTCATTGGACGAACTGCTTTTCTGAACAATTCACCCAGCTCAGCTGCACAGATGACTACTTCACTTTAAGATGCAAATAAAAAAAATCAACTTGTTGGTTTGAGCTTGCTTACTATAATTATTAGCAAGAATGGGATTGAATTGTTTTTCACGTAGAGCTCGACACTGCAAATTAACCTTCACACTAACCTTATAGCAAGCATAAAGCAACTTAAGTCGAATTTTTGCGTAGAAGGCGTCAACCTACAGTTAAAGCATCATTCATCTACCACGACAAAAGTACCCATGCAGGATATATTGTCGCCACTTCGCCATCCGATGTCTATGCATATGGATCAATACTCATTTGTCCATGAGATGTTGCCTTATCTCATATATCCCATGAAGCTTCATGTCACTGTAACTGTATAGGAAGAGAGGCATGTTCGGAATAACATATTGCACATAATTTTATAAAGCAATTTCAAATTATTGATGATGATAAAGACATCTCAAATTGGAAGTTTGACATCAAGATCGATGGTTAAAAAAAGAGAGAAAATATACCATCCAAGAGATAGGGGGACGATATTATTAGAAAGAAAGAGGTTCGAATTAGGGAGGTACATCTTTCGGTCGGATACCGAAATATTATGTTGGTATTTAATCCAAGTGTTCTTGAAGTGTTGATTTTCCGGTCCGCACCAGTGGAACTTGTTCTCTTTTTGTTAAACTTATTTTACTATATAGCGTTATCAAAATTTCATAGGTAATACATAAAAAAACTATTAATAGATATATCTTTCAAATATTAAGTAAAATATGATTATAAACCTAAAAAACAATATTGTTTTAAAGCAAATAGAAAAAAGTAAATTAATTTAGTCAAGACCATACCTTCTTTTTTCTCTCCTTTCTTTATTTTGAATATTTCGAGTTTATGATCCTTGTTTTGATCGAGGAATCCAGATATTTTTAAAAGATTAATAAACTCATGCCAAATTTTACGGGAAGAAAATGTGAACTTGTGATCCCCAATATTATGATTCTCTCCTAAATCTTGATATGCTGCAGCTTCAACTTTAATTTTGTTTACCTTTGTCATTTCCCAATTTGTAATGTTCTTGATAAGCCATTGGACCAATTGATTTTCTAAACAATTCACACGCTTAGCTGCACGGGGGACTATATCATTTTGGCTTAGTGGAGAAGATGCAAACAAAGAGATCAACTTGTTGGTTTGAGCTTGGTGCAACTCAAACCAAAAAGGGTTTCACTCATGGCTACTATAATTATTAGCAAGAATAGGTTTGAATTGTTTTTACGTAGAACTCGACACGGCAAATTAACCTTCACATTAACCTTATAGCAAGCATAAAACAATTTTAGTCAAATTTTGTCTAGAAGGCGTCAACCTACAGTTAATGTATGATTCATCTACCACGACAAAAGTACCCATGCAGGATATATTGTTGCCACTTCGTTATCCGATGTCTATGCATATGGATTAATACTCATTTGTCCATGAGAGGTTGACTCATATATCCCATGAAACTTCACGTCACTGTAGCTGTATAGGAAGAGAGGCATGTTCGGAATAACATATTGCACATACTTTTGTTAAGCAATTTCAAATTATAGATGATGATAAAGACATCTCAATTCGGAATTTTGACATCAAGATGGTGAAAGAAAGGGATAAAAGGTATCATCCAAAAGATAGGGGAACAATATTATTAGGAAGAGGTGAAAGAAGAAATGTAATTGAGATTCTTATGGAAAAATAGTCACACATATGATATTTTCATAAATTAAGGGTAAAACCTACATATTAAGGCTCGAATTAGGGATGTTCATCTTTCGGTCTGATACCGAAATATTAGACTGGTATTTAGTTCAAGTGTTCTTGAAGCTTCTATTTTTCGGTCCGCACCGGTGGAACTTGTTCTTTTTTTTTATAACTTATTTTACTATATAGCGTTATCAAAATTTCATAAGTAATACATAAAAAAAATATTAATAGATATATCTTTCATATATTAAGTAAAATATGATTATAAAACTAAAAACAATATTTTTTAAAGTAAATAAAAAAAGTAAATTAATTTGGTCAAAACCTGCACACCAAGATCATACCTTCTTTTTTCCTATCCTTTATTTAGTTCGAATATTTCGAGTTTGTCGATCCTTGTTTTGATCTAGGAATCCAGATATTTCAAAAGATTAAAGAACTCATGCCAAATTTTAGGGAGAAGTAGATGTGAATTTGTGAATGTTATGATTCTCCCCTAAATATTAATATGCTACGACTTCAACTTTTTGTTTACCTTTGTCATTTCCCAATTTGTAATCTTCTTGATAAACCATTTGACCAATTGCTTAGCTAAACAATTCACCCACTCACCTGCACGGGGGACTATATCACTTTGGCTTAGTGCAGAAGATGCAAGCAAAGAGATCAATTTGTTGGTTTGAACTTGGTCCAACTCAAACCAAAAAAGGTTTCACCCAAGATTACTATAATTATTAGCAAGAATGAGATTGAATTGTTATTCACGTAGAGCTCGGCACTGCAAATTAATCTTCACACTAACCTTATAGCAATCATAAAGCAATTTAAGTCAAATTTTTCCTAGAAGGCGTCAACCTACAGTTGAAGCATAATTCATCGACAACGACTAAAGTACCCATGAAGGATATACTGTCGCCAATTCGCCCTCCGATGTCTATGCATATGGATCAATACTCATTTGTCCATGAGATGTTGCCTCATATATCCCATGAAATTGACGTCGCTGTAGCTTAAAATGAAGAGAGGCATGTCCAAAATAACATATTGCACATACTTTTATTAAGCAATTTTCAAATGATTGATGATGATAAAGACATCTCAAATTGGAAGTTTGACATCAAGATGGATGAGAAAAAAGGGAGAAAATGTACCATCCAAGAGATAGGGGGCAATATTATTAGAAAGAAAGAGGTGAAAGAAGGAATGTAATTTAGATTCTTAAGGAATAAATAGTCACATATTTTTAGTGGATTAAGGGTGAACCTACATATAGAGGCTGGAATTAGGGATGTTCATCTTTCGGTCTGGTACCGAAATATTAGACTCGTCTTTAGTCCAAGTTTTCTTGAAGTTTTGGTTTTTCGATCCGCACCGGTGGAACTTGTTCTTTTTTTTTTTTTGAACTTATTTTACTATATAGCGTTGTCAAGATTGCATAGGTAATACATAAAAAAATAATTATTAATAGATATATCTTTCATAGATTAAGTAAAAAATGATTCTAAGCCTAAAAACATATTCTTAAAGTAAATAAAAAAAAAGTAAATCAATTTAGTTAAGACATGCAGACCAAGATCATACCTTCTTTTATTCCTCTTATTTCTTTATTTCGAATATTTCGAGTTTATCGATTCTTGTTTTGATCTAGGAATCCAGATATTTTAAAAGATCAATATACTCGTGCAAAATTTTAGGGAGAAGAAAATGTGAACTCGTGATCCTCAATATTGTGATTCTCCCCTAAATCTTGATATGCTGCAGCTTCAACTTTTTGTTTACCTTTGTCGTTTCCCAAATTGTAATCTTCTTGATAAGCCATTGGACCAATTGCTTTTTTAAACTTTTCACCCACTCAGCTGCACGGGGGACTATATCACTTTGGCTTTGTCGAGAAGATGCAAACAAAGAGATCAACTTGTTGGTTTGAGCTTGGTCCAACTCAAACCAAAACAAGGTTTCACCCATGGTTACTATAATTATTAGCAAGAATTGGATTGAATTGTTTTTCACGTAGAGCTCGACACTGCAAATTAACCTTCACACTAACCTTATAGCAAGCATAAAGCAACTTAAGTCGAATTTTTGCGTAGAAGACGTCAACCTACAGTTAAAGCATCAACCATCTACAACGACAAAAGTACCTATGAAGGATATACTGTCGCGACTTCGCCCTCCGATGTCTATGCATATGAATCAATACTCATTTGTCAATGAGATGGTACCTAAACTCATATATCCCATGAAGCTTCATGTCACTGTAACTGTATAGGAAGAGAGGCATGTCCGGAATAACATATTGCACATAATTTTATTAAGCAATTTCAAATTATTGATGATGATAAAGACATCTGAAATTGGAAGTTTGACATCAAGATCGATGGTTAAAAAAAGAGAGAAAATATACCATCCAAGAGATAGGGGGACGATATTATTAGAAAGAAAGAGGCTCGAAAAAGGGAGGTCCATATTTCGGTCTGATACCGAAATATTATACTGGTATTTAATCCAAGTGTTCTTGAAGTTTTGATTTTTCGGTCCGCACCAGTGGAACTTGTTCTCTTTTTGTTAAACATATTTTACTATATAGCGTTATCAAAATTTCATAGGTAATACATAAAAAAACTATTAATAGATATATCTTTTAAATATTAAGTAAAATATGTTTATAAACCTAAAAAACAATATTGTTTTAAAGCAAATAGAAAAAAGTAAATTAATTTAGTCAAGACCATGCCTTCTTTTTTCTCTCCTTTCTTCATTTCAAATATTTCGAGTTTATGATCCTTGTTTTGATCGAGGAATCCAGATATTTTAAAAGATTTATAAACTCATGCCAAATTTTACGGGAAGAAAATGTGAACTTGTGATCCCCAATATTATGATTCTCCCCTAAATCTTGATATGCTGCAGCTTCAACTTTAATTTTGTTTACCTTTGTCGTTTCCCAATTTGTAATGTTCTTGATAAGCCATTGGACCAATTGCTTTTCTAAACAATTCACACGCTTAGCTGCACGGGGGACTATATCACTTTGGCTTAGTGGAGAAGATGCAAACAAAGAGATCAACTTGTTGGTTTGAGCTTGGTGCAACTCAAACCAAAAAGGGTTTCACTCTGGCTACTATAATTATTAGCAAGAATGGGTTTGAATTGTTTTTCACGTAGAACTCGACACGGCAAATTAACCTTCACATTAACCTTATAGCAAGCATAAAGCAATTGAAGTCAAATTTTGTCTAGAAGGCGTCAACCTACAGTTAATGTGTGATTCATCTACCACGACAAAAGTACTCATGCAGGATATATTGTTGCCACTTCGTTTTCCGATGTCTATGCATATGGATTAGTACTCATTTGTCCATGAGAGGTTGCCTCATATATCCCATGAAACTTCACGTCACTGCAGCTGTATAGGAAGAGAGGCATGTCCGGAATAACATATTGCACATACTTTTGTTAAGCAATTTCAAATTATAGATGATGATAAAGACATCTCAATTCGGAAGTTTGACATCAAGATGGTGAAAGAAAGGGATAAAAGGTACCATCCAAAAGATAGAGGAACAATATTATTAGGAAGAGGTGAAAGAAGAAATGTAATTGAGATTCTTATGGAAAAATAGTCACGCATATGATATTTTCATAGATTAAGGGTAAAACCTACATATTAAGGCTCGAATTAGGGATGTTCATCTTTCGGTCTGATACCGAAATATTAGACGGTATTTAGTTCAAGTGTTCTTGAAGTTTCTATTTTTCGGTCCGCACAGGTGGAACTTGTTCTTTTTTTTTATAACTTATTTTACTATATAGCGTTATCAAAATTTCATAAGTAATACATTAAAAAAAAATATTAATAGATATATCTTTCATATATCAAGTGAAATATGATTATAAAACTAAAAACAATATTTTTTAAAGTAAATAAAAAAAAGTAAATTAATTTGGTCAAGACCTGCAGACCAAGATCATACCTTCTTTTTTCCTATCCTTTCTTTAGTTCGAATATTTCGAGTTTATCGATCCTTGTTTTGATCTAGGAATCCAGATATTTCAAAAGATTAAAGAACTCGTGCCAAATTTTAGGGAAAAGTAGATGTGAACTTGTGAATGTTATGATTCTCCCCTAAATATTAATATGCTACAGCTTCAACTTTTTGTTTACCTTTGTCATTTCTCAATTTGTAATCTTGATAAGCCATTTGACCAATTGCTTAGCTAAACAATTCACCCACTCACCTGCACGGGGGACTATATCACTTTGGCTTAGTGCGAGAAGATGCAAGCAAAGAGATCAATTTGTTGGTTTGAGCTTGGTCAAACTCAAACCAAAAAAGGTTTCACCCAAGATTACTATAATTATTAGCAAGAATGAGATTGAATTGTTATTCACGTAGAGCTCGGCACTGCAAATTAACCTTCACACTAACCTTATAGCAAGCATAAAGCAATTTAAGTCAAATTTTGCCTAGAAGGCGTCAACCTACCGTTAAAGCATAATTCATCGACAATGACAAAAGTACCCATGAAGGATATATTGTCGCCAATTCGCCCTCCGATGTCTATGCATATGGATCAATACTCATTTGTCCATGAGATGTTGCCTCATATATCCCATGAAATTGACGTCACTGTAGCTTAAAATGAAGAGAGGCATGTCCAGAATAACATATTGCACATACTTTTATTAAGCAATTTTCAAATGATTGATGATGATAAAGACATCTCAAATTGGAAGTTTGACATCAAGATGGATGAGAAAAAAGTGAGAAAATGTACCATCCAAGAGATAGGGGGACAATATTATTAGAAAGAAAGAGGTGAAAGAAGTAATGTAATTTAGATTCTTAAGGAATAAATAGTCACATATTTTTAGTGGATTAAGGGTGAACCTACATATAGAGGCTCGAATTAGGGATGTTCATCTTTCGATGCCGGTACCGAAATATTAGACTCGTCTTTAGTCCAAGTTTTCTTGAAGTTTTGGTTTTTTGGTCCACACCTAGGTGGAACTTGTTCTCTTTTTTTTTTTTGAACTTATTTTACTATATAGCGTTGTCAAGATTGCATAGGTAATACATAAAAAAATAATTATTAATAGATATATCTTTCATAGATTAAGTAAAAAATGATTATAAGCTTAAAAACATATTCTTTAAGTAAATAGAAAAAAAATTAAATTAATTTAGTCAAGACCTGCAGACCAAGATCATACCTTCTTTTTTTCCTCTTATTTCTTTATTTCGAATATTTCGAGTTTATCGATTCTTGTTTTGATCTAGGAATCCAGATATTTTAAAAGATCAATATACTCGTGCAAAATTTTAGGGAGAAGAAAATGTGAACTCGTGATCCTCAATATTGTGATTCTCCCTTAAATCTTGATATGTTGCAGCCTTCAACTTTTTGTTTACCTTTGTCGTTTCACAAATTGTAATCTTCTTGATAAGCCATTGGACCAATTACTTTTTTAAACTTTGACTCGCTCAGCTGCACGGGGACTATATCACTTTGGCTTTGTCGAGAAGATGCAAACAAAGAGATCAACTTGTTGGTTTGAGCTTGGTCCAACTCAAACCAAAAAAAGGTTTCACCCATGGTTAATATAATTATTAGCAAGAATGAGATTGAATTATTTTTCACGTAGAGCTGGACACTGCAAATTAACCTTAACACTAACCTTATAGCAAGCATAAAACAACTTAAGTCGAATTTTTGCGTAGAAGGCGTCAACCTACAGTTAAAGCATCAACCATCTACAACGACAAAAGTACCTATGAAGGATATACTGTCGCGACTTCGCCCTTCGATGTCTATGCATATGAATCAATACTCATTTGTCCATGAGATGTTGCCTCATATATCCCATGATACTTCACGTCACTGTAGCTGTATAGGAAGAGAGGCATGTCCAGAACAACATATTGCACACATTTTTATTAAGCAATTTCAAATTATTGATGATGATAAAGACATCTCAAATTGGAAGTTTGACATAAAGATGGATGGTGAAAAAAAGGGAGAAAATGTACCATCCAAGAGATAGGACGATATTATTAGAAAGGAAGAGGTGAAAGAAGGAATGTAAGTTAGATTCTTATGGAATAAATAGTCATACAGATGATATTTTAGTGGATTAAGGGTGAACCTATATATTAAGGCTCGAATTAGGGACGTTCATCTTTTGGTCTGATATCGAAATATTAGACTGGTCTTTAGTCCAAGTGTTCTTAAAGTTTCGGTTTTTCGGTCCGCACCGGTGGAACTTGTTTTCTCTTTTATTTAAACTTTCTTTACTATATAGCGTTATCAAAATTTCATAGGTAATACATAAAAAAATAATTATTAATAGATATATATTTCATATATTAAGTAAAACATGATTATAAACCTAAACAACAATAATTTTCTTAAAGTAAATAAAAAAAAGTAAATTAATTTGGTTGAGACCTGCCGACCAAGATCATACCTTCTTTTTTCTCTCCTTTCGAGTTTATCAATGCTTGTTTTGATCTAGGAATCCAGATATTTTAAAAGATTAATAAACTTGTGCCAAATTTTAAAGTGAAGAAATGTGAACTTGTGATCCCCAATATTGTGATTCTCTCCTAAATGTTGATATGCTGCAGCTTTAACTTTTTGTTTACCTTTGTCATTTCCCAACTTGTAATCTTGTTGTTGTTGTTGTTATCACTATCACTATCACTATCATTTCAGTTCAGCCTGCTCAACTCATTTTCAAGCAGTCCAAAAGAAGGGCGCCTATGTGCATTCACCATTATACAATCAAGCAAATTACGTAGGATCAAATCGAACTGAAAAGTTCGCTGCATAAAATAGGGGAAATTACATGAAGTAACTCTGAAGTTTAAGTCATTTTCTAGAATGAGCCTCATATGAATTTTTAAATCAATTATTAAAGTTGATGGAAATGTTTATGGTAAAGAATGTAGCCGGTCCTTTGGCTTACCCGTGGCCATTAGGCGAAGGACAAAAGCACCAGGTAAACATTTATTTAAAATAAGTTAATTTCAATATCTTTAATAATTACTTTGGTACTTATATAAATAGGAATGGTTCCACATTTATAAAGTATCTAATAGTGGAATGGTGGTCTACCTATATATGGAGCTTTTGCACATAAACTCCAAACATTTGCTATGACCTTACTTGAGTGCTACTGAATTACTGATTGTGAGAAAAATTGGGTTGTTTTTCAGCTTGCAATCAGTTTTATTTCTAATGTTTTCAGCTTAATTCGCTAATGCTTAATAACATACTAATAAGCTCAGCTTCATATGAAACAGATTGGCACAAGGTCGATTGTATGACATAGCGTGTGAAATCTAATCGTGCTTTGCAACGCCAATATGATAGCATAGATACCGCCATCTAATCCTCTTAGAAGAGATTGATGATAGTAATGAGCGGCTACTTGGAAGATTGGATGATAACTCTTCTGATTAAGATAATATTTTGTGTTTTAGGACGAAGACTTAACATGGCGTGTGGTTGGTAGAACTTCTAGGACTCATGAGCCTAGTTATATCACTGGAACATCAAGGCTAGCAAAGGATGGTCTTGGATCTAGATCTGATAAGGAGAAAGGTCTTCTAAGTAGCTCCACCCCTAGAGATGCTCGTAAAGGCATGGTGTTGGATGATGACAAGGACTTTGGTGGAGATGGAGATTGAAGAAGATGAGGATGATGATCAATATGATTTGGATGATGATGATTTAGATTTCTAGTTGTTCTAGTGGGCTATCTTGGAATCTTTGTTTGCTTCTCTTTCTACTAAGTACTTTGATTTATCGCAATATTCTTGCAATGAACGATGCTTTCTTATATCCTTTTGTGGATCTTTAATATAATAGGAAATACTCAATGGTAACCGTAAGTTTTGGAATTTTCACTTTGGTAACTAAACTAAATTTTAATTATCAATGGTGACTCTATGTTTTTTGTTGTACTTGAAAATGTGGCATTAGTAACAATTTTATTTTTCACTATAAACAATTGGTAAAAATGTTGTTTATAAACGAATTAAGGTTTTTTGAACTAGAATAGCATAACTCCCTTAGATTAAATTGTTTTTCCTTTGTCTCTCATTGAACCTATTTAATTCCCGTTTTTAGTAAGGCAATGTACGAAAATAAGTTTTTTACAAGAAATTTATGTCTAGCTAGACACTAAAAACCTCATTTAGTATGAAAACAACTCTTTTAAACAATTGTGGGTAACGAAAAATAGTTAATAATACTACTTTCTCAGTCATAACCATAAACACATGGTTACCATCGAGTATTAAAATTAAATTTGGCTACCAATGAGAAAAACCTAAACTAAACGTTACCATTGAATAATTTCCCTAATATAATTCTATATTGTTTTAAGTATTACAATGCTTTCATAATTGATTTCTAAGTTTTCCGACACCAACGGTACACCGCCCATGGGATGAATGCGCCTTCATCTTGGGCCTTGCACCTCACGCCTTTAAAACAAAGGACACATAGAATTGTACCCAGTTTAAAACATTTACGAAGTAGACACAACTTGTTAATTCATCCTCCTCAACAGTATTACAACAAATTATTATGCAAAATATTTTGATAAACAAACTAAGTTATTATAAAAATTGGAGCCAATATTCGTCATAAATTTTAAAAAATATCAGCACAAACTAAACCCGAATGAGCTCATTTTGGGTTTGGTTGAAACGATTTAGCATGAGTGATGTTGTACAAGTCAATTTTGCCACACCTACCATCAGCATTAAAAAAAACCCCTTATCATCTTTACCCTCCTGATCTAAAATTGCAGCTAAACTTGCACAGATGAAATTCAGTAATACAGGGGTAATAATGTGCAAAATTTGCAGATCTATATATATATATATATCAGAAATTACTAGAAATAAGATTAGCATTTGAGAAAGAACATACAAAGTGACATTAGTAAACGCTTTTACTCCTACCTCTACAAAAACAAATCCTAACACTGACTAGATCATAATATATGTACCTGCTATGTACGAAGTTTAGTTTTGCCAGCAATGGTCATTCTCTATCTTTCTCCTGCTGCGAATCTTATCATCAGCTACTCTTTCAACCATCATGTCACCCTTGCTTCCTTATTATGTACAGCACGAATTCTAGTCTAACCTTCTAGTTACAAATCCACGAGTTTAAGCGCACCTGTCTTGTTCAGACTATGACAGATGAAATGAACCTTGCCCTTCTGTTATCGCATATAAGAACTTCTCTTTCATTTTCTCCTACATAAACTTTCAGGATGTAACATCGAAAATGGCGGAAAAAAAACAGCAGAAACAAACTCTTAGATTAACAATCTATATCATGACATTATCTATCACCTTTGATGAATATGGGGGTAGCTTTAGATAATTAGCACGTCATCACACTCGGCAAATCTGAATCAGGACACTTGCTGAATGCTGCATAAGCCATGAACAAGTCAGTTAAACACAATCACGCATTGAAGACGCCTAAAATTACCTGCAAGGAATTTAGTATTAAAGTCTCAAAACAATTAACAATTTCTAAACATGCAAGGTTTCTTGATTTCTCGTACACATTTCGATTTCTGGAAGCAGGCAATTATCAAGGAGAGGAGAAACCATAACTATTTGCTTCCAGAATGTGACCGTTCAAGTTCAAGGATTGATATGATATTATGATATGTACCATGGCAATTCCACAACTTCCTCCTAAAAAAAGCAACTAGTATTTGAATTTCATAAACGAAAATGCACGTTTACGAGACCTTGCGCACGATTGTTACCTTTGGATTAAGAGAAGCCAGAACGCCGGGAGCTAGCCGGGGAGCACCAGTCACAAACTGGAGAAAAGTGCGCCTTTGCTCATGGGTAAAATCAGTGATAACCTCCAAGAACTGAAATCCAGAACATGAGGAGTCAGTTCATTATTACACAAAAGAAAAGCATTCGGCTCATATACATAATTTAGACAAGAGCTTGAAATTGGGGGCACATTGATGATTGGAGGACTTCCAGCAATATATCCATAATCAAACTTGATATGATCAAACAGGTCACCGGACTGTCAAAAGCACAATAAAAGTTCCTTTAGTAACAAAAAGTTTCGCCAGCTTAAATCAGATAGATAAGCCAGTTATCCATGCTGTTGGAAATATGGCAATATATATGCCAATGTATTGCTTTTTAATCCTTAGTAAGCATGATGTAATAGTCCAGCACACCTGCTGATGTAATAGGCTGTGGTCCTATTTGTTTTTGTCTTATTTCAGTCAAGGTATTAGTCCTAGGTAATTTCCTACTGTTTTCCTAGTTTGTCCTGTAGTGGATGTGATTGTACTAGGAGCTATCTATATAATCAGCCTAGGGTGTAATGAAGGAGCAACTTGGGGATTGCCACATTCTCTCGAAAACACAATTGAGAGCTTTTACTCTTTCCTCGTTTGTTTCATTTTGCTCTTCATGGTATCAGAGCCACGGTGCTGGTAAAAAGCCCTCAAACAAAATCAGGTGAAGTGCAATCAAAGATCATATTTTTGATCTATCCTTAGTTCATTCAAGAGTGTGAGAAATTCCTGAAATTTTCCACAATGTCAAAAGAAAAAATCAGTTTATCTGATATACAACACCCTCTATACTTGCACCCATCTGAAGGTCCAAACTCACTCTCTGTGGAAACGCTTCAAGTATCTACTGACTATAGATCATGGTGCAGATAAATGGAAATTTCTCTTGCTGCAAAGAGAAAACTGGGCTTTATAACTGGAGTGGTGAAGAAGGAGACTGAAGATACAACAAAAGCTGAGCAGTGGGAGACCTGCAACAGCATGGTGATAGCTTGGATCCATGGGTCTGTCTATCAAGAAGACCATTCTATACTACAACACTGCTAAGAGGTATGGAATCATCTTGAAACCATGTACAATGTAACTAATGGTTCAAGAAAATACAGACTTGAAAAGGATCTGTATGAAACAAAACAGAATAATTCAAAAATACATGAGTTTTACATTCTGATGAAGGGGCTATGGGAAGAGCAAGACTCTCTAAACATATTGCCAGCCATCACTGAAATGCACCTGAAGTCAATGCATTTGCGAGGGCATTGAATGCTCAGAAAGAGGAACAAAGACTCTTTCAATTTCTGAATGGACTTCATGAGAAGTATAGAGCTCAAACAAGCAATTTTCTCATGCAAAGTCCTCTTCCAAGTGTTGAGACTGTGTGTGCTACACTCCAACAAGAAGAGATGCAGAGAGATATCTTGGATATCTCTAAACAGAGTATGGAATCATCAGCCATGTATAGCATGGGACAACAGATGAAAGTATGCACAGCTTGTGGGAAGAAAAATCACACTGCTGATGTATGCTGGACCATTGTGGGCTACCCGAAAAACAAGAAAGAAATGAGGTACTCTGGAAAGGAAGAAGGAAAAAGTGGTGCTGGAAATAGGTGGAACAAACCTAAGACATATGGCACAAAGCTTGCAGCAAATGCTCAAACTGATGGGCATGAAAACAGCCAGACTCTCACTCAACAACAGATAGCACAGCTGCTGAAACTCTTGCCAACCAGCTCTAGAGTTGGATCAGAGAGTGAAGAAGAGATTGAATATGGGTTTGCAGGTAGTTGTTCTGCTACTGTTAATTTGAAAAACTGGGTAATAGATACAGGGGCTTCTGATCACATGATATGTGATGGGAAAATGTTAACTGGTGCTGTGAAAATCTGTAAGAAACCTAACATTAATCTTCCTAATGGAAGTGTTGTGCATATATCTCATGTGGGTGATGTACACCTAAAAATGGGCTGAATTTGAAAGATGTCTTATGTGTACCTGATTTTAAACACAATCTTCTGCCAGTCAACAAACTTGTGTTGCATAATCAGTGTAGTGTGAAGTTTTTCATGACATTTGTGTGATTCAGGACTCACATACTCAGAGAGTTAAAGGGGTAGGAAGAGCCTACAATGGGCTGTACTACTTGGTGGAGGTACCAATTAAGAAGATGCTAGAAGAAGCTGTGAAAAGAAGTGAAGAGAAGAAAGAAGAAAAAGAAAACATGAATGCTATAGTGAATGTTAATATAAAGAAAGCTAATCATGTAACTAGTAAACAAGAAAACTATGCTTTGTGGCATAATAGACTAGGACATGCACCTCTAAAGAAATTGAGACTGATTGGTTGTATTGCTGGAAATTTTTATCAATCAAAGTGTGTGTGTTTAACATGTCCTATGGCTAAGTTTACTAAGCTTTCATATTCTGCATCTGAATCTATAGCCAGTGAAGCCTTTGAATTGGTGCACTCGGACATATGGAGTCCATATAAAGTGTGCACTAGGAACAAGCACAGTTATTTCATGACCTTAGTTGATGATCACACCAGGGCTACGTGGGTATATTTACTGAAACTCAAGTCTGAAAGCTTGGAAGTAATCAAACATTTCAGCAACTTTGCTGAAAATCAATTTGGAAAAACAATCAAAATTATTAGATCTAATAATGCTCTAGAATTTGATGATGGGCCATGTAGAGAGTTCTTTGCTGGAAAAGGAATTGTGCATCAAACTAGTTGTGTTGATAGACCCCAACAAAATGGGAGGGTGGAAAGAAAACACAGAAATGTGCTTGAAATGGCTAGAGCACTCAGACTGCAGGCAGGACTCCCTTTGAGTTTTTGGGGTGATTGTGTGATGACATTGTGTATTTGATCAATAGGCTACCTAGTGTTGTCATTCAAAACCTAACCCCCTATGAAAAACTCTTCAAAAGAAAACCTACATACCATCACATCAAAACTTTTGGATGCCTAGCTTTTGCTAGTAATCCAATCAGAGACAAAGACAAGTTCTTGCCTAGATATGTCCCATGCTTGTTCCTTGGTTACCCAAATGACAAATAAGGATATAAACTATTGAACCTCACAACTAATCAAACCTTTGTATCCAGAGATGTAAACTTTGTAGAAAATGTGTTCCCTTACAACAAACACAAGTACACAACACTACTCAATACCTTAACCCTCTACCTACACCTATGCCTAACCCAAACACTACTCATACCTACACTGACTGTGATCTCCCAACAGACACATATCTTGAAAATGCACCTGAAGCACCACAAAATGAGCCTATATACCCTGAAACACCTCACTTCACTCCACTTACAACTGAACCAACCCCCACTCATGAAGATGATACTGATGCTGCTGTAATACCACCTGCACCACTTATAAGACAATCAAGTAGAGTGTCCAAGCCACCCTACTGTATATCTGACTATGTAAGCCAGGTAGGAAAGAACTCAAGAGTGGCTGAACCTTCTACTCTTCATAATGTGGGAGAGTCTGGTGTGTCACATGCATTCACAGCATTTGTAAATAAAGTAACATCTGTCACAGATCCCACAAACTTCAGAACTGTTGTACAAGAAGACAAGTGGGTGAATGCAATGAATGAAGAGCTCAAAGCTCTAGAGAACAACCAAACCTGGACTCTTACTCATCTATCTCCTGGCAAGAAAGCCATAGGCTGTAAATGGCTTTACAAAACAAAGTTCAATTCAGATGGTTCAATAGATAGAGAAAAGGCAAGGTTGGTTGTGCTTGGAAATAGACAGAAAAAGGGTTTGGACTATGAGCAAACCTTTGCTCCTAACTCACCACTGTGAGATCCCTACTGGCTGTAGCAGCACTGAAAGAGTGGAAAGTTTGTCAGATGGATGTAAAAAATGCCTTCTTACATGGCACTCTTGAAGAAGATGTGTATATGCACACACCTCCTGGGTACACAGGTCAAGGAATTCTTATCAATAAGGGATAGGGGGAGTATCCTGCTCAACAACAAGTATGCAAGCTTCAAAAATCCTTGTATGGCCTGAAGCAGGCACCAAGGCAATGGTTAGCCAGGTTATCCACTGCCTTGAAAGACTATGGCTTCCTACAATCTAAAGCTGACTATTCATTGTTCACAAAATAGAACAAAGATGGCTTTGTGAGTGTGTTAGCTTATGTAGATGATCTACTTATAGCAGGAGATAATGAAGTTAACATTAACAATGTAAAACACTTCCTGTCTACTCAATTTCACATGAAGGACTTGGGCAACATCAGATACTTCTTAGGTATAGAAGTAGACAGAAGTGATGCAGGGTTCTTTCTCTCACAGAAAAAGTATGTCATGGATCTACTAAAAGAATTTCACATGCTGAGTGCCAAAGGGCTCAAACTTCCTATGGACCCACACGTGAAACTTCTAGCTGACTCAGGAGAGTCCTTGCCTGATCCAACTTCCTACCAGCATCTCATTGGCAAGCTAATCTACCTAACAATAACCATAACTTATTCTATAACAATATAACATGCATAATGATATAGACTCCAACAAGAAGACATGGACTATACAAATAATGACATGAATCTCATTCATTATATCATTTATTTCATGTCATTTGAGTTCTTTTTACAAAAGTAGCGTTTTTTTGTGGGTTGTTACACCATAAATTATGGTGTAAATGTGTAACATTACACCCAAAATGCTGTGAAGATTACAACCTCAAATGAAATTATAGCAAAACTGCTTAATTTCCTGCTAGTAACACTATCAAGTATCAACCCAATTTCTTCCATAATTTTTTTTCCTCATTGAATACTTAACACAAGAGATTAACAACTTACAATTGCCCACTACATTTTAAAACATCCAACAACTCGAAAGAACACAAAAATCTATGACAATGTAGTAATTATTTTAACTAAAACAATCTCAAATTTGAACAATTATAATCAAGACGAACCCAAATTACAGGCCCTTTAAAAAATACAAGTAACATATCAATAATTAGACAATTTAATCAACTGGGCAATCATAAAATCCCTGCAAAACAAATACCCACATCCCAAAAACACAAAAACACAAAAAAAAAAAACATAAAAATTAACAAAAAAATAGGTCAAGTAGTGAGCTTTATACCATCAGCAGCCATGGCAAAAACAGAGAAGTTCCTCCTCTGATTGTGCAAAGCAGGGGTATTTCTGGAATTACACCTACTAATTCGAACACCTCCAAAAATTTCGGAGAGAGAAGAAGAGACGTTAATACGGCGACAACGGTGGAAGTTGGCGGAGGAGGAGAGAGAAAATAACTTCTTTTGAGACCCATTTATATTACAAATTGGTTCAACACTACTTCCTCTAATTCTCATTGATTCTGCCGCCATTTTTGTTTATTTTTTGTTCTTCTACTCTCTCAACTAAAAGTTTTTATTTTTGTGACTTCAACTGAAGTTTTATTTTTGTGAGGGGAAGAAATGGATGATAAAGAAAGAGATGTGAGGTGGAGTTTAGATTGATGAAATTTTGTTGTGTTGTGGGTTTTGTATTTGGTAATAGCCTAAATGTGTGCAACTTGGGACATATATGTGGCCCATTTTTGCTCTTATTCATGAATGTAATAACTAAACATAGTCTTCGATGTGCCCATTGCTTTACTTAGAAGCTCAGACAAAATCACAATTCGCATTACTGCTTGCACTCAATCATGCAACCACTTTCACTCCCGCTTTCCCCAGCCCACTTACCCTCTCTTTCTTGTAATCTTGCATCATCATTGCAATGCACCAGATCACCCACTGACCACCACCCACCATGCAACCACTACTTGCAGGGGGAATTTCTTCAAACGTTATCTATTTAGAAAATTTTGGCGGATTGCACAATTTAATTAAGGGAGTTATTGCACAAAAATGATAATCTTCAATGACCTGTCACAAAGTCTCATCATATTATTAACGTTATATATACCAGTTTTATAGTCTTGTATCATTGTATGTCACATCCAAAATTAATATGAAATAATTTTTAATACTCCCTTTGCTTTAGAGTAATCCTATCACCTTTCATAATCTTTTCTCTTAATAGTATTTACACTTTTATGGTGGAAAGAATCCTACTATTTAAAGCAACTTTTGACTTTGTTACATTATGTTTATTTGTCATCTTGTATTATGTGATTTTTTCTTTTTTATTTATTATGTTCTCCAGTTATAGATTTCAGTTAATATTTTTTTTCTATTTGTTAGAAAGCACCAAATATGTTGCTTATTTCACGTATCTTGATATTTTGTAACTATATGCAAATGTTTAACATTCATTCTTACAATTATATTTTCATTCTATTAGTAACATTATGTGATAATATGTTTGCACAGACTCCATTGGTCATCAAATAATTATCTTGCACACTATTTTTCATGCAATCATAAATAATTAACTTTTTACCTTAAATGATAATTTACTCCTTCGAACCCATGTGATATGAATCCCTCCACTAATTATATCTCTCTTACACACTATTCTCATATTCATGTGATGTGGAGCCCTCCACTGTTCTCTTTCTTACTCAATCAATTTTTTTATTTATACTTATACACTATTTGCCAACAATACCTACACCCCCTACTATATACTCTTAATATGTGTGTCCAAACCCTTACATGACAATTATTCAAGAATGGAGGGAGTATACTTTATAGAACAATTTCCTACAATGGCATCTAAAAAAAGAAATTCCCGTTTCAGTGCTAAGAAAAATAATAATCGCACAATTTGGGGTCCAAATTTTGGTTCGTATAAAAGATTGAATGACATAGTGCTGGAGCAAAAGAATTTCTTATTTTGGTGTTAAGCCAACTAATGATATTATTTCAAATTTTATTTCATTTTCCAAAAAGATGATTGTAATATGATTTTTATCTAATTTTTTATTATGATGATCACTATATGACTCTTTTTTGTAATATTGTTAGAGTATGCTATAAAGCAATAAATGAAAGTTCAAGTTTTAAATTTTAAGAGTGTTATTCAATCATAAATTTCGATTTTGTATTGTTATCTAAAACTTTTCCATTTTATCAATTGATTTATTTTTCATCCCTTTATGTTTTTGTTTGTATGCAGCAAGTAAATGATTCATATGTTAATCTAGCTGATACTTGCATAGTACTAATTGATATTATTGGCAAAAACAAAGACTACTTCTGAATGTAAACATATATAATTTCTAATGTAATTTAGATCACTAAAAGAGAGATGTTTCATTTCTTGGTTCTACAAAATAATACTCACATTCTAATTAGAAATGTTTTTTTGTTTGAAATCTTCTTTTAATTAAAAAACAATAAACAAAGTTAATTAGAGAAATCGGGAAAAAAATTCTTCAAATCAATATATGACTTTGGCCAAATATTAATGATGTTTCAACATTTTATTTAATTTCTTTGAAAGATGGATGTAATATCATTTTTTAACTTTTATTTTAGGATTAATATGATTTTGAGTTTTTTGTGGGATTATACCAGGGCAATAGAGCATTTTGTGGGGATATACCAACCTAAATTTAAGTTTTGTTAAAAGGTACTAAAAACACTATTTCTGGCGAGAAAGTCAAATTTTTGGCCTTTGACTTGCTTAATTACTCTTTGTATAGTGCGTGATATTCAATTGCTTCTATTACATTCATTTCCCTCCAACTTCCTAACTGTCACTTTGTGGCTCACTCGCGAGTTCCTACCAAGTCAAAGGCCGAAAATTTGACTTTCTAGCCGAAAATAGTATTTTGGTACCTTTTAACAAAACTTAAATTTAGGTTGGTATATCCCCATAAAAAAAATTAGTGAGGTATATCCCTACAAAATGCGCTATTACCCTGGTATATCCCCGCAATAAATTCTATAATTTTTAACAAACTTTTTATGATGGTGCCATTATTTATTACCTAAATTGTTCAAGACTCTTTCTATAATATTGTTAAAGTGCATTTCTATTATGTGACTAATATTATAAATCAAAATGGTTTTTGTCAAAATCGTTAAGCAGGGTATTTTTTTTTCTTATATACTTGGTTTCAACTAACATATACCAGTTCTAAAACTTTTAATTCGTTAATTTTCTGATTATAACATAAACCGTTTTCATTTTCATATTGTACATAGATATTGTAATTTGATTTTTTTATCCCACTGCCCAAAAATTATAAAAAATTTACTTATGGTAGTTTGCTTAAATGGATTGGATATTGTAATAGTGTACTTGTCTCGTTACCTAAAATGAGATAACCCATGTGATGTAGGTCATTCACTAACTGTCTCTATTTCACACTCTTACTTCATACACATATAGCATTGGGTCTTGCACTTGTTTTCTATTTGTTACTCAATCGATATTTTATGCAAAAATTATTATATCGACCCAACAACCTAACACGACAATTGATTGAGAACGGAGGGAGAATAAATTTACCATGATATATAATCAGCCACATGAGTCATAGTAATCGATAATCAAATTAACAAAAATGTGGGTAACAATGATCGATAATCAATCATATATTTAACAAAAAGCAATAATTTTGTAAGTACTTGCTTTTATAGAGATTGAAATTTTCCAAAATGCCCTTATAAGTTTTTATTTTTAAAAAAGAAAACCCAACCCAATATTGCTCATGTCACCTTGGTGTCCTTTTTTAAACAAACGAAGAAATATATATATATATATATATATATATATATATATGTGCAACTGGATTGTTCAGAAGGTCCCCTAGAGATGAATCATTGACGTTGTCTGGGCAAGTGAAGTGGTATTTCTTGGCCACCAAGAGCTGAGTACCCATCTGAGCCAAGATGTGTGCCACTCCATTTGTTTCTTTCTCCCCATTTCATCTTCTATTCATTAACCTCATTTCATCTCCTCTCCACGATTGAAACAACAAATTTTCTTGCCATTATTTCCAGCTCATTTCTTTTATTATCAATAACAATTCACTCACCATGTTTTATATACATCAAAACTTTTTCGTATAATCTGTGAAAAAAAATACAACAATTCGGACATGGGTTGATTATGAGAAGAAGAAGAGACGAAATTGAAGAAATTTGTTCGAATTTGTTTTATAAATGTCGGCATTGAAGAAATCAGACGAATCATTCTATTATATATTAGGAAAAATTGACAAGAGCGGTCCCAACTATGGCCGGTCCGCCATAAAAGGTCCCAACTATGGACTATTCCATAGCAGACCCAACTATTGCATGTATTTGACACACGTGGTCCTTGTTGACTAGCAACCGGTTTTACCGGTTAAATTTTCTTAAAACATTTTTTTTGCCTATTTTTGCCTCTTCTTCCTCCTAATTCTCTCACCTCCCTTCTTCCTCCCCCCGTCAACCCCCTCTCCCTCCCCCGTCACCCCCCTCTTCCTCCTTCTTCCTCCCCTATTCTTCAAACCTCCTCCATGGTAAACAGACAACAGACCACGCCCATCACCATCTTCATCGCGTCACCGCCATCTTTGTTGCGCCAACCAAGCACCACCACCATCATAGCTGCGCCAACTCGAATTTAGTTGTTTTCTTCTGCAAATTTCAACTCCAATTTCCCTCTCTCCAAATCTCCGAAAATTCTCTCATTTCCTATTCGACCCAAAAATGGGTCCAAATGAAAATTCATCCAAGTGAGTACAATAGTAATCCACTCATCCATATAATCAAAGAGATTTCTTCAATGTCGAATGCAAAAACTCCTCTAAACGAATTTACTCGAATTTGATGCGTAGAGTCAAGTTATTGAGCCCTCTTTTGAGGAATTGGTTAATAAAGAAGATGATGAAATGGAATTTCTCCCCGTTGACCCGGCTCCACGCCTTTGAATCACTCAAAATCGCTTTGATTTTTGCCAAAGACCTGCTCAAATGGATTCAGGAATCCAGCAAATTTTACCAGGTATCAACCACGACCAACCACGAAGCGTTATCGCTTCATCTTCGTCACCTGGGTTCGCCAACCAACCATCCACCAACCACGAAGTTCCAGGTTTCTTGTAAATTAGATTTAATTTTTTTTCGTTTTTTAGTTCAAGAACTCGTCTTTCTTAATTTCATTTCTTATTTATGCCATTGTTCATGTTTTGTATTTGTTTATAAAGGAAAGAGATTTTTATTGGTGAAAATCGAATTGAAATGGCGCACTCAACTTCAGAATATTTAGATTCCTCACCTGAGCAAAATTGAAAGTG
Source organism: Beta corolliflora (assembly GCA_947648045.1). NCBI lineage: Eukaryota > Viridiplantae > Streptophyta > Magnoliopsida > Caryophyllales > Amaranthaceae > Beta > Beta corolliflora. The sequence continues at coordinate 485,797 of CANSZD010002199.1, read as the reverse complement.
CATAGAGATGCTAAAAATTACCAGGATTTGATTGAGAGTTTGAGTGAGAAAGTAATGGTGATTGAGAGTTTGAGTTTGACTAGAAAAGAAGCAGAGACTCTCTGTTAAGGAGGAAGAAGGAGAGTAAGGCAGATAGGGGAATAGGGGGTTTTTATCGACAAAACACGTGCAGCAACATTAACAATCACGTGATGGGTTCTACCGGTTTCTATCGATGAGTAACCTGGAAGGACCACATGTGTCAAATACATGCAATAGTTGGGTCTGCTATGGAATAATCCATAGTTGAGACATTTTATGGCGAACCGGCCATAGTTGGGACTGCTCTTGTCAATTTTTCTTATATTAATCCAACAAATTTAAGAGGTTAGTTTTCATGAAATATTTATTGCATGTTCCAATTGAAGAATTTGATTTTTTTTTTTGTCCTTTTGTTTTGAGGATCAATTTTAAAATTTGGAGTCAAAATTCAACATGCATGCGTATATGGTCGTTCCAAGTAGAATAAATGATGTAATCGGATCATTTGAATCAAATTTAAAAGGTTAGTTTTCATGGATATCTAACTTTGATTTCATGGTCCATTTGAATGAATTTTTTTTTTAAAATTTGTATTTTGAGGATCAATTATAAAAATTTGGGGATGAATTCAACATGCATATGCCTACAATGCTATGGATCAACTGAGTTTATTTATTTTATGAATTAATTAGAAATTGAAATTGAGAAGTTAGATTTTATGGATTTCTATCTATAATTTTGTATGAATGGGTTTTCAGTTCAGTGAATGATGACATATTTATAGTAATATAAATAAAAAAAAATGAATCCATTTTTAGAGCAATAATAGTATTGCACGGGAATATAATAACAATAATACCATATAATCACGAACACAAAATTGAGTGAGTTATTTATTATTCAACAAATTAAATATGATGATAATAAAACGGGCACTACGAACATAAAAACATACTAAGACATAAATGGTAGAAAAAACAATACTAATAAGTTGTTGTATCCTAACCATAGCTTGCTATATAATTATAGATTGCTCATGAGTTTGCACAAAACACAAAAAATAGATTGCTCATCAGTTGGTACCGTTGACTTATAACTTTGGGTGCAACCCACTTTCACTCGTATGGTTTGCTGTGAATGATGAACCTTCTTTGGAGGGGGATATTGCTTCCATTAGAATAACACCACCGGAGAGAATATAATATAACTATGTAATATGTACTTTGAATGACTCCTACAAAGCTAGGGTATAATGCCTATTTATAGTTGCAAAATTGTAAGTCGAACAACTTAGAATTAACAAAAATAATTCCGTAACATAGCTGCATAATAGGGAATATTAAGAAGGGAATATACTTGTTTCCTAATTTGTAACAAGTACAATATCAATTACACGCATGATTGTAGGGATTATTTTGACCGTTTTATTTCCTAAATTACTAATCTGGTTGTAGCCTTGTAGGCAATTACACGCCTAATACAACAATTAATAATCTTTCCTAAATAACAACAATTCCTAAATCAATTAAATCCTTGACTGTAGGCAATTACACGCCTAATTTGCTGAAGAATTGATTTGCTTGCCACGTGGACCATCTCATTGAGGCCCTTAACGTTAGAGCATGCCACATGAACACAACTTCTCTAATTTCACGCCACGTGGCCTTAAGGATTCTGTTTTATATATATATATATATATATATATATATAGGCGTTACTGGGTAATATTAATTGAATTTTCTTTTTGGTGAACAGAGGGGTTTAGTTAGATGAGAATGAAAATTAAGTAAGGGTATGATAGTAGGTTTCTAATATTATATGGTAAAACAAAGTATTAACAAATAACAATGAGTTGGCCACTTGGTCACTTAGTTGCATATATCATTCTATTCTGATATTTAAAAAAAGTGTAACAAAGTGAGAATATGAGGACGATGATAAAAAGAAATGAAATGTCTAATATAGCAATTCAATTCAAGTGATACCATTACCTACCTATAAAATATAATTTTGATAAGTGTCATGCTCAAATTGATGTTTTTTCGTCTCTTTTTCTTATTACGTCTTTAGAACAAAAATAAATGGCTACAAAAACTTATCATTAGCTGAGATATTTTACCAAAGTAAAATTGTCTGATGACCAAGACTGAAACTATGAAATCTACATTGTATTATGACCAAACCAAATTTGTATTACAAAATAATTTGATCAAACCAAATTTGTATGATAACCCAGACTGAAATTATGATATCTACACTATTTTTAAGGAAAGTTTATATTAATTCATTTTTTCCAAGTATTGAAACACTGAAATGTCACCATTTCAAGCAAACATTATTTTAAAAGTATGAGTAATCTATATATTTATCTAAAGACAAAATTCTTTTAGCCACGTGAAGAGAAGAGAGAAAAAAAATTAATTTAAAATATCTATTTCCAAAATTATATTACATCTTTAATTAATACTTATTAGCATAATACATGTTGTACGATATAACATTACTAGTGGTTGTTTGGTATACAAGAAATTATGTAGAGAATAGAAATTCTCATGATTTTCTATATTGGGTAGTTGTTTGCTTGACAGGATGTGGGGTAAATGGGGGAAATGAAAAATCCCGGGAATTTTGTGGGAATTTATTCACCTACTCCCGTGGTCATTCAAAATTTCTACATCAATTCATGGGAATTACAAAATTCCTTGATGTCAACCAAACACATTAGTCAAATTCCTAGGAATTACAAAAAGAAAATAACTTCCTAGGAAATGAAACTTTCAATGGGAATTAAATTCCATTGTATACCAAACAACCACTTATATTACCTTTGCAAGCACTAAAATTGTTTTCATACTACATTGTTAGTAAATATTTTAGGATTGTTGACATTGTACAATATAACTAGGAAATAACATGAGTGTCATAAGTCACAGTGCAACGCATGGGTTGCAAGCCAATTCTCAATTATTCTCAATATTAGATCACAAAAATTTATATCACCAGCTCATATTTTTATTTTTAGCTGTAATTTTTTACAGTTGTCAAATTGAAAAAGAACTTTTGAAATTTTTGGAAATGGTTGAAATTTGTTAATATTTTTAGTTGTACAATGTACGGGTGATAAGACAGTGTTAATGATTCTCAATCATAGAATATTGATCGAACACAAATAAGCATTACAATAACAAACACTTCTCCCTAAAATCATAACTTTACAACGTACCAATATTAATTATTATCAATACAAGATTATAAAATTTAAATCACAAGTTATTAATTTTAAAATTTAGATATAATTGTTCTCATGAGTTCTTAAAGTCTAAAAGCATTGGCTATAGTCATTAAAATTGAAAGTAATATGTAAAAAGTATTTCATATTGCCAATTCAAAAGTACTGAACACATTTGTTTTTCTTTATATAAGTAATTAATCATGAAATCAACCATTGATTTCCTATACCTGACCATTCATGCTTTAGAAAACTTGTATATAAGAATAGCAAATTAAAATTCACTGTTTCAAACTTATATGTATGCTTTATTTTTTATATTGTTAACTTTTATATTATCACTTTTATAGAATAACGGGTTAAATACTTCCACCACGATTTTACGAGACCATCCTAAAATCTTAAATTTTATAAAACAAAAACTTCTCTTACATTTTGTTGTGTTTTTTGTTTCATTATTAACTTATTTATCAATGTATATCACAATTATAAGATTTTTCAAACTTTAAAATATTTTAACAAATATCATGAAATATAATTTTACATTTTACAATCTTTCAACTTTAAATGCATGGATTATAGGAGTAATAATTATAAATTCAATACATCTTAAATAAAATACGACTTAATAGACAAAATGCGACCCATGCATTATGTATGGGTCCAAACCATATCTATATAAACCTCCTTGCACGGGTTAAAAGCTAGTTTTATTATTATTTTGGAGTCTATCTCAAACCCTACCAACATTTCAACATTTCCTTATCTCAAACCCAGCCGTCACACACTCTCTCTCTCATCTTCAACCTGCATCATCGTCTGTTGAGTTCATTCTCTCTCTCATCATCCTCACTCCCATCATCGTCTGTTGAGTTCCCCGCCATCGCGTCCTTCCTTTTGTGGGCTCTTTCCATTGTTTTTCTTCTCTCCGCTCTAAGCACCAACGCCGACGACTCTCAGGTCGCCGGTGTTCGAGAATATAGTTCGGCTTGTTTCTCCTGGATCTATTGGATGACAACCTACAATTGTGATCTTCATTTCGAGTAGGACAAAGATGAAGAGGCATGTTGAGCTTCGAGTTAACGGCTTGAACCTGCCCTCTTTCTTCCCTTTTCATTTTTATTTTCTGTTTGTAGCATCCTTCTCATCTTACTTTTTTCTTTTTTGAATTTTTGTGATTTTGTGATTAATTTTATTATTCTTCTAGAAATTATAGGATAAGGTCAGTGTCTTATTCATGGTTGTAAATTTTTTTAGTTTGCTACTGAATTTGTGCTTAATTTTTGTCATATTGAGAAAGTATGAGTTTGATGGAAGTATGGGTTTTAAAATGTTTGATTGTTGTACTTTAATTTTAATTTAATCAAATATGTATACAAGTTGGTAAAATTGAAGCAATAATGGAACTAATAATTATAGTGGAGTTGTATGATCAATTTGTGGCGTTGATGTATGGCTGGCAATACGGCCATTTGCGGTGAATGCATAGCAGGGAGGCGATACTAATTTATATTTTTTTAAAGTGAGTGATTTGCTTCGGATAGGGTAAAGAGGTCCGATGCAAATCACCCTTTGTACCATTCTTATGCAAGCATATATTGGCATGATTTGCATCGGATCCTTTGCGAACATTCGACACAAATGAGTCATCAATTGCGCCGAACAATAAATCCAGGCAGATCTTGTCTCGGCAATTTGTGTCGAGACCATGATCCGAGACCATGATCCGACGGAAATGCGGGACCTAGAATCGACACAAATCGTGCTTTTTGTACTAGTGGCGCGCAATTGTTATGGTGCCACATGTCAGTCGTTTTAGTGCCAAATCCTAGTTTCAAAAGTCTTCAATTGCCACCTCAATGTCCAATGAATTGTTGCTTTAATAAAGAAACGGTTTTTAACCCGATACCCCGGTTTTGAAAAAATTCACCCGCATGCCTCAATGTTTTCAAAATTCACCCAGTGCACTTCGCAATGTTATGTAAATACACCCAACCGCCCTCTTGTCAACCTTCGTTGGAGTCTGTTAGTGCGAAACTTAAATTCACAGCGCACTCTTAAGTTAAAACTTTATTCACTGGTGCACTCCTAAATGTTTTGAAATACAACCCGCAAGTTAACAACGGATAGAAACTGCCTTAAAAAACTAGCCGTTAGGTGCTTTTATTTATATATTGCGGATCCTTCTTTTAACATCCTTACTAGTAGTCTCTTTTTACCATCTCCTTAAATTATCCTAATGAGTTCTCTCTCTAAAACATCCTCCTCAACCCAAGAGTCTACATACATTAGGGTTCCAAATCGATTGTGTAGATGTGGGAGGAAATTCGTGATTAGAAGTTCTGATTCAAGTTTAAACCCACAGCGATTGTACTATAAGTGTGATGTTTGTGACACTTTTAGGTGGTGCAAAGGTTGGGTGGAGCAAAATGTAGGCTTCCATCATGAGGCACAGAGCATGGGAAGCTCAGAGAATGAGAATATGCAAGAAGAGCTGAAGCAAATGAAGAAGAAGCTTAAAGAACAAAAGAAGTTAGTTAGGCTTATAATGAAGTTAGGGTTAATTATGTTTGTATTGCTTCTCTTTGTAATAATATTCATTGTAGCATAAATATGTATGCACAACCAAAAAGATCAACCAAGTTTAGTGTAATTACAAAAAACTGACTTCCCCTAATCACCATAACAAAGGAGAGTCTAGGTAACTGATTTTCCCATATGACAGTAGCTTTACAAAAAACTGATCTAAGTTAATAATCCAAAATATGCAAATGTTGCTAGGTTGCTTAGGTGGCCTTTCTTGCTTTCTTCTGTGTCTTCTTGGAAGTGCTAGCCTCACTCTCAGCTTGTGGCCTTGATCTCTTTTTTCCTGCATCCCCTCTGCCACATGTTCTTGCATTATGGCCCATCTCCTTGCACTTGCTGCACTTCACAGAGCTGTGTCTCTTGGCCTTCTTAGCCTCATTCACACATCTTTTCCTCTGTTTTGGAGGTCTGCCAGCACCTCTTTTCTTGTTTGGAGGGTGAATTAGTGGGAGGTTAAAATCTGGCCATTGAGATTGATCAGCCATGGGATGGATGTGCTCAGCATAAGTGGCCTTGTAAGCCGCCCCCTTGTAATAATCAGAAACATAGGCAAGAGGGTCAACTCTCTCATTGTACATCACCCTTAAGGCATGCTTGCAAGGGATACCACATCCTTGCCACTTGCCACACCCACAGCTTAACCTAGCCAAGTTAATTGGGAAAGTGACATTCCCATCTTTGACTTCAAACTCCCCTCCTCCATAAGCTGTTGCAAGACAAAATCTTAAATCAGCACTCCTAGTTTCCAGCACTTTTGTAGCATAATCAGTGAGGTGCCCTGGGTCCATATCAATAGCTTTGTCAAACCTTGCACCAATCCTCTTCAATGACCACACTCTTATGGCTGAAAAAAGTGAACAAAATTGTTAGATGGATAATAATTCAGATATTGAAAAAATTGAAAAATATAAAAGTTGCAACTGTATACCTTCAAGTAGGTTGAGCACAGGTAAATCTCTGTGAGCTTTGGTGCAGGCATTGAAACTTTCCACAAAGTTTGTGGTATTGTGATCACAACTGATTGTTGTGTCAAACATATGCCTAGACCACTGCTCTGTGGTGCTATCTAGATAGGCAACAACATCTTTATCAAAAGCCAAGATCTTGTCCATTGCTTTGTTGAACACATATGTGTTGTAGGCATTTCTTTGCAATCCGAAATAATTTGTGGAAGGTCGATCCACTCCGGCCCAAATTCTTGCAAGTTCATGTATAAATGCTGCGGCGAGACCCTCCTAGTAGCCTTGGGAAACACCCCATGCACAAGCAAAGCATCAACCCCTCTCATCCTATCACTAATGAAGCACCAATAATCCTTTTTGCACCCTTCTTTTTCAAAGCACAACCTCAAGTTCCTAAAAAAGTACTCCCATGACTCTATGCTCTCAGTATCAACAATCCCATATGCAATCAAAAATATTTCATTATTGTCATCCACACCTAGAGCAGACAAGAGGATCCCTTTATAATATCCACTCAAGTGTGCCCCATCAATACCTATCAAAGGCCTACAACCCCTTAAAAACCCTCTGACTTGTGCTGCAAATGAAATAAAACAGGCCTTGAATGTAGGTGCTAAGTGCCCTGTGCTCCCTGTCCATATTATAAGGGCATATGACCCTGGGTTTGTGGACTTAATGACCTCAGCATAAGTAGGGAGTAAGTTGTAAGCCTCTGCAAACCCTCTATAAATCTCCTCCTTAGCCATTGTTTTTACCTTGTAAAACAACCTCTTCTTGACTGTCACCCTAAACTTCTCTTGAACCACCTTTTGCAAAGACTCAACAGGAATATCAGGGGTTGTTTTGATGACTTCCAATAGTTTCTTACACAGCCAAGAAGAAGAGACCAGGGGGTTCTCCTCTAACCTCCCACAGGTTGTATGTTCCCCCTTAATGGTCTTGATGGCCCAACTAATTTTATCAGTTAATCTTGAAGCATAAATCCTCCATTCACATGCTTCCATTATGCAAGAAGCTGTAAACCTCTTGTTATCAGCCTTCAAGACAAGAAGAGCAAAGCCTTCTTGAATGCAAAAATCCCTCAGAACCTCCAAAAAGACTTCCCTAGTTGGAAAGATCAACCAAGGCTCAATTGTAATAGACCCATATGGTTGTTCATTCCAAATCTTTCCATTCTTATACATCTTGTCCATAATTGAGCTCCCATCTAAGAAATATTCAAAAGCCTTCTCAGATACATCATCATATGCAAAAGTATCCTCATCCTCATCCACAATGAAGTCCCCAAAAACATCATCATCTTCTGATGATTCATCCTCAGCAATGAAGTCCTCATCATCACTGCTTGGTGCATCATCTCCATCATCATCATCACAGTCCATCCTCTTTGGTCTCCTTCCACTGCCTTGCCTCCCAGTTCCTTGTCCTTTTGGAACATAGGCGCCCTCCCTCTTAGATGTGGTTTTAGGCACTTTATAACCCGAGGGCCTAACCTTCTTGCTCTTCCCTTTTACCACAGAAGCTTGATCAGTTGGGGTAGGCTCAAATGGGGTGCCAAGTGAAATAGGTGGTGATGGTGGGTTGTGGTGAATAGGGGGTGATTGGGGGGGTTGTGGTTCGAAGGGTCGTGATGGGGTGGGCTGGTTGGGTGTGTTTCAATGGGCTCGAGAGGGGGTGGGCCGTGTTTCGGTGGGCTCGGAGGGGGTGGGGCTGTGTTTCACTTGGGCTCATAATCGGTGGGCCGTGTTTCGGTGGGCTCGAGAGGGGGTGGGCCGTGTTTCGGTGGGCTCGAAGGGGGTGGGGTGTGTTTCAATGGGCTCATAATCGGTGGGCCGTGTGTTTCGGTGGGCTCGGAGGGGGTGGGTTGTGTTTCAATGGGCTTAGAGGGGGGGGGCCGTGTTTCGGTGGGCTCGGCTTTCTTCTTGGGCCTTGGGGGTCAGTTTCTTTCTCTTGGGTGTGGCTGTGGTTTTTTTCCTTGGGGTTCTCTTTGTGGGTGTTGTTGTGGGTTGTGGCTCATTTGTTGGGGTTGTTGATGTGGGATGCGCCTCACTTGGGCTGGGCTGTGGCTCAGAGGGGGTGGGTTAAGAGGTGTCCACAGGATCTTGGGTTTGTTGCTCAGGTTGTGGTTGTGAAAAACCAGGGACCATTTCATCAGCATCCTGTGTTGAGTACACTCTCATGTACTCAACATCATCATTATCAACAGACAACACAGGGACCTCAATAGCAACACAAAACCCAGTTGCATATTCCTTCTCTTCTTCCAACCTTCTCTGCTCTCCCTCTTCTTCTTGTCTCCTCCTTTCCTCCTCCTCTTTTTCTCTCTCCCTCCTTAATATCTCTTGTACTCTCCTTATGTTCTCAAGCTTCTCCCTCTCCTCCTTATCTTTCTTTGCAAGAACAGACCTAAATACTTGGCAAGGGTCTGCAGTCTCCTCTACATATACCTCTATGGTATCCTTGCCCAAGCCCCACCCCCATACTTTCATCAAATCAGAATCAGTCCTTAACCCAATTTTCTTCTTGGTCCTAGGATTCTCAACTAACTCCCTAAATAGTTTAGGTAAATACACATTCTGCTTCAATGATTCCTCCAAAAAATCCTCAAACAAGCCCATTAAATGACACAAATCTGTGTCCTCTACCCTAACATCAAAATCTTGAGTATTGAAATGCACCAATAACCACACATCAGCCATCCTAATAATCATATAACATCAAAATCAAATACAAACTAAAGAAAATCTAAGAAAATCTAAGAAAACCTAAGAATGCAACTAGTTAAACAACCAACTAAACCCTAACATCCTAAAACATTACTCATGCATGTGAAATTATTTAACTTCAAAGCAATTTAGGTAGAAGAAAATGCAGAAATTTTTTACCTTTTAGCAGTTTTAAAACCGTCGCTTAGAAATTTTCAACTTCTTCGCAATTCCACAAAATCGCACTTTTCCTTCAATCGTCTGTTGAGATTCTTCAAGTGGACAACAATCTGACCAATAGCTTCCTAATGCGCACCAAATGGTTACAAAATTTTCTTCAAAATCCCCAGTTTTAGGGTTCCGGGGATGAACAAAAACAGAGGAGAAGAAGTTGAGGGGACGATATTTTTCGAAATGGGTTGAAGATGTCTGACAGGGGGGGATATCATTATGGCGCCAATAAATTAATGGCATTCTTGTAAATAACCAGTAACTGTAACACCCCCAAATTTCTCTCTTTTTGAAAAACTTATTTTAATATAAAACTCTTTGAGAAACTTGAGAGTATTAGCGCCACGTGATAACGTTAAAGGCTTTAATATTAACTACTAACTGAACTTGAAACTAATGCAGCGGAAATAACTTAAATAACTTCTCTATATTGATATAAACTTTATTGTACAACTATAACAATGGAAATATAGAAAATAAAATAATAACTCCTTGACTAATCATGATTCCTCACTAGCTCCCCCATATGAAGTATGCATCATATCAACCTGTAAATTCTGCTCGCCAAAATAGGATCATCACAGGGACAAAGCCATAAAACAAAACAAACAAACGCGTGTCAGTAAAAATACTGAGTACATGTATATGCGGAATATAAAAACACTTTATTTAATTAAACATTTGAAATATTTAATTTCGAAAATCCTTCCTTGAATACTTGATAATTATATAACATAAAGTTTTTAACTATAATAAAAACTCATTTTCCTTGCCTAGGTACCTTTCCTAAAGTGTGCACACCCCCCAAGTTTAGTATTCCTTACTAAGTCTATTACGAGGGGTTACTACCTTGTCCACATGACTTATACAAAAAGTACATGGGTAAATAATATAATGGCTACCGTTCTTGCTAATAAATAACAAGTCGTTGCCTGGATAAATAATTATAGCTATCGTTCTTGCTAATAAATAACAAGCCGTTGCCTCTTTATAACTGTGATCATAAAAGATCATATATCTAATAAAAATCCTTCTGAAATAATCCTCCTTTAAAAAAAATAAAGGCATAAATAAAATAACTTGCTTAAGAGGTAACTTTTGAAAAATAATAATAATTCAAAAACACTCCTTTTTAAATATTTAAACATGCATTTAAATATCAAACTCCTTGTAAATTATATGAATACAGATTCAAAGATCAAACTTTATAATAATATTGAACTAAAGACATAATTTAAGTGCATAATAAAATTAATAAACATTCAAACATGTTCATACAAAACACATGTAGTTCATAATAAAACTTATAAAAACATGACTTCAATGCAAAATATTTTCCTAAAAACATGATACTAAGGTTGCAAAAATAATTATTAAAGATCTACATATACACGCACCTTAAAATTAAAAGACTACTAATGGAGAAAGAGAAAGGGTAGGCTAAGAGGGAGAGAGAGTTTAAACTTGAGAAAAGAGATTTATTTCTCAAATTTGATGTGAAGAATATGATGGGTGGAGACCCCTATTTATACTAGTCGGATAGGTAGAATCAGAATAGGACTAGGAAACTAAAAGATGAATTTAAGAAAAAAGATAAACTAATCTAGCTAAGATATAACTAATATTTACGATTATCCAACTAAGATTAGGAAACGATATAAATTATCCCATAATACATAACTATAGAAGGTAAAATAACTAAAAGATAAGCAAAAAGGAAAACTTTATGACGGTCAACTTCTTAGCCGCATAATATGATGTGCGCTACAAAATTTTTTTTCTTTTTCTTTTTCTTTTATAAATCTTTTTAGATTTCCTTTAAAACATTTTAAATTTTGTTTTAAACAAAATACTTGGATTTTAAAATTAGTAAACCTTGGCCCAAAATCCAAATTGGGCTAGAATTTATTTTAAACACCCAAAATCTTTTATAAAAGCCTATTTTAAAAGCCTTTTTAGTAAATAACAACCTTTTTAATAACCAAAATATTTCTAAAAAAAATAAATATTAACTACTAAAAATACAGAGTATTACAGTAACGGACCACTAACGTCTGTTAAGTGTAAGGGCATTTCATGCTAATAAACAAACACTGAGGGGTACTAGGTGAATTTTGAAAACATTGAGGGTACCAGGTGATTTTTTTGAAAACTCGGGGGTATCAGGTGAAAAAACCGATAAAGAAATTAATAATAGTTTCCTAAATTATAGATATTGAGGTTGTCAAACTATTGGACTTAGGAAATATAGAGATATCAATGATTTTTTTTTTTAATTAATGGAAATTGGGAGATTTTGAAAAATCTCATCCTTCAGCTAAATCTAGGGCTAATATAGTCTACATTTAATTTATTCCAAAAGGAGACATTTGTAAAGTAAACCTCGAGTTCTCCTTCTCCATCTTCCACCTACTCGATCCCATTTATTGTGAACTTTTTACCCCATGAATTGGTAATTATTTGTAAGTTTAGAAAATTGCTCATTTCGATGGGTCTTCGCCTCTTGTGATTTTTCGCCTCATCAAAATGAACTTATAAAAATGGAAGATAAAGAAGATAGTTTAATGATAAAGTATCTTATTATGGTTCTTTTTGGCTTTTAATTGATGTTATCAAATTTCATTAACACTATACATTTGCTCACTTACACATGAACACCATGTTATTGAGTGGGACTAAATTAAACATTTTTGTTGTTTTTATATGTAACACAATTGATATAGATATTTGAATTGAGTAGAAGGAATACAGGTATGAAAGTTATACGAGTTTGAAATGAGTATAAGATAAGTATGAGCACTAAAAAGTACGTTAAATTAATTAACTTATCCTAAGCAATGTATGTGGTTTTATTTAAGTGTCAATGTTAGGGAAATAATAATAATGATACTTATTATTAAATAAGCCATAAATAGCGCTGCATGGTTTGTAAGCCAGTTTTAAATTATTTTTAATACAAGATCATAAAATTATAAGTCACAAGCTAATAACTTTTAGATCTAACTAAAATTATTTTCATAGAGTTCTTATAGGTTTTAAACATTGACAATAGACAATGACATTGATGGTAAACGTAAAAAAATATTTCTTTCTTCACTAGAATTACGTTTCATTCATATGAAACAGTTGAATATAATACTTTTTCGTTTTGAAATAAGTAAAATACTTATCTAAATAAGCTCTTATACGGAGTAAAAGAGAGAAATGTTTCATTTATTTTAGAACAGAGAAATAATAAATGAAAAATATTGTTTATTAAATAAGTTATGTCACAAATTTCCTTGGCTAAAATGGATAACGTATTTCCACTGTGCTACTATTATTTATTTACATGTAGTACATAGCCTGAATTAGGGGGTGTGGACCGGATTGGAACCGACTGGACCGGTGGACCGAAATCTGGAATTTTTTTGGACCGAGATCGGAAGTTTGGTCCGGTTTTGGACCTGTTGGACCGAATCTGCATTTAAAAAAACTTTTTTTATATAAATTTATACACATTTATAAATTAGATACATTAAAATTTAATAATTCTAATAATAATAATCTTAAAGTTAATAAAGAGCAGGTTTTTAACTTTCTAAATTTATAACTTTGAAATTTTTTTAACCTTTAAAGTATTTTTTTCTAACAAAAAAATAGAAATTCCGGTCCACCAGCCCGGACCGGAATTTTTCGGGTTTGGACTAGAATGGACCGAAAATCCGAAATCCTCGTTCCGATCAAGTCCAATTTTCAGTCCGACCCTACCCTTTGCACACCTCTAGGCTGAGTGCTTATATCATCAACTAGCTCTATGTCATAAAGATTTCATTAATTATTTACACCATTATTTTAGACGAAATATCATAAAAATCTTAAATCTATAAAACAAAAATTTTCCGTGCAACTTACACAGGTCCAAAGCTAGTAGAGTTTTTTTTAGGGGAAATGGTGAGAAATATTCAAAGCTAGTAGAGTTTTTTTTAGGGGAAATGGTGAGAAATATTCAAAGCTAGTAGAGTTTTATTCTACATTTATTCTATAAAGCATTGATTATCTAAGATTTTATACAAGCAAACAACTTTGCTAAAAGCAACAAATTTAAAGTGAATAATGACAAAATTTATAGTTTGTAATAAATACATTGAGCAAGTCATTTGTACAAGCTATTCAATTTTATGACATACAATCTTCAAGATTTATAAGTTCTTTTACTATTCTGAATCAAAAGATTTATTACACAAAAGTCCAGGATTCTAGCACATCTCAAACCCTATAATTTAAAAAATAAACACTCGAAAAGAGAAAACACGAGCTATCACTCTCAGACTTCTCTCTCCAAAAAGGACAAAAAAAATAGAGAAGAAAAAAGAAAACGCATCACTCTACATGTCACGTTTTCAATTCCATTTCTTAAGTTGGGAAAATTTGCTGTAATAAGAAATTAAAAATAACTTACTCTCTTCTTCTCCTATTTTCTCTCTCCAGAATCTCACCCCAGAAGAGCAGCAGCATCTCTCGGCCCAGATTTCTGACCATTTCTAGGGTTTTTTTTTCCGATGCTCTAATTTCATCTCAATTCCCCCAATTTCTACCTTAATTGATCCTTTTTTTTTTCCTTCTAATTCCATCGAAATTCAGTTTACTTCAAGTAAATTTATTAACTGATTACATTGAGTATTGTAGCTCTTCTCATTATAAACACAAGGTGAGTTTATATATCATGGATTTCGAAGAAAATATATTAGATATAATTGATGAAGAGGTCAGTGATGATCCCACTGTTGAGGAAGATGAGCAAGTTGAAGGATCAAAGGAGCGCAAAGAAATTATGGGTAAGAAGAAGACAAGGAGGGGAAGGAGAGGGAAAAAGAGAGGGAAAAAGACAGCTAAGAAAGAGAAGAAAACTGTCTTAACAGCGGATATCAACAGGTTTTTTTTGTACCCTTAATTAATTAGCTTCTCAACCAACACGTTTAGTATGAGATCTAATTGGTAGTAATTCTTTGGTGCTTTTTACAGGTTTGTCAACACTGTTTGCAAAGAACTGAAGGAGAAGAAAACGCATATGGTTTATACAGCCATTCATGCTATGGGAAAACCGGCATTTACTAATCTTGTTGAAGAGGTAGTCATACGATACATTGTTCTTGATGGGTCTAAATGTTCTTTTCTTTTTTACAAGATATAATTTTTATAATTTTCTAAATAGATAAGTAAAGGAGACAGCAAGTTTTGAGTCAGAGTCTAACCCAAGTTTTTGCGTTAGAGATCATATTAATGGTGTTAATTAGGAAATTACTTTTTTTTTGAGGAGAATTAATAATAATACAATAGGAATCTAGTATTAATAAACCGTAAGATAACAACTATGATGAGTTTTTTTTTTTTTTTTTCCTTATCAGTTGCTTTTAAAATACCCCAAAATTATCTTAGTTTATATTTATAGACTTACAAGTTACAACTTACAACTAGGGGTGGACCTATTAAGGATTCTGGGTGTAGGGCTGGCAATGAGTCGGGTTGTGTCGAAATCAGGTTGGGTCGGCGGGTTAACAAGTTGATGACCCCTCAACCTCTACCCAACTTGTTGATGAGTCTGAAAGTCAATCTGTTGAATTTACTAAAAAATGGAGATAGTATTGAAATATCAATTTGATAAAGGTATCTCTAATAAATGGTTTGAATAATATAAAGTTTGGTTTTGTTATAACTAAAACTCACCTTTTGATTTGTGTAGTACTCCTTCCATCCCATACTATGGTCAATAGTGTTTGTTTCTCTCTTTTGAGATCAAATTTTAAAATCTTTGACCAAATATTCTTATTTATATATATATATATATATATATAAACATATTCACATGTAATTTTGTTAAATTCGCCTCAATGTATAGCTTCATAATATCAACTTTTAGTATTTTTTATTAATAAGGAATTGAAGATATTAAAGGTTAAATATTTATCTTACAGACCACGTATAAAGGAAATAAATACTCCCTCCGTCCCATAATATAGTGCTTACATTCCTTTTTTGGTGTCCCAAAATGTTGTGCCTGTTTTATTTTTATCAATTTATTTGGACTAAAATATCCTCAATCTTTACCCAAATTCTCCAAAATACCTTACTTTTTCTTTTAAAATGTGTGCATCTATTTATTACTTTACACAATTCCAAGGAACATTTATTGTTTTTTGATTTTTTTTAAGGAAACAAAACCCAGGAGTAGTTCCAAGACAAAAGTACTTTATTAAATAATTTTTTTTTGAGATTCTACTACTCCCTCCACTCTCCTTAATTCCCGTGCAAAAAAAGAAGTAAGCACTATATTATGGGAGGGAGTACTATATTATGGGATGCTGAAAGTACCAATTATTAACATTGTTTGATTTAGGGCCTAGATCTGCCTTTAGCAGACTCATGTGTGTCAGACTCATGTGGGTCCTGGGTGGCACCTATTTTTTTTAATAGACTTTCTCTAAACAATTTTTTATGGGTTTATTGTTACACATGTTTGTTCATAAACCTTTGTTATACACTCCAGCTTACATTTTTTTGTTGTGGACTTGTGGGCCTGTGGCACGACTGTCACTATCTATTAGAAAAACAAAAATTATGGCATTGTGCATGATTTAATTCGGTAGTGTAAATTGCAGGTGAAAGGTATTCTGAAGAGTGGGGGTCAGAAAACTGCCACTGGAGATCGATACAAAACCGGTGGAGGCATATTGTGGAGTATAATAAAAGCTCAAAATCGGAATATCTATGATCAAATAATGAGGGAAACAAAGGATTTGGAGGTATGTAATCATAATTATTATAACTCTACAAGTAATTTTTATAATGCATGCATTTAATATAGGGAAATTCCCACGGGTAGGCTCCTATTCTTGAGAATTCCCAATGGTAAATTCAACTTTTTTATTTTCCTTTTTTCATGCGCTTTTTCTAATTACTCAAATATAGCATTAATGAAGCTTAAACGTTAATTTCATGTTTAGTTTTAATACTTCTGTTAAGTTTTACTTAACTCCTACTAACCATAATATATTTAGGTCTAGACTCCTAACTAACTAACAAAAAATTTTCCCTCCAATTCTAATTTCACTTTCCCTCCAATTTTAATTTCACTTTCCCTCTAGCCTAACCTCCCCTTCCCATTATGGAAAGTGTTGCCTTGTGACTGTCAAGCCAACAACGCATATATTAAGTTTTAAAACAAAAGATCAAGTTGATTTCGTTCACCCCCAACCATTCCACAAGCTGCAAGATATATCGTAGAGATGATAGGTCGTTGTGAGAATCCGGATTATATTGTAGGATTCTTTGAGCAATTGTGAGTATTAAGGAGAGAAAGCAAGTAGAAATGAGTAAGATTTTGAGTCAGTAAACTTTTGTATCCCTTGGCTATCACTACAAGAAAGGATGAATTTAACGACGGCTTAAAGCAGTCGGCAATATTAGTAAAACCGTCGGTGAAACATCAACGACGGCTAAACCGTCGTTAGAAGACCGTCGGTGCAACGGTGGTCGCTGAATTTAGAATGAACGACGGCTGAGCCGTCGGTGAGTAAAACACCGACGGCTTACTTGTAATCAGCGACCGTTTTAAAAAACCGACGCCGGGTACCAAAACCAACGATCGTTTTTGACGGTCGTTAAATCAACGACGGTGTGAAACCGTCGTTGATTTAGCGACGCTTAAAAAACCGTCTGGTAAATTCCCCAACGGTTTTAAACGGTCGTTGTATGGGCCACATCAACGTCTGTTATAAACCGTCGCTATTATATAAAAGCCGTCGTTGAAGATGAAGTCCTTGTGTCCATGGTATACCTGGCAACGACTGCCTAGCCGTCGTTAATTTAATGTTTAGCCGTCGTTGTTTTTTTGAAATTATATTATTTAAAATATTTTTGTTGTTACCAATAATTAAACCCGTACCAAAGCCAAATTGCATGCTTGTGGACCACACTAAAGTCTGTTCCTCCATCGCATTCAATTACAAAAATATGCAATTTTGATATATATTACAATTTGCATTGATACTTGTATAATTACAAGAAATAGATTACAATTATGTACACAAAATAGATCCCGATGTCGGGAAATAAAGTAGAATTCGTGTTTACAAAAAATATATATCGACAAAGCCGGAAACTAATAAGCTAGATGCCGAAAAATATAGACACTAAATGCATAAAAGTTAGTTACCAAGTTGCCGAAAGCAAAAACACTACACTGTCGAGGGTGTGTGCGTAGCACTACCGCCACCACCAAACTCGGGTCATCGTCCGGTGCCGCGATGTGGAGGGGGCCTGGGTTGCAACCTGAGGACATGTGGCCGAAACTAGACATGTTCCTCATCATTTCCTCAACAATGGCCCGACTTGACGCTTCCACCCGTGCTGCGACCATTGCCTCCACCTCTTCCATCCGCGCGGCCGACCTTGCCTCCACTCGCGCCTCAATCCGAGATAAAATGGACGGCTCATATGGTTGTGAAGAGCCGCTATCTCCTCGCCCTGATGAAGAGTTGTAGTACAAATGATCTCCCTGACCCAACCCCTGAACTTTTCCTCGGTTCCTCCCCCCAACTGTCTCCCAATACAACAGATCGGGGTTCGTGTGACCCCCGAGTGGTACAATGATCCGGCTTCTTCTTGTACGTCTCCCGCATTTGGTTAAATATACTCAAATTCAAGTAAAATAAAGTGGGTAAAAAGGCCTATATTGGCCTACATTTGGTTCTAACTTTCCTACTTTGTGTATTTTCAATCAAAACAACTTATAAATACACTAAACTAACTACATATATCATGTTTGAGGTGGTTATAACTTAAACTAGCATCAAAGTACTCGTATTCATTGAATTTCAAGTAAAAAGGCCTAAAAAGGCCTATATTGGCCTACATTTGGTTCTAACTTTCCTACTTTGTGTTTTTTCAATCAAAACAACTTATAAATACACTAAACTAACTACATATATCATGTTTGAGGTGGTTATAACTTAAACTAGCATCAAAGTACTCGTATTCATTGAATTTCAAGTAAAAAGGCCTAAAAAGGCCTATATTGGCCTACATTTGGTTCTAACTTTCCTACTTTGTGTATTTTCAATCAAAACAACTTATAAATACACTAAACTAACTACATATATCATGTTTGAGGTGGTTATAACTTAAACTAGCATCAAAGTACTCGTATTCATTCAATTTCAAGTAAAAAGGCCTAAAAAGGCCTATATTGGCCTACATTTGGTTCTAACTTTCCTACTTTGTGTATTTTCAATCAAAACAACTTATAAATACACTAAACTAACTACATATATCATGTTTGAGGTGGTTATAACTTAAACTAGCATCAAAGTACTCGTATTCATTCAATTTCAAGTAAAAAGGCCTAAAAAGGCCTATATTGGCCTACATTTGGTTCTAACTTTCCTACTTTGTGTTTTTTCAATCAAAACAACTTATAAATACACTAAACTAACTACATATATCATGTTTGAGGTGGTTATAACTTAAACTAGCATCAAAGTACTCGTATTCATTGAATTTCAAGTAAAAAGGCCTAAAAAGGCCTATATTGGCCTACATTTGGTTCTAACTTTCCTACTTTGTGTATTTTCAATCAAAACAACTTATAAATACACTAAACTAACTACATATATCATGTTTGAGGTGGTTATAACTTAAACTAGCATCAAAGTACTCGTATTCATTCAATTTCAAGTAAAAAGGCCTAAAAAGGCCTATATTGGCCTACATTTGGTTCTAACTTTCCTACTTTGTGTATTTTCAATCAAAACAACTTATAAATACACTAAACTAACTACATATATCATGTTTGAGGTGGTTATAACTTAAACTAGCATCAAAGTACTCGTATTCATTCAATTTCAAGTAAAAGGCCTAAAAAGGCCTATATTGGCCTACATTTGGTTCTAACTTTCCTACTTTGTGTATTTTCAATCAAAACAACTTATAAATACACTAAACTAACTACATATATCATGTTTGAGGTGGTTATAACTTAAACTAGCATCAAAGTACTCGTATTCATTCAATTTCAAGTAAAAAGGCCTAAAAAGGCCTATATTGGCCTACATTTGGTTCTAACTTTCCTACTTTGTGTATTTTCAATCAAAACAACTTATAAATACACTAAACTAACTACATATATCATGTTTGAGGTGGTTATAACTTAAACTAGCATCAAAGTACTCGTATTCATTCAATTTCAAGTAAAAAGGCCTAAAAAGGCCTATATTGGCCTACATTTGGTTCTAACTTTCCTACTTTGTGTATTTTCAATCAAAACAACTTATAAATACACTAAACTAACTACATATATCATGTTTGAGGTGGTTATAACTTAAACTAGCATCAAAGTACTCGTATTCATTCAATTTCAAGTAAAAAGGCCTAAAAAGGCCTATATTGGCCTACATTTGGTTCTAACTTTCCTACTTTGTGTATTTTCAATCAAAACAACTTATAAATACACTAAACTAACTACATATATCATGTTTGAGGTGGTTATAACTTAAACTAGCATCAAAGTACTCGTATTCATTCAATTTCAAGTAAAAAGGCCTAAAAAGGCCTATATTGGCCTACATTTGGTTCTAACTTTCCTACTTTGTGTATTTTCAATCAAAACAACTTATAAATACACTAAACTAACTACATATATCATGTTTGAGGTGGTTATAACTTAAACTAGCATCAAAGTACTCGTATTCATTCAATTTCAAGTAAAAAGGCCTAAAAAGGCCTATATTGGCCTACATTTGGTTCTAACTTTCCTACTTTGTGTATTTTCAATCAAAACAACTTATAAATACACTAAACTAACTACATATATCATGTTTGAGGTGGTTATAACTTAAACTAGCATCAAAGTACTCGTATTCATTCAATTTCAAGTAAAAAGGCCTAAAAAGGCCTATATTGGCCTACATTTGGTTCTAACTTTCCTACTTTGTGTTTTTTCAATCAAAACAACTTATAAATACACTAAACTAACTACATATATCATGTTTGAGGTGGTTATAACTTAAACTAGCATCAAAGTACTCGTATTCATTCAATTTCAAGTAAAAGGCCTAAAAAGGCCTATATTGGCCTACATTTGGTTCTAACTTTCCTACTTTGTGTTTTTTCAATCAAAACAACTTATAAATACACTAAACTAACTACATATATCATGTTTGAGGTGGTTATAACTTAAACTAGCATCAAAGTACTCGTATTCATTCAATTTCAAGTAAAAAGGCCTAAAAAGGCCTATATTGGCCTACATTTGGTTCTAACTTTCCTACTTTGTGTATTTTCAATCAAAACAACTTATAAATACACTAAACTAACTACATATATCATGTTTGAGGTGGTTATAACTTAAACTAGCATCAAAGTACTCGTATTCATTCAATTTCAAGTAAAAGGCCTAAAAAGGCCTATATTAGCCTACATTTGGTTCTAACTTTCCTACTTTGTGTATTTTCAATCAAAACAACTTATAAATACACTAAACTAACTACATATATCATGTTTGAGGTGGTTATAACTTAAACTAGCATCAAAGTACTCGTATTCATTCAATTTCAAGTAAAAAGGCCTAAAAAGGCCTATATTGGCCTACATTTGGTTCTAACTTTCCTACTTTGTGTTTTTTCAATCAAAACAACTTATAAATACACTAAACTAACTACATATATCATGTTTGAGGTGGTTATAACTTAAACTAGCATCAAAGTACTCGTATTCATTCAATTTCAAGTAAAAAGGCCTAAAAAGGCCTATATTGGCCTACATTTGGTTCTAACTTTCCTACTTTGTGTTTTTTCAATCAAAACAACTTATAAATACACTAAACTAACTACATATATCATGTTTAGAAGTATGTACCGAGATTTGCTTTGATTTCTTGTTTCTTGCGGAATTTCTCCTTTTCCAGGAACAGTCTTGAAATGAGTCTTCAAGAACAACTCCGGAGCAAAGAGGAGTACTCCTCCTCTACTCTTTGCTCTGTAGACATTGTTTAATTAACAAAGGCTTTATGGAACATATTCATGTAAATTACACTAAGTAGTAGATATGAAACATATTTACCATCTTCCTAGCATTGTCTTGCCGCAAATAGAACCCCGAAAGTGTGACGGCTCAATTGGATTAGACAGGGGAGCCACCTCTTCGGTTCTTCTTCGCCTTTTCGCATTTTTCCCGAAATGTTGGGTCTTCACTTCTCTTCTTCATGTCTTCGTATATCGTCTCCCCAACCATTTTGGCCTTTCTTTGGCTTTCTTAACCACCCAAGATCGCAAGTCTCGCAGACGAGATGAAGCTTTTTCTTGTAATCCTTCCTCACTAGGCCTTCTAACTCGGGAGGCCATTCGTAAATACCCTTTAGTCAAACATTAAACAAAGATATTAATAAAGTAATATAATCAATTTCATTTTTCATAATTCGATTCATACATACTGTGAAAATGTTCCACCAATGCGTCTTTGTTGCATCATCGACCTCACTGTAATTGAACCATGGTTGTCGAAAATGGCCCTGGAAAATGTCAGTGATGGACCCACTAACCTTGTTATCATCAAACCTGAATTGAAAACCAAACAAACACGTGAATTGTGAATATCATTGCATACAAATATCATGAAATGAAGGTTTACTAACTTACCACAATCCAGGAGGGCTTAAAACCTTTCTTGGTGCACGGTTCGAACCTTCACCTTCCTCCGTATGAGTCATCGGAGTCTCCGGTACGTGCTCACCAATGTCACGTGCTCGTGAATCATCTCCCCGTGTCTCGACATAGGGTTCCCGCTTCCTTGTACAGTGGGTGACTCGAAAAAGCTCCTCGGAGTCAAAGTCCCACGACCTTGGCTTCCACCTAAGCCACCTCGACCTCCGCGGCCCTTAGGATTAGACATGATTACCTAAAATGCAAGAAAGTAGAAACGCGTAAGATACTTCTTTCAAGGGTAAAATGCAAGAAAGTAGAAACGCGTAAAATGCAAGAAAGTAGAAACGCGGCCCCTGCAGCCCTCCCCCTCCCCCTCCCCCTGCTGCCCTCCCCCTCCCCCTGCTGCCCTCCTCCCCCTCCCCCTGCAGCCCTCCCCCTCCCCCTCCCCCTCCCCCTGCTGCCCTCCCCCTCCCCCTGCTGCCCTCCTCCCCCTCCCCCCTCCCCCTCCCCCTGCTGCCCTCCCCCTCCCCCTGCTGCCCTCCCCCTCCCCCTCCCCCTGCTGCAGTCCCCCTCCCCCTCCCCCTGCTGCAGTCCCCCTCCCCCCTGCTGCCCTCCCCCTCCCCCTGCTGCCCCCTCCCCCTCCCCCTGCTGCCCCCCTCCCCCTGCCCCTCCCCCTGCTGCCCTCCCCCTCCCCTCCCCCCTGCTGCAGTCCCCCTCCCCCCTCCCCCTGCTGCCCTCCCCCTCCCCCTGCTGCCCTCCCCCTCCCCCTCCCCCTGCTGCAGTCCCCCTCCCCCTCCCCCTGCTGCAGTCCCCCTCCCCCTGCTGCCCTCCCCCTCCCCCTGCTGCCCCCTCCCCCTCCCCCTGCTGCCCCCCTCCCCCTGCCCCTCCCCCTGCTGCCCTCCCCCTCCCCCTCCCCCTGCTGCAGTCCCCCTCCCCCTCCCCCTGCTGCCCTCCCCCTCCCCCTGCTGCCCCCCCTCCCCCTCCCCCTCCCCCTGCTGCCCTCCCCCTCCCCCCTGCTGCCCTCCCCCTCCCCCTCCCCCTGCTGCAGTCTGCCCCTGCCCCTCCCCCTGCTGCCCCCCTCCCCCTGCCCCTCCCCCTGCTGCCCCCCTCCCCCTGCCCCTCCCCCTGCTGCCCCCCTCCCCCTCCCCCTCCCCCTGCTGCTGCCCCCTCCCCCCCCCCTGCTGCAGTCCCCCTCCCCCCTCCCCCTGCTGCCCTCCCCCTCCCCCTCCCCCTCCCCCTCCCCCCCCCCTCCCCCTGCTGCCCTCCCCCTCCCCCTCCCCCTGCTGCAGTCCCCCTCCCCCTGCTGCCCTCCCCCTCCCCCCTGCTGCCCCCCTCCCCCTCCCCCTGCTGCCCCCCTCCCCCTCCCCCTCCCCCTGCTGCAGTCCCCCTCCCCCTCCCCCTGCTGCAGTCCCCCTCCCCCTGCTGCCCTCCCCCTCCCCCTGCTGCCCCCCCCTCCCCCTCCCCCTGCTGCCCCCCTCCCCCTGCTGCAGTCTGCCCCTGCCCCTCCCCCCCTGCTGCCCCCCTCCCCCTGCCCCTCCCCCTGCTGCCCTCCCCCTCCCCTCCCCCCTGCTGCAGTCCCCCTCCCCCCCTGCTGCAGTCTCGGACTCTCTAATCCTTAATGTGCAAGTTATTATCCAACCATCAATGTACAACTTTTACTTGTGATAAATATTAATGCGGAATGGATCATGTTACTCAACAACAGTAAGAAAAACTATAGATGGAAATGTCATAACAAGTAATCTTCAACATTTCATTACAAAAGTCCAAAGGTCCTATCTATCATACATCCACCAACGCACATTGTCATATCTATCATACATCCACCAACGCTCCTTCCGTTTCATGGTGACCAATTCTACAATTCTAAACCATTTCAATGACAATACTCATTAACAACCAACATACGTACAATTAAAACATATTTGTGAAATACATATAGGGCCTAAAATGATGTCCAAAGGTCCTTATCACTCCAACCCTAACCCATTCTTCGACGTCTAACCCCACTAGTGAATGTATGCCAATTATTCGCTTCTACGTAAATTCCGGCAAAGATTTCCCATGAGTTCTCCAAGTACACAATGTCGCCTTCGTAAAAAGCTTACATATGTACCCAGAGAACAACATAGAGAAACAACATCACCGGAAATTACATAGAATAGAACAAAAGGCATACATTCACCACCTAAGTGAGGTCAAACGTCGAAGAACAGTCCCAATCGGGGACTATTCAAGATATACTCCTAATGAGTATACCTTGAACGGGTACCTAGGCACATGATGATGCAAACATATTTATTTAAACACTTAACTTTAATTTATAACCTCATCCAAACTATTTCCACGAAAACAAATATGTCAAAAACAATATAAACAATTTAAATAGTGTAAACTAGATAAAGGAATGTGCAATAACTAAATTATTGTCATAATTATATAGTTTTTAACTTTTATAACCTTTAATAAACGAACCACTATAAAAACTATTGTGATAATTATATAGTAACTTAAGCTTATACAATTAAAGTAACTTAATCTTCAAAGTAATTACATTGATAATGCCATAGACCATAAAATATAATCACCAAAATCGGCATTAACATTGATAATGCCCAATTCAAATATAATGCCATTTCAATTTTCAAACACCGACAACACCCCAAATCAAAGTACAACAACAAAATTAACATTTTTAACAATTCTAAATTATATAATCCGATATATAAACACCCCTAACAAGAAAAATTGCAATTTATTTTCCAATTCTCATGAAATTGATAAACCCTAATATGTAAAGTAAAACAAGAAATCAACAAAATTGAAGCGATTAAGATGTACCTATAGCTAGTCACGAGTCACGATTCTAGGAGGTTGTCCGTCCACCGTCCTCCACCGAATTCCGAGGCAAAACTTGAATTTAGGCATTGCCAAAGTAGGGGGAAAGATTTGGAGTGAGTGGCCAAAATTCAAAAAAAAATTATTAAATAGGATAGATTTAGGTATTACCGGCGGCGAGAGGAGAATGCTTTGGATTTTCCGGCGGCCAATGGTGCTTTTCGCCACCTACATCCCAAAATCCCAACTTTTAGGGTTTGGTTTCATGAGAAAACAAAAAATACACTAAATTCAAGCTCACCGGCGGCGAAGGTTGGTTGAAGGGAGGCGGTTTCGTCCGGCGTCCGTTGGTTGGAGGGAGGCGTTTTCGTCGGCGAGTTTGTTGGTTGGAGGGAGAACTTCTCACTTTTAAATTTCCGCATAAAACCCGACCGGAACAGCTACTTAATTTAACCCCCTCTCGACATCGGCGACGGTTTAAGACCAGTCGCCTACAAAATAAATATTTCAACATTTAATTTAACCTACACAACGACGGCTTAAAACCGTCGCTGAATGCGACGCCTAAAGGAAAAACTTTTCCTTTTTACATTAAGCTAGACAACGACGGTTTATAACCGTCACTGCGTTTCAGCGACGGTTAGGCCGTCGTTCTTCACATAATACACAGTCGGTGAATACCGACTGCTTAAAGCCGTCGCTGAATATTAAATCGCCGACCGTTTTATTGACCGTCGCTGTCCAGCCGTCGTTATTTTAGCTATTTCTTGTAGTGTATAAGGCTATAAGCTTTGCTCCATAACGAAGTATCTACGGGAAAAAATAATCCATTTAAAGCAATGTTGGATCAAAATTCTTGGTAGTTTGTCAATAATCATGGTCTCGGCTCTTGATAGCCCATACAAGTGTAATCTTATGATCACAGTAATGTTTTATGTTGTTGAAGTAGAAATTAACTAGACAACTCTTCTTATTTTGACCTTCATATCTTGACAGTTAATATTCTGAGCTTCATTGTATGATATTCTGAGCTTCATTGTATGAGTGTATATTGGACACTTACACTTTCTTAACAGGTGTTTATTGCTTTCAAAACTTAATTTGGATTTTAGGAAAATGGATTATTAGTGTTAATAATGGAATCAAGATTGGTAGCTTGGGATTTTATCATGACTTATGATTTGTAACTAGATAGTATTTGTGAAATTTGGCGTGTAGACATTCATACTTGTGGTCAAAACAAAGCATTTTTTTTTTGCCAAAAAGAATAGTTGAAAACATAGCAAAGTCAAGCATGGTGATAAGATGAACAGTTTTGAAGAGGAGGGTAAATGGACGGGAGTGTGGGCAACCGTTAAAAAAAAGAAAAAGAAAAAAAAGAGAGGCTAATTTAGGTTTAACATAGTGAGGGAGTTAACAGGCTAATTAACGTCGAACCCCTATTATTAACGGAAAATTATCACTAATGCCTCATTTAGCAAATAAACAATAGTTGCGGCCTAGCAATGGGAAAATAAAAAAGTTGAATCTACCATTGGGAATTCACAAAAATAGTAGCCTATCATTGGGAATTTCCCTTTAATATATTAGTCTCCTCGCTTAATTATTCTTCTTCCTTTCTGTAACAGAAAAAATTTGCAGAACCAGAAGTTGAACCAGAAAGTCAGTGTTGGTGCTGATGGACCATCGCATGGGGATTGAGAGTTGAGAGGAGCTAGGGATTAGGGAGTACCGGAGTAGGATCATACCCTAGCATTGTTACACCACTAGGAGCTGCTTGGTGATCAACTGATACAATTATACAAATGTTGGATTGCTGCAAGTTTTGTTAGAGCGGCGGCTTGATTGTTATTGTTTGATTGTTATTGTTATTGTTATTGTTAGTGGGACTAATCTTTATCACTCGCAGTAATCTTTCTCTTTCATGCATAAGTTTATGCCATTCAAGTCCCTTAAATCCGCAAGCTGACATAAAATTGTAGGTTGTTTGTCCATCAAAGAGTACATGACTTTTTCCTACCTCAATTGAGTAGCCTCCACATTTAAATTTTGTTACCTGTATATTTTTAAAAAACGATTTCAGGATTGGATAACCTCATAAAATTTGGGAAAGATGGCCTTATACACAATTGTTAAAGCAAGGATACGACTAGGGTTTCAAAACGGCGGAACTTCCACCCACTTTTGAGATTTATTAACTAACCTGAAAACATTATTATATTACAAAAGTTAATGTGCTTCATAACCGGAAACTCCTTATTGATTTTTTTTTTTTTGCAATAAGTAAACACATACAAACCAACACAAATCCGAACTTGGACCTTAACTAACCCTAGAAACTAGTAAGGCCTCGGGACACTTGACACCGTCATTATTCTGACAAACTACAACATTATTACATGATACACATGGACTTACAAGACACTCCTTTACCTTACTACTAACTGACACATTACTAACATCTAATTGACCATAAACATTAGACTTTAGACTAGGACCTGACACCCTACCAACATCCAACTTATTGAGAGCATCACAAGATCTTGTAGCAGGTTTTTTCCTTAAGCGTTGGGTCAAATCCTCACATGAACCAGCTTTTCTCTTCATTCCAGCACGTAACCTGCCAATGATATCAAACTTAGGAAGGAAATAGGAACTTCGTTGACGACAATTCTTTAGGGTTCTACACTGCCCAAATCGCGGTGGTTGGGCTTTCCTCCGCTTAGCCTGCCTTGTAGTTTTCTTACGGGGTAATGAAATACATCCATTATATGGAAGACTGTGTGAAACATCTGATCTCGTCACTTGGGGCCTAGTATCTACTATCTCCTTTTCAACATCATCCTTGGACGTGGCCTCCGAACCTTCCATAATTAGGTCTTCACATTCATGGTAAGCTGAGTCGGGATTAATAACCTCGTCTCCTCCAATATTGCAACTATGCTCGTTCACAAAACCAGAAACTTGTTGCTGCAACATCCCACATGGCATTGTGGCCTTCCTATTAGTGCCTTCTTTTGTGACTTGAGCAACTCGAACTATCATATATTCCCCTAATTTTGGATTATACATTTGCACTGATTTCCCTGCCTCAACAACTGAGTAACGCTTTTGAACAATTTTCAAGGAGGAGCCCGACCTTCTTCGGTTAAGAAACCGATATTTAGGCTCCGCCTGATTTGATTTTACAATTTCGGAATCACTCTCACTTGCACACGCCTTTTCAATATCTTTCTCTGCACATACAATTTGATCCTTCCCTTCATCTTCATGCATCACTTTTATGACATCACTTTCTACCCTCTTTGTCACTTTCAAAAAACACTCTCCTTCCTGATGTTTCTCCGTCATCTGTTTCCTTGGTGGCAACGGCTCCACCCCCAAATAATTCACAAAACCTTCTAACATCTTCCTCCTCCAAAACTATTAGGCTAAGCACCACACCAGCAAAACCATAACACTCTAATGCATCATCAATATCCTCATGACTGAAAAAGGAATTACCTTCTTCCTTCCATGACTTAACAAGATCCAATGAAGCCTTGGGACTATCTAACTTAGAAACATAATTCAGGAACTCGTTATCATCTGAGTCAAATCTACATTCCTTATTAAGAAGCTCATGAAGCTCTGCCTTCAACCTCTCACAAACCTCCAATGGAAACATGCTTAAAGGACTTACTGATCAACCAGACATGAAAATAAGAAACTAATTCACAACACCTAATTAGGACAATCTTAATCACTACTCTTTAATTTACTGACAAAGCAGACTATTAGGCAACACTAGTTATGGCAACGACTGATAAGCGTGTCGCGCACCTAACAAAAATAATTTCCTAACTAGTCCTCCTAACTCTGTAGTAGGGTAAGTCAAGGTCGAATCCACAGGGACAAACAGTATCAAACACTAGAAATCTCGACTCAATTTAACTAAACAAGTGACAAACAATGGTGAAAAGGTGTTGAACTAATAATAATGCTAAATTATAACAAATATTAAGAAAAACGAGGTAAAATCAATCAATAAAGACATCTAGAATTAAGTATCCCCTCTAGCACGAATAATACATGAATAATTCCCATCCCAATAAACATAATCAATGATTCAAGAGGAGTAATGCACTCTACAACTACCAAAGATCTCTCCTGAGTACCTATGGCTACTCTAAACAAGCAATCAAACCTATTCCCATGGAATCATGCAAGAAAGAGACATTAAACATGGCATCACAAATAAATTCCTAGTAATCCTATCTACTTATTCCCATAGAGATATTCATACTTTTGATTAAATCAACAAATTCATCTAGATTCAATTCCCATTGAAAACAAGATATAATGAATCAATTCAAAATCACCTATCCCTAGTATGATAATGAAATTAAGCACAATTAAATCAAACAAGAACAATTAATCATATCAAATTGGAATTATGGGAGGGATTCATGCATTAGTCATTGCTAGGGTTCAACTTAACCCTAGATTATAAAACTACTCACTCATAATTGAAATAACAAGGCAATTAATAATTAAATTGAAAGACATAATAATGATAATGAAAAGAAGAAAATTAGAAAAACTTAGTCTTTACTTCAATGGATCAAACTTGTAGAATTCAAGGCTTCAATAATGGAGTTTCTCTCAAAAGCTCTCTAAAAGTAATACTCTAATTTCTAATTATAAAAAACTGCCCTCAAAGCATGTTTTAATTAAACCTAAAATCGTTTACAAAAACTAAAAAAGGAAACAATTGAAATCGCGTAAATCGGGTTAATAACAGCTTGCACGGGCAAGCAGAAAACCGCACGGGCGTGCACTACATCGCACGGGCAAGCGAGATCTCGCTTGGGCGTGCACGCGAGGTAGAAGGTTTTGATGGTTTCGTTCACAGATCTGCACGGGCAAGTGGGATCTTGCTTGGGCGTGCAGATCGGTGCATGGGCAAGCAAAATCTTGCGTGGTCCCGCGAAAACAAAAATTCTTCGGTATCATAATTCCTTCAATCCTAAAGCATTCAAACTCATTCTCTTGCATCCGGGAGTCATCAACTAGATCATCAATGAGCCATCTTATCCTGTCTTGGTCACAACCGCCCATAAAACCTGAAATTCAAGAGTAAGAGGTAAAAGTATCTCCGAACAACACAACGGTTCAAAAGAATGCTTAAATCATGCAATTAGACCTTAGATGCACTACAAACTACATGGAAATGAGACTTAAGACCTACTTAAATGCAACTAAAAACCGACTTATCAAACTCCCCCAAGCTAAACTATTGCTTGTCCTCAAGCAATCCAAACTAAGAAATCAAGGAAGGAGTTCAATAGCCGCCTCAAGCAAAGGATTCATGTCAATTTCCAAAACCAATTCAAACATATTTTAAAGTTATCACGGTAGAAAACAATCAAACCTCATAGTATAACACAAGGAAAAGCAACCATCTTACCACAAGTTCTCCCCTAAGCTTGACTCAATCATGAATATAGTAGCTCTCACTTTAGTCGTGCACAATATCTCTCATGTGTATAAAAGGGTCAAATGATCACTCAAGGCTCCATTCCATTGACTATATCCTACCATAAGCTTGCATATCTTCTCACTCTCCGCCGCTACAGGACTACGTTACATGCAAAGAATCATGAGGGCTTCATATGGGTTGTAATGAAGGCTTAAGGTATGGGTATGGAAGATTTTAGGAAAGTGGTGCTCAAAGGGGAAAGTGCAGCTTTTCAAACACCTTTGACAACAATTACAAAACTCCAAACACAAGCACTCCAATTGCACTTCGAATTTTTTTTTTCTTTTTCATTAACTGAACCATAATTCCTCAAAGATAATCTCCAATATCCTTTTATTGAATACTAAAAAACATAAATCACAATTCTTTTTTTTCTTTTCTTTTTTTTTCTTATTATTTATTTATTTTATTTTTCCGAAGGATTTAACCAAAATCGTCTATAGAGGAAATTAATAGGAGTATTAAAAGTAACTCTGAGGAAATGAACTCAACACAGATCATGAGTTCTAACTAAGCATTATATCGCATCAGACACCACAACAAATCTCCAATATCACAACTTAACTATCATCAACATAGCTTCACAATCCCCTAGGTAGGACAAGGTAAAGGGTTAAAGATGTAGCTAACGAAAGAAACAGGCTAGGCTCACAAGGGTGACAAAAAGGAGTAATCGATGTAGGTGGCATTTGGCTATGTAGCTCAGAAATCAACAATTGCCTCAATCATATTCAATGCATAAACAAGTCAATGCGGTTTCAAGGAGTATCAATGCAAGGTCTAGAGAATAGTCGTCAAGGAAGAGCATCACACACAAAAGGAAGAAGACTGAAAAGATGTCAGTCTATAAGGCATAAGAACATCCTCACTAGGTTGTAGCTACCAACACTGATCTAATCGCACATAGGAGAGACCAATCTTACCACAAACCAATCAATTCCTTGTTAACTATGAGATTCTCAAAAACATTTTTCTATTTTCACAAGCACATTCATAGATCTTTGCTATCATTGGGGGACTACTCCTAAATGCAACCTAAATGCAAAAACTACTATGCAAATGATATGCAAGATGCATCCTAAAAATGAAACTAAATGCAAAAACGGGAAATAAGGAATGCCTAAATGATGACTAATATGTACGCATGGTGTGATATATATCCCTCCCCCAAGCTAAATGGCACAATGTCCTCAATGTGCAATAAAAAGCATGCAAAGAGAAGGGATAAAGGAAACTCAAGGATCAGGAGGGGCATCATGCATGGGATGATCGCTGGAGCTGCCCGGTGTCCATCCTTGCGATATGTGCCATGCGCGAAGATCGCGTAGCAACTCGGGAACATCACCAAAGGTGGACTGGAAAGCCTGGTACTGAGAGGTCATCACATCCACAGAACACTGCATAGCGGCAACAGAATCGGTGTGAGACTGATGGAGCAGTTGAACCTCTGTACGAAGGCTCCCAATATCGCCTCTGAGCGCATCAAGGTGGTCAACATAAGGGGGTACTGGAGGCTCGTTAGCCTGAGTAGATGACCCTGGAGCATGGCTTGGCTCGCCGCTCGGTTCCTCAACAGGAACCTAAGGAAAGTCAGGAGCAAAGAGCCAGTTCTGCGGGTCGTAGATGACGGTGCGCTCCGGGTTTGGAAGGTAAGCATAGGGACGTTGCCCAACCTTCCAAACATACCCATCTGCAGTAACCTCATTGGCTATCCAACCCATGGTCTGGAAAGCCTTCAAATCAAGTCTCGTGCTGCCGGGTATGACCTGTTGACCTGTCAAATCAACACCAAAGGAAAGAGCAATCACAGAAATCATACCACCTATAGGAATTTCACCCCGAGACTTGGCAACCTCATCAAAATGATCCATAAGCCAAACAGCGGGGTTCAAGAAACTGGCTCCATCGACAAGGCACCACAATATAAAAAGCTCACGAGAAGTGACAACCCCGGCACTATCTCCCCTAGCAAAAAGAGTCAAAGAGAGAAATCGATGTGTTGTGCGAAGGCCGGGGCTAATAATCCCAGAAGCCTTAGCACGCTGGGGATAATAGACAACTTGACCCGTGATCAAGTTCCAAAAAATATTATCATCATAGCGCTCAGGTCGATTAGAATGGGGGCCATAGGTACCGTCGGTAGGCCAACCGAAAATGGCATTTAACTGATCTCTGTTCAATCGCCTAGGCTCGTTCATGAGTTGAAAGGAGATGGAACGAGGATTTTTGGTGGTAGGACGAACGACCTCTAAAGTAGAGAGGAATTCCAATGTAATGCGTTTGTAAGAAAAGGCATGCATGTTGAGGAATTGTTACAACCTACGTAGTAAAACAATTGTTGGAGGTCGCCATCTATTCCTAGTTCAGTGGCTACTTCACGATCATAGAAGCGAGTGGCGCGAAGGCGACGACCACTAAGGACACGAAAGCGCTCTAGGTGAGCCGCACAAGTGAATTGAATGCCTAAGGTGTCCAAAGGAGGTGGGTCAATGGCGGGTGGAGGAGGTGGATTGGAGGGCACATTGGGAGTACGGGTGTTTCTGAGATGGGAAGAGGAAGTGCGCCGGGCCGGATTCGCTCGAGAAGATGGCCTAGGAGGCATGATGATCGCAAACAAGGTAGACACAACCAACAAATTCACAACACAATCTCTCAATGACAAATTTCCAACCAAAGAATGCCTACGAACTCTCTCAATGCAAAGAGCTCAATACCAAGAATAACAATAGCACCAACAATTCAACTCCACAAGTAATCAATGCACCACTAAAACTTCAATTTTCATGCACTAGCCAACACAAAAATGTTCAATATTGAGCAAGAAGACAAGAAAGTCCATCCAACAAGCAAGTATGCAACCCACAAAGCAATGTCAAGCAAGTAGTGCAATGAATTTCAAATAGAAAAATCAAAAACACTATGAGATGGAAAATAGAGTGGAAAGAGTATACCAAACTTGAGGTGGGTGTCTAATACCAGCAATTGATCCGGTCTTCACTTCCAAATGGACTAGAGATACTTCCTTGCTACCCAAATTGCGTCAATTTCGAACCACAAACAAACCCCCAAATTGATTTCAAGTTAGGGTTTTCAGAATTTTTGAATGAGAGAAGGGAGAAGGAAAAATGGAAAGAGGAGGAGAGGAGTGCGTGAAGGCCGCCGGCGGTGAGGGAGGTCGCCGGTGAGGAGGCGACGGTTGGCCGGCGAGGGGGTGGTGATTGTGAAGGAGTGAGAGAGAGAGAGAGGAAGGAAGAGGCTCGAAAATTTTGAAGAGGGAGGTGAGAGAAAAAAAAACGTGAAAAGGGGGTTATTGAAGCAGTACGCCGGGCCGCACGGGCGTGCAACATTACGCTCGGGCGTGCGACATGCTGATTGGGCGTGCGCTATGTCGCTTGGGCGTGCAACTCTGCAGGATTTCGTACCCAAACTCTCTGCCTCGACCGCACGGTCGAGCAGGATATCGCTCGGGCGTGCGACCTGCAGTCAAACGCCGATAAAACATTTTTTTTTTTTTTTTGAGATTAAACTAGCGGATTAGAAAATAAAACTATAAAAGATATTAAATAAATCAATAAAAATATAGAAAAGAAAAAGAAAATAGAAGAGAAAAAGATAAAAAATTGGGTTGCCTCCCAATAAGCGCTAGTTTTTAAGGTCATTAGCTCGACTTCCTCATTGATCAATCACATGAAGGAATAGAGAGTATGATGTCAACTCTCTCAGCAATGGGATCTCCAGCTCGGTAGTGCTTCAATCTGTGGCCATTCACCTTAAAGGTGCCATCTTGGCGGTTCCATAATTCCACCGAACCATAAGGAAAAACCTTACAAACCTTGAATGGACCCGACCACCGCGAACGGAGTTTACCAGGAAATAGCTTCAGACGGGAATTAAAAAGAAGAACTAAATCTCCTTCCTTAAACTTTTTTCGCACAATATCTTTGTCATGCCATCTCTTAGTTTTCTCCTTGTACAACTTTGAACTCTCATAAGCATCAAGACGAATTTCATCAAGCTCATTAAGTTGAAGAAGTCTTTTCTCACCCGCCGTTTGAGAATCGAAATTGAGGCTCTTGATAGCCCAGAAAGCACGATGCTCTAACTCAACAGGAAAATGACATGCTTTTCCATAAACAAGACGATAAGGGGTGGTACCTATAGGGGTTTTGAATGCCGTTCTATAAGCCCATAGTGCATCATCAAGTTTTGCTGCCCAATCCTTCCTTGTTCTCGCAACCGTCTTCTCTAAGATGGTTTTGATCTCGCGATTAGAAATCTCCACTTGACCACTAGTTTGTGGATGATATGAAAGACCCACTCTATGGTGCACACCATATTTCTTGAGCATAGCTTCAAACTTGTTCTCCAAGAAGTGCTTGCCTCCATCACTAATCAGAACTCGTGGAATGCCAAATCTTGGAAAAATAGTTTTCTTGAAGAATCTACTAACTACACGAGCATCATTAGTAGGACAAGCAAGAGCCTCCACCCATTTGGAGACATAATCCACAGCAACCAAAATGTACTTATTCCCATAAGAAGAAGGGAATGGCCCCATGAAATCTACACCCCACACATCGAGTAGCTCAACTTCAAGGATGGTGTTGAGAGGCATCTCATTCCGACGGGAAAGATTTCCCGTCCTTTGACAACGATCACAAGAATGTACATAATGATGAACATCTTTAAACAAAGTAGGCTAATAGAAACCACATTGAAGAATTTTCGCTGCAGTTTTATTAGTACTAGCATGGCCTCCACAAGGTAAATCATGACAATGAGATATAATAGGTGATACCTCATTTCCAGGAATACACCTTCTAATCACCCCATCTGCGCAAGACTTGTAAAGAAAGGGATCATCCCAAAAATATCTCCTCACCTCCTTAAAGAATTTCTTCTTTTGTTGTGAGGAGTAACCATGAGGAATAGTGTCACTAGCCAAATAGTTGGCTATATCAGCAAACCATGGGATCTCCGTAGTGGCTAGAGCTAGGAGTTGCTCATCAGGAAATGTATCAGCAATTGGAAGATCCTCATCACCTTCAATATCAAGGACAAGTCGAGAAAGGTGATCAGCAACAACATTTTCGGCTCCTTTCTTGTCCCGAATCTCCAAGTCAAATTCTTGTAGCAACAATATCCACCGAATCAAGCGGGGTTTAGCATCTTTCTTGCTCATCAAATACCTTAAAGCCGCATGATCAGTGTGAATTATCACCTTCGACCCTACCAGATAAGATCGAAACTTCTCCATCGCATACACCACTGCTAACAATTCCTTCTCAGTTGTGGCATAATTCATCTGGGCTGGATTAAGAGTCTTGCTTGTATAGTAGATGGCATGAAGCTTGCCATCTTTCCTCTGACCCAAGACTGCCCCCACAGCATAGTCACTAGCATCGCACATAATCTCAAAAGGGAGATTCCAGTCGGGCGATTGAATGATAGGGGCAGAGATAAGAGCTGCTTTTAACCTGTGAAAAGCCTATGTACAAGCATCAGTAAACACAAAAGGGACATCCTTGCCTAAAAGTTCAGTTAGAGGTCGAGCAATTTTTGAAAAATCTTTTATGAAGCGGCGGTAGAAGCCCGCATGACCAAGAAAACTCCTTACTCCTTTGACAGAGTTAGGAGGTGGTAGACGCTCTATGACCTCTATCTTTGCTTTGTCGACTTCGATGCCCCGATGAGAAACAACATGACCCAAAACAACTCCTTGTTGCACCATGAAATGACATTTTTCCCAATTGAGAATCAAATTAACTTCTTGACATCTATGGAGCACCTTTTGTAAATTAGCAAGGCAAACATCAAAGGATGTTCCATAGACGAAGAAGTCATCCATAAACACTTCCATAGAGTTCTCAATAAGACTTGAGAAAATTGCCATCATGCAACGCTGAAAAGTGGCAGGAGCATTACATAATCCAAATGGCATCCTTCAATATGCAAAGGTGCCATAAGGACATGTAAAGGTAGTCTTTTCCTGGTCACTTGGATGGATAGGAATTTGGAAGAAACCGGAGTATCCATCCAACCAACTGAAAAATGAATGTTTTGCCAACCTTTCCAACATCTGATCAATGAAGGGGAGGGGGAAATGATCTTTTCGGGTGGCTTTATTCAATCTCATATAATCAATACACATGCGCCACCCTGTCACAGTTCTAGTTGGAACTTGCTCACCCTTGTCATTCTTGACAACGGTCATACCTCCTTTCTTTGGGACTACTTGAACAGGGCTAACCCACTTACTATCAGAGATAGGGTAGATTATTCCTGCATCAAGCAATTTTAGAACCTCTTTCTTGACTACTTCCATCATATTTGGATTAAGTCGTCGTTGAGATTCTATAGAAGAAGCATGTTCGTCCTCAAAACTGATTTTATGCATGCAAAATGAAGGGTTAATGCCCTTAATATCATCAATTGTGTACCCAATGACATTCTTGTATTTTCTCAAAACAACAAGTAGCTTTTCAATTTGAATGTCATCAAGCTCAGCATTAACAATGATAGGGTAAGTATTATTGGGACCCATGAATACATATTTCAAAGTAGAGGGGAGAGGTTTCAGTTCTACCTTAGGAGGCGTAGTACTCTCCTTAGTTTCTCCCGAGCTCAATATCTCCTTGATAGGCTTTTCAGATTCAATGGCTCGTGTCTCCTCTAGAGGTCTCTTGTATTCCTTGGTTTCCCAATCCTCCTCATCAGCACTACCCATCAAGACAGTTTGTAGTGAGTCATCAAGTTGCAAACTGAAAGCATTGGCTGCTATAACCTCATCAAGAGCATCCACTCTATAAACAGTTTCTCCCATTGAAGGAGAATTCATGGAGTTTGTGAGAGTGTATTCCATCTTCTCATCACCTACTTCAAAGGTGATCTTACCCTTCTTCATGTCAATAATGGCTCCAGCAGTGGCCAAAAAGGGTCTCCCAAGGATGATGGGAACATGTGCATCTTCTTCCATCTCCATGACAACAAAATCACATGGAATGAAGAATTTACCAACTCTAAGAGGAACATCTTCAAGGATACCAAGTGTAAACTTGACTGTTCTATCTGCTAGTTGGAGAGAGATGCGTGTGGGTTTCAATTCACCCATGTTGAGTTTCTTGCAGATAGACAATGGCATGAGACTAACACTAGCCCCAAGATCACACAAATCATTCTTGATAGCAATATCACCAAGTTTGACTGGAATAGAATAGCTGCCTGGATCTCCTAGCTTTTCTGGAAGCTTGTTCTGCAAAATAGCACTACACTCAGCTGTTAGTGAAACAGTGACATTCTCTTCAATTTTTCTTTTGTTAGAGAGCATGTCTTTCAAAAACTTAGCATAAGAAGGCATCTCAGAAATAGCATCTAAGAAAGGGATGTTGATGTGCAGCTTCTTCAAAATGTCAAGGAACTTCCCGTATTTCTTCTCAAGTTTTGCCTGTGCCAATCTTTGAGGGAATGGAACAGGTGGCTTGTATGGTGGAATAGGGATGACAAGTGGGTTCCTTTTGCTCGCTCTCCTTAGCTTCATCTTCCAAAACTTTCTCACCTTGATCGTCTTCACTCAACCTTATAACCTCTTCTGCACTTTTCTTTTGCTCGGTCACCTTCTTTGTAGGCTCTTGCAATTCCTTACCGCTCCTCAATGAGATGGCATGGATATGCCCCTTAGGATTTGGTTCAGTTTGCCCAGGAAGTTGGCCTGAAGATTTAGAAAGATGACTGATTTGTTGTGCAAGTTGGGTCATCTGATTCTCCATCAACTTATTGTGAGCAGTGATTTGTTGAAGAGAGTTGTTGAAGAATTCATTTTGCTTGGCTTGATATTCGACTTGCTTTGCTTGAGAAGAAGCTAGATTCTCCATGATACTCTCAAGGTTGGATCTAGAGGATGAGGAGGAAGAGTTGAAAGGTGGTCTTTGTTGGAAACCTGGTGGTTGGGAGTAGTTGGTGTGTGGAGGTTGAGGTTGGTTATTTTTATAGGAGAAATTTGGATGATTCTTCCAACCTTGATTATATGTGTTTGAGTATGGGTTGTTTTGTGGTCTTGTGTTTGTGTTTAGGAGGGCATTGGCTTGCTCAGATATCATGCCCATGGTGTTGTATTGACGCTCATTCAATGAGTGACCTTGCACTTCACAAATCTCACAAATAGGTGCTATTGGTCCGCTACTCAATTGATCAACCTTAGCTGCCAAAACTTGCACAGTGTTAGTTAAAGTAGCAATAGCATCAACCTCATACTTACCTCCCCTTTTTGGGGCTCCACGAGACACACTCCAATCATTCAAATAGTTGTTGGCAGCCATATCATCCAACAATGTCTTAGCAGCTTCCGGAGTTTTGGCCATGAAAAGTACCGCCAGATGCGGCATCAATAGAGCTTCTAACCTCATGCTTCAGACCATTGTAGAATGTCTGAATCAAGAGCCACTCAGGAATGCCATGGTGTGGGCATTGTCTTTGCAAAGCCTTGTACCCCTGCCATGCCTCATAGAGAGACTCCAATTCATGTTGTTGAAAACCAGATATCTCATTTCTGAACTTGGAAGTTCTCATAGGAGGGAAGAACTTGTAGAGAAGAGCCTTTTTCAATTCTGGCCATGTGGCAATCTTTCGTACTTCTTCTTCTTTCAATCATTCTTTTGCTTCGTCCCTGAGAGAAAAAGGAAAAGCACAATATCGAATTAGATCATCAGAAACATTTGTTAGTTTCAAGGTATTACACTTCTCTAGAAAGCTAGCCAAATGATCAGTAGGGCTCTCTTTTGGTGTTCCCGCATAAGAATCCTGTGAAATAAATTGAATAAATTGTGGCTTAAGCTCGAAGTGTGTTGCATTGGTGGTTGGCCGAGTGATGGTGGTTGTGGTCTCATCGGGCATAGCATATTCCCGTAGAGACTTTGGTGGTGTTTCGTCTCCCATTGTTGATCTTTGTTGTTGTCTTCTTCGTTGACCTCCTAATCTCCTTGCTGTAGCTTCAATCTCGCGATCAAGAGTTGCTAGATCTTCCGGACCCTTGCTATGAGTGCGCATGCAACAAAGAAGACTGGAAAAAAAGAAATCAAACAGCAAACAGAGTAACAATAATCGAACCAAAGATAAGTTTAGCTAACTAAATCAAAGATAAACTAATCTAATACCGTTAGTCCCCGGCAACGGCGCCAAAATTTGATAGGCGTGTCGTGCACCTAACAAAAATAATTTCCTAACTAGTCCTCCTAACTATGTAGTAGGGTAAGTCAAGGTCGAATCCACAGGGACAAACAGTATCAAACACTAGAAATCTCGACTCAATTTAACTAAACAAGTGACAAACAATGGTGAAAAGGTGTTGAACTAATAATAATGCTAAATTATAACAAATATTAAGAACAACGAGGTAAAATCAATCAATAAAGACATCTAGAATTAAGTATCCCCTCTAGCACGAATAATACATGAATAATTCCCATCCCAATAAACATAATCAATGATTCAAGAGGAGTAATGCACTCTACAACTACCAAAGATCTCTCCCGAGTACCTATGGCTACTCTAAACAAGCAATCAAACCTATTCCCATGGAATCATGCAAGAAAGAGACATTAAACATGGCATCACAAATAAATTCCTAGTAATCCTATCTACTTATTCCCATAGAGATATTCATACTTTTGATTAAATCAACAAATTCATCTAGATTCAATTCCCATTGAAAACAAGATATAATGAATCAATTCAAAATCACCTATCCCTAGTATGATAATGAAATTAAGCACAATTAAATCAAACAAGAACAATTAATCATATCAAATTGGAATTATGGGAGGGATTCATGCATTAGTCATTGCTAGGGTTCAACTTAACCCTAGATTATAAAACTACTCACTCATAATTGAAATAACAAGGCAATTAATAATTAAATTGAAAGACATAATAATGATAATGAAAAGAAGAAAATTAGAAAAACTTAGTCTTTACTTCAATGGATCAAACTTGTAGAATTCAAGGCTTCAATAATGGAGTTTCTCTCAAAAGCTCTCTAAAAGTAATACTCTAATTTCTAATTATAAAAAACTGCCCTCAAAGCATGTTTTAATTAAATCTAAAATCGTTTACAAAAACTAAAAAAGGAAACAATTGAAAT
The DNA here is from genome assembly GCA_947648045.1 of Beta corolliflora. Lineage (NCBI taxonomy): Eukaryota > Viridiplantae > Streptophyta > Magnoliopsida > Caryophyllales > Amaranthaceae > Beta > Beta corolliflora. The sequence continues at coordinate 444,892 of CANSZD010002199.1, read as the reverse complement.
CGCGTAAATCGGGTTAATAACAGCTTGCACGGGCAAGCAGAAGACCGCACGGGCGTGCACGCGAGGCAGAAGGTTTTGATGGTTTCGTTCACAGATCTGCACAGGCAAGTGGGATCTTGCTTGGGCGTGCAGATCGGTGCATGGGCAAGCAAAATCTTGCGTGGTCCCGCGAAAACAAAAAATCTTCGGTATCATAATTCCTTCAATCCTAAAGCATTCAAACTCATTCTCTTGCATCCGGGAGTCATCAACTAGATCATCAATGAGCCATCTTATCCTCTCTTGGTCACAACCGCCCATAAAACCTGAAATTCAAGAGTAAGAGGTAAAAGTATCTCCGAACAACACAATGGTTCAAAAGAATGCTTAAATCATGCAATTAGACCTTAGATGCACTACAAAGTACATGGAAATGAGACTTAAGACCTACTTAAATGCAACTAAAAACCGACTTATCAACGACCTGCAAAAATAACTGCAAATATAGAAAGAACACACCTGAGATCGGAGACAAAAAACCAAACTCCAAAGCAAGACGCCTGCGCTTACACTAAGACTGGGTAATCAACTCCGATGCGAGCAGAAACCCTCACCGTAGTGACTTGAAGACAGGGGCGGATTTACAGGGGGTACAGTGGGTACAGCTGTACCCCCATTCCCCAAAAAACAAATTAAAGAAAATAAAAGCTAAAAGGAAAAAAATAAAAAAGTTCCTGTATCGCGTCCCTCTCTTTCTCAGTTTCTCTCTCCTCTCCTCTCTCTTTCTCAGTTTCTCCTCTTCTCTCTCTTTCTCTCACCTCTGGGCTCCTCTCTTTCTCTTTCTCAGTCTAACGTTCTTTTTTTTGGTAAAAGTTTTGTCAATGAAATTCAAAAACTTCTCCATTAAATTAGCACATTTCAACCTCTTCAAACCCTTAATTTTTAGGGTTAGGGTTTCGAAATGGATCCCGTTACTTCCATTGTCGACAAATTAAAGTCCTTCACAAAATCCGGCGAAAATTTCATCGTCGCCGGCAAAATAAGTCCCGTCAAAGTTCGGTATTTATTCACACTTTCCCCTCCTTTTTTTGATTTTGTTTGTTTTCTTTAAATTTTAGTAATTTTCATGTGTTTGTCCTTATTAATAATTCTTCAACTTTGATGGTGGCATGCTGTCAAATGCTGAATTTTGTCTTATTTTCAGTCAATTATATATGCTAATGTACGAAAATGCTGCAAATTTTTTCTTGGATAATGTCGAATTTAGTCATATTTGTTTGCAAAGTATTCTTTGTGCTTAGATAATTGTGTTTGTGAAAAAAAAGAGATTTCTTGAATTCAAGTTAGAGATTATAAAGTGTGAAATTGAAATAGAGGTTGTGAATCGAACTTAGTTGAATTCGGAATAAGATGTTGTGTCTTGTGAATTGTAATTTGAAATTAGGGACTTTGGAATTAATATCTAATAATGTGTTTACTTTATACTAGATTTGGAAGATGAAAAACAAAAGTTTAGAATCTTTTTGGAAGAGAGGTGGAGGAAAATCACAAAAGTTGAATTTTTAGTTGTAGATTAATTCTAGCATTTTTTTTTATTTGATTTTATCTTATCTGTACCCCCATCCCGTAATTCCTAGATACGCCACTGCTTGAAGAACCCAGCAAAAAACAAACCTAAGAAATAAGGAGAAAAAGACGCCTGAAATTGGACCAACGATGAAACTGAACACACAATCCCCAACAGAAAATGCTCACCGGCGACCAGAGAGCAGAAGCGGTCGCCGGCGGGCTAAACGGTGATATTGAGCGGCGAGTTGCGAGGAGTCTCTCGAAAGTTCGCAGAGAGAGAAAAAGGATAGAGACAGCGTTTTCAGACTTCTTCACATTTACACTTGGTCCTTCTTATTGATCCTTGAAATTGGGTGTTTATATTTCTAACTAACCCTTTTGTCCAGTTAGGAAAACCTGAAATACTCATAATAATCAAATAGGACTAAAAAGTTTGATCTGCTAAGAGTAGGTGAATTCTTTAGTGAACTTTATAATTTGAAATAATTTATGGCCTTATGGGCATTATATAATAACAAACTTAATCTCCACTACATACAAAATTAATTATGTAATTTGAGAAGTGAAAAAAAAAAGTGTTGAACTATGCCTTGAATTTATTAGAAGTAACTATGCCTTGAATTAAATAGCTTTTCGGTATATGTTATTTAGTATATCGAGTCTATTCTAGTTTCGGTTTTATGTCTATTTGTTTAGGTTAATTAGTAGGGTATTATATAAACCCTATAATTAACTTCTGCCTCCACACTATGTAATTTGTACTCTCTCTCTCCTAAACCTAATAAAATCTGCTATCCCTACTGCGTGGACATAGCTAATACATTGTTGGTGAACCACATTAAATTCTTGTGTCAATTATTCTTCACTTTTTTGTTTCTTTATTGCGTTCGCTACAACAAAAAAGATATGAATATCTTCATCTTGATCTTGAGAATATTCGAACAAATTTTGATGGGGTGATACATGCATATATTTGTCAACTAATTTAGCTCATGATCATGGAGGGTTATATGACTATATCTAAGAATATATGCTTTAAAGTGTTCAATATCCGCCTCTATGCCTCCTGATTTCCCTCTTTACCCCTCCGAATTATCTACTCGAATAAATCCCTAAATTTGGATCAAATATTTAGCTATATATATCGAACGGAGTACATAGACACGATTGGATGGAAGTAGACTTGCACTAGTAGAATAATTGCTTATTGCTGCGGTCATTAAGTGGCCTATTGCGGCGGTTTTTCGCCGCAGGGCAATAAAGGGCGCAAAGAATAGGTAATTACCTATTGTTGCGGTTTTTAACCGCATCAATAGGGCAACCTATTGTTGCGGTTCCTACCCAAAACCGCAAAGAATAGGTAGTGTTAATAAAAAAAAATAAAAAACAACATATTCTTGCTCTTGTTGGTAAAAACAAGCAGAATATGTGAAGTCTATTGTCGCTTGTTTTTACCAAACAACAACAAGCAATAGGTTGTTTTTTTCAAAAAAAAATTCATACATTTCTAATGTCATATACTTCATTATTTCACCCAAGCAATTTCACAAAGAAAACTATACAACCATATTTTTTTGAATTCATTCAAACAACAAATGAATTAATAAAACCCATAACTACAACATTTACATTTGATATTATAAGAAATGGAACTATGAAACACACCAAATCTGAAAAATGTAACCAATACCAAAACCTAAAATATCATACGTTTTTCACCAGTACCCACGAGGTTTCACAATATTCACCCGTACCCTCGCGTTTTTAACAATTCACCTGGTGCCCCTGTGGTTTTGAAAAATCATCAGAATACCCTTAATGACTAACGGCCGTCAACTCCGTTAGTCATTAAAGCTAAATCAACGAAATTAACCCCTAACAACCCTAATTAATACTAATTAATCATAATTAACTCTAATGAAACCTAATTAATACTTATAAACCCTAATTAACCTATCTCTCCCCCTAACCCCTAACCCACCACCTGACCCCACCCTCCCACCACCCCACGTAGCCCATTCCCCCACACCCACCCCTCGCAACCCCTCCCCGGTAGGGGGTGTTCAACGGTCCCAGACCGACCAGGACCCGACCGGAACCTATGGCTGGACTTGTGGACCGGAATCTGGAAAAATTTTGGACTCGGACCGGACAGGAATTTTTCCTGGTCCAGCCTGGTCCGCACTCGAATTTTTCCGTCCGGTCCGGTCTTGGATCTGTTGGGCCGGAATCTTTATTTTTTTAAAAAAGAATATTTTTTATTTGATTTAAAAATATTTATAAATTAGATATATTAAAATTTTAATAATATTAATAACAATATTTCTAAAGTTTATAAATAGTAGTTCTAAATTTCTAACTTTTTACTACCTTTTAAACTTTTTTAATATATAAACTTTTTTTTTTACTAAAAAATCAGAAATTCATTTTCCGGGTTTGGACCGGACCGGACCGGAAACCCGGAATCGGGATTTTCTTTGGACCGAGGACCAGACCGGAATCTTCGGTCCGGTCCGGTCCGGTCCAGATTCCGGTCCGACCCTGGTCTTTGAACAGCCCTATCCCCCACCCCTCGCAGCGCCTCCCCCACTCCTTGCAGCGCCTCTCCCACCCCTCGCAGCCCCTCCCCCTACCCCCGCGCGCCCCCGAGTCGATTTCCCCTCTCCTCCCTCCCACCCCCGTCGACTTTCGCTCCCCTCCTCCCCATTCCAGTCGAATTTCGCTCCCCTCCCCCTACCCCGTCGAATTTCCTTGACCTTTTGGTTCCGGCCACTTGAAGAACAGACCATCGGGGTTTTGTTAACTTGTTGTATTTGCTTTTGTTTTGGCTAGAGGAAACTCGACGGGGTGGGGAGGGAGCAGGGAGGGGAACTCGACTAGGAGGCCGAGCGGGGGTGGGGGGAGGGCCGCAGGGGTGGGGGGAGGGGCTGGGGTGGTGGGGAGGGTGGTAGGAGGGTTAGGGTTAGGGTTAGGGTTTAGGGTTAGGAGTTAGGGTTAGGGTAGGGTTAGAAGTTAGGGTTAATTAAGTTTTTTTAGGGTTATAGTTAACGGAAAGTTAGGGTCACGTCAGGAATTTTTCAAAACCACTGGGGCACCTGGTGAATTTTTGAAAACGCGAGGGTACCAAGTGAATATTAAGAAACCTTAGGGGTACCTGGTAAAAAATCCAATTAAACTAAAATAGAAACTCTAAAATAATTCATTCAAAAAAAGGAAAAACAAAAAAATAGAAATCCTAAACAACAGATCTAAACTAAAAATATAAAAAACTGAAGAAAATACAAAAAAATGACACGAACTCGCCGGGATTCAACGAAGGACACGAACTCGCCGGAAGACGAAGAAAATACAGAAAAATGAAGGACGAACGAAGGAGACGAAGTCGCCGGTGTTCAACGATGCCCGAACTCGCGGCGAAGTTGCCGGAGACAAAGAAGAGGAAAGAGAAAATTGAAAGCTTCGCCGGTGAGTGCGGTTTTAAGATCTGGTGAGTGCCGAAAAAACGAGTGTAAAAATTGACCCACCGTCACCCGTTTTTGGTCTTCAACGACGACGAAAATAAGAGGCGAGAGAGAAAGCTACCGCGCGACTTGTTTTGGCGAGAGGATTTCGACGGTGATGAACAATTGACGAAGAAGAACAGCCGACGAACGCCACTGATTGATTGACCGACGAATCTCGAGGAGGAGAGAGAAAGGAGTGGCGAGGACGACGAGTTGAGAGGAGAGTGAGAGGAGAGAGGAGTGGCGACGAGTGGAGAGGAGTGGAGAGGAGTGGAGAGGAGTTTCCCGGCGAATTGAGAGGAGAGTGAGAGGAGAGAGGAGAGGAGAGAAAACGGCTACATTAAAAAAAAAATGGGGAACAAGAACCCTAACTGCACGCGTGTCTTATATTAAAAAAAAGGGGGACAAAAAACCGCAGCAATATATTAAAATATTATTTTTAAAATATTATTTTAATATATTGTTGCGGTTTTATAAAAAACTGCAGCAATATATCTGGTCAAAAAGTCAACTTTTTTTCAAAAAAATTCTCGTTGAAACCATATTGCTGTGGTTTTTTGCCGAAACCGCAGCAATATCTTTATTTTATATTTTACCTTTTCTTTTTACGTGATATATTGCTGCGTATGGGTAAAACCGCAGCAATACCACCGCAGCAATAAGCAATTATTCTACTAGTGTTGTACAACCTTTTATCCATTATACTTGGATTTTTTAACTAAAATAATACAAACTTTCGGCGGTTCGCTTGTAGTAATACAACCTTTGGCTTATTTTTGAATAATATAAACTTTACACCAAAATTCCTAGAGTAAGACAAAACTGGATGTAACCTGATAAACATGTCAAATGAGACACTTGTCACCATCTCATTAGTTGTTACAATTCATCATAAATCAGAATCAACACATGACGACCATCAAGAACAAGCATGCTATCTCTTCCAGTGTAAGATCTTGTCTTATTACTTCAATATCTTGCAACAAAATTATCACTACCTTCATGCCTATAACCCTAGCATCTCATGCATTCTTATAGAGTTTAAGTTTGCATTATTGCATCGTTATATGCATTTTTATATGAGTTGTTTGCACATATATGCTAACATCTTCTCCTGCTGGTAATTAAATCGTTTTTAATTATCGTCTTACAAACTAACTTTGTTTTGCAAAAACTGGCAATATATAGATGATTGCGATTTTAAACAAGTTATAAAACCTTATTCTTGCAAGTGTACAAGACTTAGTAGTAAGTGATAAATAATAGGATAACAGAAAATAATACGGAATCTAGGACAGTCGAATCCACCACTAATAATATGATTAATGGATAAATTGAAATGAGAATTAATAGGTTTTATCAAGTACCCTAAACTACAAGTCAGGATTAACTCATAAAAAAAATTATTGTAATCAAATAAGTGACAAGCATGGACTATTCAATCATTCAATCACAAACCAATAAATACTAGTGCATAACATCACCCTTTGAACTACAAGAACAAAGTGTGTAAACCAAACACCCAAATAAGTCAATAATTTGTTCTACAAGAAGCATTACCAACCTAATTTGGAAAACAATAATCTCACAATAATAGTCTAAAGTTATGCAATCTTAAAACCAATAATAATCTCAAACAATTAAACAATTAAATCATACTAATTGGGTTTCATCTAAGTCGTAGAGAACGAAATTAGCTACTCATAATTGGAGAGAACATCACCCAATTATTAGAAATCATGGTCGAAGGTGTGCTTGAAGCTTCGAAGTGTGCTGCGAGTTCGTGCTCTCTGCTTCGTCCTATTGCTGCCGCCTCCTGATTCTTCTTCTCTCGTGCCCTCTTTATTCTTCGCAGCTACTGCATGCGATCTCCTACTTCCCTCCTGTTGTGCATAGGGATGGAAATGGATGATGGATCATCCATCATCCGCTTAACCCGGTTTTATTAAGCGGATGAAAACCCGAAATAAATGATGAAAAGCGGATGGCGGGTGAGGCGGGTGATGGATGATGTATCTATTTTGTATAGATTATTTAGCCCAATTCCCTTAGCTTTGAGAGTCGATTTGAGCTCTTTTGAGCTCGCTTTTTGTATGATTTGATATGTTTGGACTTGTTTCCGTGTGTTAGATGTTTTTGTGCATATTAGGCATCTAGTGCCTTTATTTGAGTTGCGGAACGAAAGTCCAGTGGTCACATGTGACCTATAGAAGATCCAAGAAGTTGTACAAGAGATTTGGACGAAGAATTTGCGGAAGAAGCTAAGGAACAGCGCTCGCTCGGTCGACCGGGCGATTTCGACCGACCGGGCGAGATAAAATCTTCATCAGAGTCCAAGGCATGTTCGTCCGGTCAACCAGGAGGGAAAGGAGCCAAAATCTCTTGCGCGCCCGACCGGGCGAAATGCTTCCTGAGCTCATAAAATTTAACACCGTCGCCAGACCGCGTTTTTTTCGGGAGCCTTAAAGCCAACCTTTTTTAGCCGGTTTTGTAAAAGCAATAAATAAGGTTTTAGTATTTTCGATTAGTTTATCTTATATTCTCGGTTTTAGGTTTAAACACTTAGTTTTCCTCTCTACCTTTGTATTAACTCTTTGCTTTGAAGATTATAAAGATCGTTGATTTCGTTTCCATTGCTCTTCAATCATTCGGTATTCTTTCTTACTTTGTTTATTTTGATGAATTCTTCTATTTGCATTATATTTATTGTGTTTATTATTATCAAGAGTGTGTAGTCTTTTTCTAGGGCTTGGTGAGGGAAGCCATGTTTATACCTATTTGATTGTGGTTTAAAGTTCTTCGATATTTGGATTGAATTAGAGTAATTCCAATTGATTTGTTATACTTGTTTAATTCATCTAATTGCGCAATATCATGGGTTATGTTTAACTAATAGGAGTTAGAATCGAAAGATCGTACTCATTAGAGGCTTGTTACAAATGGTAGGTCTGATTATGTTGAGCAACCGTACTAGCATATGTTGATCTAAGAGTTGTTAAGACCCGACCGTAGCGAGGGTGGGCTGCAGGGGCAGGGCCCCTGTAGCTAGGGGTGTTCACCGGTCCAGGACCGGACCGGACCGGACTGGAACCGGCTGGACCGGTGGACCGAAATCTGGAAAAAATTTGGACTGGACCGGACCGGAATTTTTCCGGTCCGGTCCGGTCTGGACCTGAATTTTTCCGGTCCGGTCCGGTCCGGTCCGGTCTTGGACCTGTTGGATCGGAATCTTTATTTATAAAAAAAAAATATTTTTTATTTGATTTAAAAATATTTATAAATTAGATATATTAATATTTTAATAATATTAATAACAATATTTCTAAAGTTTATAAATAGTAGTTCTAAATTTTTTACTTTTTACTACCTTTTAAACTTTTTAAATATATAAACTTTTTTTTTTTTACTAAAAAATCAGAAATTCCGGTCCACCGGTCCGGACCGGAATTTTCCGGGTTTGGACCGGACCGGACCGGAAACCCGGAATCGGGATTTTCTTCGGACCGAGGACCGTACCGGAATCTTCCGTCCGGTCCGGTCCAGATTCCGGTCCGACCCTTGTCTTTGAACAGCCCTACCTGTAGCTTCTCCCCTGGCTAGCAGTGATGCATGCTATGGAGAAGTTTCGATCTTATCTGGCGGAGTCAAAAGTGATAAGTCACACAGATTATGCGGCACTAAAGTATTTGATGAGCAAGAAAGATGCTAAGCCCCGCTTGATTCGATGGATTTTGTTGCTAAAGTATGGAGAAGTGTGTTCTTAGTTCATTGTGTTCTCGAGTGTTAAGGAAGAGTGTTTTTTGAAAAAAAATAATACGATGTGGCTTCGTGCCATCCAACAACGAGATCGTGGTTCATGCCATCCATGTCCCGGATCTCATGTTTTCAATTTTCAACTTTGTCTTGGTTTTCTGCAGATCCGAACTCTATATATGATTTCCCTAATAAAAATCAGACTATTACAATTAAGATTACTCGACAATTGAAAGGACTCCCAAATTAAGAATATTGTACATTAAGGAAATTATAGTTGTCACAGTCAATAAAATCCCAACTTTATGTTATAGCACGCAACTTGCACAAGTGTGTGTATATTATATATGATTTCCCTAATAAAAATCAAACTATTACAATTAAGATTATTCCGACAACTGAAAGGACTCCCAAATTAATAATATTGTACATTAAGGAAATTACTAATTACATTATCACAATCAATAAAATCTCAACTTTCTGTTATAGCATGTAACTTGCACAAGTGTGTTTATTATATATGATTTCCCTAATAAAAATCAAACTATTACAATTAAGATTATTCGACAACTAAAAAGACTCCCAAATCAAGAATGTTGTATATTAAGGAAATTACTAATTACATTGTCACGGTCAATAAAATCCCAATTTTCTCTTATAACACGTAACTTGCACAAGTACTTGACTATTGCATGCATGCTTGGCCGATGCTCAGGTTCATCAAGACAACGCATTGCAATGCGTGTTACTTTTAAACCATCAACAATATCATATGTTGGATCATCCATTAATTCCTCGTCCACTAATGGTATCTGTGAATTACACAAACTGCGTCTCGTACTTCTATCAATACTCTCGCTGATTGCCCAATTATCTAATGTGTCGCATCCAGAGTGTTGTTTATACGGAGATTGACAGGAGATGACATCCCACTCCCACTGGAGCCTGTCGAGCTTTGCCCCTGAATTTTTCACTTGTTAGAATATTATTAATCATACAATCTAAAATATTCATATGAAATATGTTGTGACATACTCCCTCCGTCTTTATTTAATTATTACATTTTCTTTAAATGATTTTTTTTTTAATTGCTAAATTGTTTATACTTTCCTTATTAGGGGTACTTGACCCACCAAAAAAATACTATTATATTTGTTTTTCTCTTTTTCCACCAAAAAAAACTATTTTTTCACTTTTCCCCATTACTTTACATTAAATAGGTCAAAAAGTATCATCCAAAAAGCTTGAAAGTGACATTGCCTAAACTCTTGTGCATAACACAATGTAGCAATTAAAAAAACAGGAGTATAAATAGAATGTACCTGTACTCCTTTAATACTAAATTCTACCTATTTATTTCCTCCGTTTTGAAATAAATGTAACATTTCTCTATTTTAAGTAAGAATCTTGTGAGAGAAGTATTACATTAAATCCAATAACCATGGAACAATCTCACGTGTGTTTTAGTTAATTTTAAAGAGAAAAGAGGAGAAGTCAAAGTGTGACACTCATTTGTTACATATTGGAGGATAAAAAAAAGGAAATAAGTTAGGGTGTGATAGCCATTACTTAGAAAAAAAAGGCGTAAATCGAAAATGGGTGGAATTTTAGAAATAAAGGAATATTTAGTAAGAGGGTAGAGTTTCAAACCTTGACCTTGCTTATATTTTTTACCAAAATCTGCCCTTGCGCATTGGTCAACTCTTTTGGATATTAAACTCGAAAGAGTTAGTCCATATTTTTTAACTGTACAGTCACAAAATTGAGTCATTTCCATAATACAGATAATGTTGAGCATGCAAATTGCAAAACATCGATCCATTATAACAGCATACCATCATAGTCACTCCTGGACTCTCCGTGGGTGTAGAATGTCCCAATACCGTAATCGTGTTCGTCTTCTTCTCTAAACGGAGTTCGTGGATCAGGTCTCCAGTCGAAGTCAAATAATACTGGCATATAATCCTGCAAGTTTAATTTTTTTTTTAGAATAATGATCATAACAAAAGAGAAAAATCTATTAGCAGCAAATAGCACATATAAATATTGAATAAGCCCTTAGAATTTCAGGGTCCATTCTCTTTACCTTACATAAACAAATTTTATGTCTAGTGAGTTGAGATAAATTCTAATAAGTTTGAATAAATCGAAATAAGTTTCAATATTTTCTAACACCTTATAATATAAACTAATTGGTTCCAAACGATGCTAATTTTATAAGATAAAATGATATATAGTTTGGAGGTAACATTGTGTCACAAGTACAAGCCCTAGTTTAACGGTAGGGTCGTGACATTATAAAATACGAAGTCATGGGTTGAAGACCACATATATTATTAACATCATGACTGGAATCCTTTGTATTATATATCTATTGTGAGCAATGCTTGAAACCAGCTACATGTAACCAAATTCCATATGACATAGCTATTTAGTTAACACTGCCATCGTTTTACCACCAAACAACAACAATTATTACTAAATAGCCACAGAATTAAGTCCTATTAGCTACTTATTTTCGTAAACTAAAAAGCAAGTTGGCATGTCATATTAGGCGCCATGCCATCATATGGAGTTTCGTGACATGTGGCGGGTTTCAAGCATTGCTCACACGTTTTAATAACAATATATAGATTTTAGTTTAATTGTTTTAATAAATTCAATAAGTTCAGATGAGTTATAATAAATTCCCATAAGTTCTAAGATGATTAAATAAATCTAGCTCGAAAAGGTTCTAATAATTTTAGGAAAAATAATATGAAGAGAAGTAGAGAACACACCCTAAAACTAAGGTCTTAGAGTCTATTTGTTTCAAACAACATATGTTTTTTTTCTCATATAATTTAACTCACAAATAAAACAATTTCAGACATAAAATATTTCTTTAAGTTGGATGATACAAATTAGATGATACAATGTGACGCAGTCGGAAAATCTAAGAGAAAAGCAAGCGCTAATCTCAGTCAAGAACAGACAGATTTACAAGCGATAAATCTGTAGAAAATCCGGAATCCACCAGACAAAGAGTAAAACTCTGAAATATTATTAAAAGTCAAAAGCTCCCTCCAAATAATGACCTAAAGTTGTTTAAATACTCAAAACAAAACCCTAATACGAAAATAATGAAATAATAAAATCCGGAAATACTTAAAATGCTGTTTTCGGGCCCTAAACGACCTCGGATGGCTTAAAAAGCCTGTACGTCATGGCGTAGCGATGTGTTTGACTCGTTGGCCCGTTCCGCTTCCAGAAAGGTATCACAATAAGCAATCGGACTCCGGAGGTCTAATTAGTGGAAATCATTTCAAGATTTTTGTCGAACTTCTTCGTCGAACTTGTTCGCTAACCTTCCTACGTCAGTCTCCTCCACCTCTGAAGAACTCGACCTCGAGTTCGTATCTTCATAAAGAGCCTCATCTGCATGGTACTCATAAATGTCAGCAACATTGAAAGTGTTGGAGATGTTCAGATCATCCGGAAGACCCACCACATAGGCATTGTCATTAATCTTGCGAATCACCTTGAAAGGACCACACTTGCGCGGCCTCAACTTACTGTAGGTACCAACAGGAAACCTCTCTTTACGCAAAAACACCATCACATCATCACCCACACTGAAAATCTTGACTATCCTGTGTTTATCAGCAGCAGCTTTATTTCTCTGCCCAGTAGCGTGCAGTTTAGCCTTCACAGTCTCTTTGACAGCAACAATCTCCTCTGCCATATTTCCAGCAGCCACACTAACTCCAGGACTCTTAGGAAGCCTAACCAGATCAACCACATGCCTAGGAATATAGGTGTAAACCAAAGAAAATGGTGATTTCCCCGTGGCCGAGTGTACAGCACTGTTATAAGCAAACTCCACCTGAGGTAAAGCCAAATCCCACTGTTTTGGCTTGTCGCCACAAACACTACGAATCATGTTCCCCAGTGTCCTGTTAGTGACTTCAGTCTGACCATCTGTCTGTGGATGAGCTGTAGAACTCCTGTTCAATGCCGTCCCAAACATCCTCCAAAGAGTGATCCAAAAATGGCTAAGAAACTTCGTGTCCCTATCCGAAGTGATAGAAGTAGGAACACCATGAAGTCTGACCACCTCCCTGAAGAAAAGCTTGGCCACATTTGAAGCATCAGCAGTCTTCTTACAAGCAATGAAATGGGATATCTTGGAGAATCGGTCAACAACCACAAAAACTGAATCCACGCCTCGTTGGGTACGAGGCAAACCCAACACAAAATCCATCGACAGGTCTTGCCAAATATCATCAGGAATAGGTAAAGGCATATAAAGACCAGTATTTTGAGACTGACCTTTGGACACTTGACAAGTATGACAACGACGGACTATGGCACCAGCATCTCGCCTCAGGTGAGGCCAATAAAACCTCTCTTCTAAACCCGCAATGGTCTTGTCCCTCCCCAAATGTCCTCCAAGGCCACCTCCATGAAGATCCCGGACTAACTTTTCCCTCAAGGAAGAACTAGGGATGCACAACTGATCACCTCTGAATAGGTAGCCCTCTCGGATATGGAAGTCCGCGCTTGGCTGCCCTTTGCTGCACTTGGCCCATAATTCCTTAAACTCAACATCATCTGCATACAGCTCCTTCAAACAGTCAAATCCCACGATTTCTTGAGCTAAAGTGATGAGTAAGGAAGCCCTCCTACTCAACGCATTTGCAGAAAACTCACCCACCGAGCATGCATCTTATTGATCACCTTCTGGCTGTGAAGGAACTTTAGTGCCTGATGGTCAGTGAAAAGAATAAACTCCCGCTGAACCAAATAATGCTCCCACTGCCGCAGTGCCCTAAACACCGCATAGAACTCCTGATCGTATGTACTCCATTTCTGCCTAGCATCACTCAATTTCTCGCTGAAGTAAGCCACAGGACGCTTCTCTTGAGACAGAACTGCTCCAATACCTACCCCACTCGCATCACATTCAACTTGAAACACCTTATCAAAATCCGGAAGGGCTAGCACCGGGGCACTACAAAGTTTCTCTTTAATCAAAGAAAAACTCCTTTCCTGCTCATCTCCCCAACGGAACTTCCCTTTCTTCAAGCATTCGTGTCGGCGCGGTTATGGTACCGAAATCCCTGATGAATCTCCTGTAGAAAGTTGCTAGGCCATGAAAACTACGAACTTCAGTCACTGATGTAGGGGCGGGCCAATCTCTGATGGCACTTACCTTCTCTTCATCCACCTGAATACCTTCGGCACCAACGACAAAGCCCAAGAAGAGCAATTTACTGGTGCAAAATGTGCACTTTTTCGCATTAATGTACAGTTGGTTCTCCCGTAAAACTTACGGCACTTCGAGTCACATGTTCCGTATGCTCTTTTTCGGTTCCCGCTGTAAATCGAATATCATCAAAATAAACTACTACAAAAGAACCGAGTAAAAGGACGAAGGACTTGGTTCATCAACCGCATGAAAGTGCTAGGTGCATTCGACAAACCGAATGGCATTACCAACCACTCATACAACCCATCCTTGCTCTTAAAAGTCCGTCTTCCACTCATCTCCGTGCCGAATTCGAATCCGATGATACCCACTACGCGAGATCTATCTTCGAAAACACCGTTGAACCCGACAATTCATCAAGCATATCTTCCGGTCGAGGGATAGGGAAGCGATACTTGATAGTTATCTTATTGATGGCCCTGCTGTCAACACACATCCGCCACTGATTGCCTTTCTTAGGGACCAAAAGAACGGGAACTGCACAGGGGCTCATACTCTCCCGAATGAACCCTTTCTTCAATAAGTCCTCAATCTGCTCCCTCAAGATTTCATTTTCTTTAGGACTCATACGATAGTGGGGAAGGTTTGGTAGGCTACAACCGGGAATCAAATCAATCGATGTTGTATATTACGCATGGGAGGTAAATCATTCGGTAACTCATCGCAATTAATTCTTTGTAAGCCTCTAATATCTCCGACACTTCAACAGAAATGGGGGTATCTTCCTTGGCGGACTTAACAACCCCTTAACCACTATTAGGCGGAAGAATTCGGTCTCTCTTACAGCATCATCAAGTTCCCCTGTCATTATAAGTCATCACTAAGAAACCGGTTTTCTTTCCCCCACCTTATGGTCAAAATTCAAAACAGGAGCCATAGCAATTTTATGGGATTTCCAAGTGAACATCATCACATTATCCCTTCCCGATAGGTAACATCATTATCAAACTGCCAAGGTCTACCAAGTAAAATATGACAAACATTCATGTCAAGAACATCACAAATTACCTCTTCCTTGTAGTGTTTCCCTATGGAGATGGGAACTCTGCAGTCATAGTGACCCGAACTTGTGACCCCTGGCCGACCCACCCCAAGGCGTATGGTTTCTCGTGGGGTTACGTGGCGGCTTTAAGTACTCTACGAGTTTCGGGACACCCGATTCTCCGTGCTTCCATTATCCACGATCAAGTTGCGGACCTTGTTTTGAATCGAACAATGAGTTTTAAAACGGATTCTTGCGCTGGCCCTCATCTTTAGATGTTAACGGGACCCTTTGTAGCACAAAGTTAATTGCGTCATCGATTCCTCCTCGCAAACTCGCATCGGCATACTCGTCGTTTTCTCCTTGAAACTCCTCTCCATCTCCTTCTATTACGGCGGTGACTCTCCGAGTTGGGCAAACATTGGATCTATGACCCTTGCCGTTGCAACGATAGCAAGTGTCCCCACCTGGGCTTCGTATAAGGGTTATTTGCGCTTACGGACAAGTGGACTTCCACTGGCGGTGCACTACTAGGACCTCCTTTAATCGCATTGCGGAATCCTTAGTCACGGCACTCTTCTCCTTCTCGCCGCTAAAATCAAAATTACTCAGGGGGTGAGTATCTTTTGAATGATGAGAAATTTCTAAGGGATTTCTCTATTTGCTCCGCTTTTAACGCCAAACTAGATGCCTCAGCAACAGTCCACACAGTTTGCAAGCCCATCTTCTCTTGCAGGGAATTTTTCAGACCACTAACATATCGAGCCACTTTCTGATTTTCGGATTCTCCTAAGTCATTGCGTTCAGAAAATCGCAGGAACTCCGCCGTATATTCCGTCACAGTCCTCTTCCCTTGGACACATTCTATATACATCTTATACAGAATCCGCTCATAATCTTCCGGTAAAAAACCGCTCCAACATTAATCTGTTTCATTCGTCACCGTGTCTTAACGACCTCTTCCTTTGTCTCGCTCTCGCATAACTAGTTTGTCCCACTCAAACAGCAGCGGTGCTTTTTAACCTAACTGCCACCATCTTAACATGTTTATTTTCAGGAACCTCCATAACTTCGAAAAATCTATCGACATCAATCTGCCAATCAAGAAATTCCTCCACTCCCATGGTTCCGTAAAACAGAGGAATATCTGCTTTCACTCGGTAATCATGTTTATGATAATGATTAACTTCATCGCTACGTTCTTCCTCGAAAGGTTCCTCTTCCTCAGAACTCGAACTATCTGCCACAACAGTTCGCTTGCTTCTTCCCCGTGGAACTCTATTCTGTTCCCCTCTCCTGTCTTCTCCACGAATAATATTGTTCTGCATGTTGTTCATCTGCGTAGTTAGCGCGAGTCATCCTGCTCGCCAAAGCAAGAAGGGCCGTGGTAAAAGCCGCGGTAACTCCTTCGAGATCCGGCTCCGGTCACTGGTTCTCCCATGGCCGTTCAAGATACGAAAAGAAACAGGAGAGAGCACGCTCACGATACCACCTGACGCAGTCGGAAAATCTAAGAGAAAAGCAAGCGCTAATCTCAGTCAAGAACAGACAGATTTACAAGCGATAAATCTGTAGAAAATCCGAAATCCACCAGACAAAGAGTAAAACTCTGAAATATTATTAAAAGTCAAAAGCTCCCTCCAAATAATGACCTAAAGTTGTTTAAATACTCAAAACAAAACCCTAATACGAAAATAATGAAATAATAAAATCCGGAAATACTTAAAATGCTGTTTTCGGGCCCTAAACGACCTCGGATGGCTTAAAAAGCCTGTACGTCATGGCGTAGCGATGAGTTTGACTCGTTGGCCCGTTACGCTTCCAGAAAGGTATCACAATAAGCAATCGGACTCCGGCGGTCTAATTAGTGGAAATCATTTCAAGACTTTTGTCGAACTTCTTCGTCGAACTTGTTCGCTAACCTTCCTACGTCACAATGTTCCAAATAATTTCAGATAATATAGTTTATGAAGCAATCTGTTCAACCAAACAAAACCTTAGTTATTTTCTTGCATCTTCTTATTGTGCAACTTGAATTTCATTTCATATCATACAATGAAGTTTGATTCTACGAACCAACTCAGTTAAAAGAGTTCACTAATATATCAGTTTAGTTTCACCAAAAATAAAAATAAAAAAATATATCAGTTTAGATTAAACAGAATTAAGTTTTCCAATCTATTATGAAAAAGTCTCTTTGAAGAGATAAATGTTTCGTTAGCCAAGAATGAGTTCCTTTTATAGAACAAATTCATTTAATCAAATTACTCCTTCCATCCAAAAAATAGTAGTTATATTACTTATATACTCCGTCTGTTTTTCAAATATCTTTTTACTTTTGTAAAAGTCCGTTTTAAAAAAAAAATCCTAATTTTACTTTTTTGCTTATTTTATAAAGGATTATTCCATTTCTACACTATCTTACTCCATTTGTTGGAACCACATTATTCTACACTCTCTCACAACCACATCTTCTTTCCCATTTAAATAAACAAAAAAGACTCATTCTCACACCTCTCACCCTCTCTATCCTCCTTGCCTTGAGGTCTATTGATACCATAGATAAGAAGATCTTTAAGAAATAAGGGGAGTAATACAATATTGCGAAATTCGGGAATTTCTCTACCCAAATACAGATGAACTGTGATTGAATTTCCAAGCATACCCCTAGGATGGAATGACAAGTAGAATTATTAGGAATAATTGTAACTCAACTCTAGATGAAGAAATGGAGTAACATTACACTAAAAGGCCATTAAGACTTGTTATCATGATTAAATGATACACCACCCAAGTACACATACCCCTATAAGTTGTTAATATGTGCTCCAGCCTTTAAGCAAGCATGACATTGCAGATCACAGAGGAAATAACAACCTAACAAGAAAGTAGTACATAACAATGGAGATGCTTTAAATCCAATCTATGTCCAACTTCATGTGGAAAAGAAAAAATCCGATTCAAATCTGAAAATTATATATCCAATCTAGAGGAGGCGGGGCTTATGAATCCTATAAAACGTGGAGCTTATGCAAGATTTGACAAATCCAACCTGAATCCAATTAATAGTAACATTTCAAGAACACATGGATTAGAGTAATACTACAATAAGATAACTTATTTTACATTATTATAAAAAAAAAAGGCAAGTAAACGTAATGTAATTATTGTTTTAGAAATCTAACTTTAAGATCCTACGAATCTTACTCAAGTCCGACTCAATTAGAGGAAATATAATCGCATCCTAATCAGAGAGATAATATTATTCAAACTCGAATTCGATTTCAAGTTGCATGTGAATAGAGATGGATCAGATATAGAGTTTAACATATCTGATCCAGCTCAACCTCTTTGTTATTCCTGCGTAAAAGAAGAAAATTCAAATAGGCATAGGAAATCAAACCTTGTCAATAAAGACAGTAGCAGGATGAATTCTAGGAGTAACAGAAGGGAGATCTACATGCTTCTTAACCATATATTCCATGATGCATGCCAAAATCAACGCCACCTTGATTCTTTGCAACCACTTGAAGCTATCTGAAGTATATAAAAGTCCAAGGTACCAATGTTAGCCAAAGAATTAATTGTCTGGTTCTTACATGGTAAATAAAATTATGTGCAATTTTCAGAAGACATTATCATATCAATGTTCATAGCAGTGTTTGTCCACTCCAAAACTTGTGATTTTCTTCATAAAGATATATTACCATCCATTAGCACTTTAGAGTTGGATGAAAGTTCGTGAAGAAAATTACTCGTTTAAAAATGAGATTTTCTTGTCATGGTAAAGAGAGACTTTCTTTGCAAACTATATGTGGTTGCAATACGTTAGTGACATTTACTATCTCCTACCAAACAAGATCACGAAAATATTCACTTTGCATTTCTACTACGTAATAAATCAAAGAACACACAAAGTTATTTTAATAGGTGAAACAAGATTAGTTCTACCAACCTACAAAAGATACTCGGATTTCATCAATGGTAGACCAAGAATTTTAGGACAAGTAATTTGGGATTGAGAAATCGACAATCAATACAGCTTTATTTTTACATGTCCCAGGAAAATGTATATATATATATATATATATATATATATATATATATATATATATATATATATATATATATATATATATATATATATATATATATATCACTTGGGATGTCAACAAACATCCCATGTTTGTTCGGAGGAAAATACATAAATGGATTTTAAAATGTCAAAAATTGAAGCTCAATTACCTTCAAGAATGAGGTTAGATAAGCAATCAAGTGGTTTAAAATCATAGACCACACCAAGTCGTTCATTGTTATCTTCTACACAGTAACCAAGTAGGCTCAAGAAGAACGGATGACATTTGAAGTTTGGATGGTTAAGTAACTTCAGTTCTTCCTGAAAGACATAAAAATTTTATTAGCACAAAAAGTTCAAAAAAAAAAAAACTTATAATGGACAATATGGTCTCCTTACACAGAAACTCTGCATTGAATTCTCCTTGTGTTTTTTGTAATGTTTGTCTGCTTGTATTACCCATTTCTTCACAACAACATCCATGACTGGTATATCAGATGAACTAGATTGATAGAGTTTTCCACGATAAACTTTGAATTTCTTGGTTCTTACTAAAAAGTTTTCATCACTAAAATAATCAGTGGAGAGCCATAAATCTTCGAAGCACATCTTCTGAGGGGGCATCCTTCTATGTAGCTGTATCGAATAACGATGTTTTTCTTCGTCTGAAAAAATAAAGCACAAGAAAACTTAGCAGGGTTAAAATTTCAAGTTCTTTTTAGGAATACATCTCCAAAATATACATTCAGTTTTATGAAGGAGAACCCAATTCAAACACACTTGAAGAAATATTATTCCCATAGAAAATAGATTCTACTATGTACGAGCATTTCACGATACAAATAGTTAATGAGAGATAGTAATAGTCAAAGACGTGAGTTGTAGATGCCAACATCAAAGTTATGCAATAACAAAGGGAAGAAGTGTAACTTCAGTGAACTATTTGTAATATGAGCCAATTATTGATGTTAGCATCAAACCTTGCTCAAAAATATAACGGGGGAGAGAGCCACTTTGCTGGGAAAAATGAGGGTAGGCAAAAACTTTGAGTTCACAAGTCCTTGAAACCTTTGGAATCATCATCAACTTTTCTCTGAACCTTAAATCATCCCTTGAATTAGCCGGGAGTAGGTCAATTAAGACAGTGGTCAGAACCTCTGCATTCCTAAGGACATAACTTATGAGATCGAATTCGACTTGATAAGATTCACAATCCCACACTTCAACCTGACGAAGGCATGACAACAAACAGTTGGGCACTTTGCTTGGTTGAATCCAACTTGAATCCCTGCTAAATTCGGCATCCCTGCCCTTAAAATCCTAAAAATTATAGGAAAAAAAATGTATAATTAGACATGACGTACAATAGAAGTTCTGTGAGATGAGGCCAAAAGATCAAACCTTGCTTAAGACTAGAACTTGAAGATTTGGTGCACATTCCAACAGTCTTGGGAGAACATCCCATGAAAAGTAGTTGCGAAAGCATAACTGCAAGCGACGTAAAGCAGGAAACTGAGGTAGATTGGTATGCTTCTGAATGCAAGTGATGCTCAGAGCCTGCAAGGTACAGAAATAAACCTGTTTAATGAACAGGATAGCATAATGGAACAAGGTTTTTAATAGACATGACCTGTATTGAACAAGCTAAGGTGAATCCAGAGCATCCTAAAAGTAGTTCACTAGTTCCTATTCCTGAAACTAGACTTTTTCAATAGCAGTTTACCTTTACTTAGACTGAGACAGCTAATAATCGTCGATTTGAATTCAGTATCTCTTTCGGAAAGAAAACAATAAGATACTTACATCCATGGTATGAGCCTTTAAATTTAGGAGCTTGACATGGGAGATTCTAGACAAGAGCTTGCAAACCCATTTAGTACAATCATGTCGCCGTTGTAGTTTTCGAAGATATTGAAGTCCAATGTCAAGTTTTACATTGACAAGGCAATTACTTTTTATAACATGGTGCTGGAACGATTTATCCACAATGACAAACTCCTCCAAGATTGGTGCATTGATGAGGAATTTGTTTTTCACATCTATAGAACTGAATTTCATTCGCAATCTTTTCAAAGAAGGTGCATAAATGTTATAAAACTTGCTCTTTTCTAAAGTACCTCCAAAATATGCTTCTTCCAACTTAGGAGAAGCACGAAAAAAACGAATCAATAACCAACTACAAAAGTCTAAGTCATACAAAAAGAAATGCAGGATCTTCAGATTTGGTAGAAACAATTTTGTAGAATTACACATAAATGGAAAGGATTGCGCAGACTGTAATTTCAGAACCCGCAATGTTGTACTGTTAAACGTTGACAGAGGGAAGACCATGCGTTTGGAAAAAACACAATATTCAAATTTTATTTCGATCTCTTGAGCTTGCCTTCTGTGGACGATCTCCTCTATCCATGAAACTGGATTCGAGTTGGGCAAGTTGGGCAGAGGTTCAGCCACAGCAAGGAAAAACTTTTCAACATGTTGTACCTTAGAAAGTTTAAGAACTCTATCAACAAACTTATGAAATAGCTTAGCATTACATACGTATGTATCATGATCATCAAACGCTAAAGATTGAACATAACACCATAGGAATTCCCATCTCTTGGACAAAACACTTGTTGATACAGCATATTTTGTGGGCATAAAGGAGAGAGTGTGTATAATCAACTCATCTGGCAATTTATTGAACAAGTCCATAATAGCTTAACAAAGGTTCAATTTTTGGCTCTTGTATTTGATAGTAAAACACGAAGTCAATAAACAAATTTTGTCACATAAACACAAGTATATAGAAAGACAAGAAATCTCCTGTTTCCTAAAAAAAAAAAAAAAAAAGTATATAAAAGACCTACTTCTCTATTTCCTAATATACATAAACTTAATGACTTGACAGGAGACTAAAACCGTATGGGATTCCCCTCAAAACAAAAAAAAAAAAATACCGTATGGGATTAGGAAACAATAGAGTGAAATTCTATCCCCAAAAGTAAATGAAAAGATCAAACCTATTTCCTATTAAAAAAAATCCTACCTCAAAAAAAAATATCGGATCTAGACTATTGTTTAATAAATACTTAAATTATTTAAAAGCTGAAGAATTAGTAGTATCTAAATTATGGCAATCAAACAAGGATGAGATGGAAAAGAAAATGAGAGAAGGAAGGAACCCTGGCCATATGCAATTGGCTCCGAGCCCGACCATCGCAGTCGCCAACGACGTCCAGCGCAGCGGAGCCTTGGGGTTGGAGTGTTTTCAGATGACCAAATTAAAGAGAGGAATTATTATTTTTTCATTTTGTTAGGAGAGAGAGTGAAATTTCTATGAGCAGAAATCACTTTGATTTGCAAACATTGTAAATCTAGGGGTGAAATTGTACTCGTAGGGTTTTTTTTCCTTTTTCTGGTATTAAGTAAGAGAAGTAATTTTTGGATTGCCCTCACACAGTCCGTCAATCACACATGCCTTGACCGAGAGACCCATGCGTACTTGGAAGGAGGGTAGTTTATAAGGGGAAAACCTCCTCTAAGTGCACTTACTTTGTGGAATTTGAATCTCTGACTTTGAGATCATGAGGTGGAATACCAACCAAGTAAACCAAGTATGGTCATAAGATTTTGCTATTTGTTGCCCTAAATTTTCTTACTATCAGCGTAAATACATATTTTTATACGTCTTCCAATTCCCCTTTTTCGAACCTCAATTCCCCTTTTTCCAACCTCAATTCCCCCTTTTTCTAGCAGATTTCTCTAATTCTATGCGACAATTTCACAGTTTTAGACCGCATCTTGGTTATTTTTTCCGCAAATGACAGCAAAAATACATTTTCCCTTCCTTTTGGCTTACAGAATTTGTGGACTTTAGATGCTGAATCACACTCTATAGTCCAACACCCAAATTACAGGCTCGAAATTATTTAGAATTCAACAAAAACTCATTAGAATAATAAACGAAATCAAAGCTTGGGTCCACATTCATTATCATTATACTAACAATAAACTCATCCAAAACGAAAACAAAATAGAGATGATCAACTCCAGCCGGCCCGACCCGATTTTTGGACGGGTTTAGGCAGTTTTTTTTTGGGCCGGGCTTTGGCCAAGCCAAAAAAGACTTCTTAGTCTAATTTTTGGCCTGGCGCGATTTTGGTCCGAAAAGCTCGCTCTACCCGGCCCGAAATAATGGGCTTTGGGAATAGATTTTTGGACCTGCCCGACCAATGGGCAATTTTTTTTTGGCGCGGCCCGACCCATGATCACCTCTAAAACAAAATAAAGGAATTGCAATCTAATATATGGAGTCAACCTTACCATTCAATCCTATCTAATCGAATCAACCGTCTAATAAGGCAACGAGATAAACTTCTTTTGTTTGGACAACAAAATTGGGGCACGGAGAATAGGAAAAAATGGCTTATGCAAGGAGACTGTAATTCTTGATACTTTCATAATAAATTGAGGAAAAAATCGCATCCAACACTATCTTCGGCCTAAAAAAGGACCTCAATCAATGGGTCGATTCCAATATTAAAATCATGCATATGCTAATTAATTCTTTTAAACAACGTTTTACTTCGAACATGTCTATCCAACGGCAGATTGACCTACAATTATCTCCCGCCGGAATTGCACTAATCTTCTCGCTCCTGTCACCACGAAAGAAATTAAAAACGCTATTTTTGATATTAACCCTCATAAAGCTTCAGGATTAGATGGTTTAGAGGGAAAGTTCTTCCAAACTTATTGGCCAATCATAGGAAAAGAAGTCACTCTAGCCTAGAATCCAGTGGATTGAGAGATCAAGTTCCGCCCTAGCTTGGCTAGGAAAGCTCTGTTTAGGGGTAGGGTCTTGCGAAGGCCAAGACCTCCCCGTGATTTTGGTTGGCAGAGTTTATACCCAAGTGTGGACACATAATCGCGTCTCCCCATTTAAGGACCCAATGATGAAAAATATCATCAGTCTTAATTGTTTCGATGCAAGAGGAGAGCAGTCCGAATAGCCAAGCCCAAAATCGTTATATAAGTGTAAAGCGTATTTATAATCCGAAATCCAACTCTAAAGCCCAATTAATTATTTCTAATAATTAATTATATTTTGAGCCCATAAAAATAATAATTTGAGCCTAATACTTTGAAAAGCCCATTTAATTATTCAATGATAATTAATTATTTTATCTAAATAAATAAATATTTTCAAAGATATTTTTATAATCGAAATAGGATTTTATCTCGTAAAATTGAATTCCGGAATTAAAGGATAAAAGAAAATCGTTCAAAACGCGTTTTGTAAAAAGGCTGTCAAAGCGTGTCAGACGCAAAGCGATGCGCCTAGAGCACCATGTGTGCCAAGCGCACAGGCAGAGCTGCGTCAGGCGCACCACTCTGCGCCTAACACATGGTTCTGTGCGTCACGCAGAGTCCTGCGCTCAGCGCACTCATTGCATGACGCGCAGTTTACTTTTCTATCTTTTTTAACTATTTTCCTATAAATACACCATGTTTTTCCGTATCTAAGGACTTATAACACTTCGAACTTTACACATTACGAGTACACATTTACGAACACTTACAAAACCTCTACAAAAACTCATACTTTCATAAACATACAAACATACATTAACCAACCTACAAACATATACATACATAAATTGATCTTCGCAAGTGTTTGTTTTCAGGCTTCACAAATACTCTTCCCAAAGGTCGTTATTCTCTCAGACCTAAGCCACGATATACTCCTGAGGATCCTTAAATAATTTATTATTTCTATTGAAGTTACTAACTATTTCTTTCCTGATGTAAATCTTCAATATAAAAATCGTTCTTTTGTACATTCTAACCTTCTTTCCTTATTTTTATTTTTATATATTTGTTATGATTATCCTACTTGCATGCTCATCACCTCACATGTTATTATTGCTAATCAAGTCCTAAGGAATTGTTCTAATATTAATCAGATAATTTGGACAACCTGTTAGGTTCCCTGTAATTTTGATTGTTTAATAACATATCACTAAAAAATAGTCTTTTATGTGTTTCATGAACCAATTTAGACTAATATTTTTAAAGTGTATGAAAATATTAAAACTTGACATAAATCGATATTTAGTAGAGGCCATCAATGGGTGAACGTGGTTCATTATGACCGTGTTCGACCGTTGTAAAGACCTTCAATTTCCTTCCCCTATACGGCTATTCCTCTCTCTCTCTCTCTCTCCAGTTCTACATCATCGTCATCTTTCTCCCTCTCTTTCTCTCTCTTCTTTCGCTCTTTTATTTATCTCTCTATCACGCAAAAATGGCGATTGCTGCGGAGAACCAGGCCGAGCAAAAGGTGAGTAACAGATTACGAAATTTAATGTAACTGCAACTCATTTGTGTTCTTGGATTGTTAAAAGAAATTAGGAATTTTATATGCTAAAAGATTGATAAAAATGTATGAAACATAGATAAAATTACAGAAATACAGAGAAACTGTAATATCTCGTATTTAAATATCACTAATTGTCAGATTAAGTATAAACTAAATCTTCCTAAATAACAAAACAAGAGTTAAAGGTAATAAAATATGTAAAAACTTATTTCAAGTTTATTGTACTAAGCTTGACTATAGACAATAGGAACTTCAACTAAATATTTAAGCAAAAGAGAAACTAAATAATATCAAGATTTATGCCCCTATGTTCTATAACTCTAGCCTACCTTCTTTCTCTCTCCGTGTTTCCTCGCAGCATGAGTGAACAACTCTCATCCATGAATTGGTTGAAGAAAAACACTTCAGCTCTACAAATTTTCAATGCTCAGGTCAGTAGCCATCTCATTTCAAGCACAAAGTAGCAAAGAACAACTCCTCGATCGAGCTAACAAAAATTTAAAATGAAGATCACCATATCTCCTCCATTAACTAATATATTGACCAAGGAGATTTCTTTGCAACAATGGTGAAGTTTCAAACCCATTCTCAGCTCTATAAATACCCAAGCAATTACCGATCAAGAACTCAAGCAAAAACTAAAACTAATTTCTTACCAAGCTCCAAAATTTATAATTACTTCTTCCTCTCTCCTCCTCCTTACTGTTATATATTCTTCCTTGCTCTCGGCCTTCTATTTGGTGGTTTACGATAGCGCCACAGCTAACGTCACTGCCAAAGTGCCAACCTGCAACTCCAAATTGCCTGACACGCCGCAGCCTTCCTTTACATTCTTTGTTATATCTCTAAAGCCAAAGGTAGAAGAAGCAGATAGCAGAGGTATGTATTAGAAGACCGCTTTTATTTAGTTGCCAAACTTAAACTGAATTAGCTTTATTTAATTTACTTACACGCTACTTAGCAGGTAGCATGATGTTAGTAAGATTTCACTTGGGTTTCCGGCAAAGATGACATCCAACTCTGCATAAGACATGTATCGTTAAACTTATTAAATACAAGAAAAAAAAAAAAAAAAAAAGGATGATGTACTCCCTGCCAAGTGCCACCTTAGCTAGCTTACATTACTTAAGATACCATAATATTACTATGTCTAGTTTTACTTTTTGGAAGCAAAATATAGATACTGGTGTAAGTGACAATTTGACCACATAGTTATAGCTTATGTTATGTTGAACAAGAGTTATAGCCATAACTGACATAAATTTTAAGATAAAATAATATAAATGTGTGGTTAGTTATAACATGACTTTTGTTATTTGGGCTAACGAGATTAAAGTAAGTATGTAATATAAACTTGTGTATAATATAATCTTTGAAGTTTAATATGACTTAGTATGGGTGTTGTTGGACCAAGTCGAGTGAACCAAGTTAAGCAAATTTAATACTAAGTAGTCGTATCTTATATGTTGTTAAGTCAAATATTATTGATCTCAATTAATTAAAATGTACAAATGATGAGTTCTAATTTTATTTAAAGAAAAGTTAATGTAATAACAATAATTATTCAAGTAATATGATGGTACTTATAAAGTTTAGAAATAAATAAATATATGCAGTTTCATTATTAAGTTGGTTAGCGAGCCAGCTTTATAATTATGATAATAACAAATTAAATGAGAGAAGTTACAATATTAACCATCTCGTTACCAATTATTGGTTAGATTAAAGGAAAAAGGATATTACATCCTCCTCCGGCTATCAAAGTTACTATGTAGGATTTGAGGTAACGTCTACTGCTAACACCCGCATTCCCTTTCTAAATAAATGTTTTGATCTTTAAATAATGTTTATGTTTAAATGTATGTTTTATGGATTGCGGGATATGAAATACTTTTATAAATATGATGTTTCATGACGTTATTCATGTAATACCGACGTTATGTAATTTATGATGATTTGCTGAAGATTAAAGAATATGATTTCCATGATGATTGTGAAGTATAATGTATAAATAAAAACAAATGGAACATGACAAACAAAAGTGAAATATGGTTCTTAGCAATACAATGTTATGTAAGGCGTGCACGTATCATTCTGTTCTATGGCGGAAACGCCACCTTCTGGTTAGGGGCAATTGTCCTTGGTGGCATCGCACTATGCATGGCTTTATGCTATCTTCTGGTTAGGGACAATGTCCCTGGTGGCTACTGCCCTATGATTATGATGATGATGATGATGCTTATGGGAGACGTCCCTTATGTTATACTCGCCAAGTTACCAATAAGATAATTGTGATGATGGACATGATAAAAGGATAATAATTATTTCATGTTTAATCAAATGTTTATGAAATGTGTTACCTTATTCTCTCCTCATGTTTGCAACTAAAATGAATTGAAACGAACTTACGATGTTAGGGTAGTATGTTATTGAGCCTCGGCTCATGACGTTTAGTTTTTCTGTTTTAGGTATGAATAGAACAACTGCAAGAGGGTTGTTACAAAGGATTATGTTGAAGAGTGACTCTATATAAGTTGAGATATTTCGGATATTATATATTATGGATAATCATTACTATTTTATTTGAGTGTTTGTATATTTTAGAGACCATTTTAGGCTACTGTTATATTAGTGGGCCCATAACTCACAGGCTTAAGTTATGATTCTGCTGCCAAGTATGAGTAATTAAGGTTATGTATTTCCGGGATGTTACAGAAACTATGTAGAAAATCATCAAAAAAATATTTCACAAAAAAAAAACTAAAAAAAGAACAAAACCCTAAATTCAAAGAAACCTAGATATGAAAAAGAGGAACAAAAAATAGGATATTACAAAAAAACCCTAAATTCGGAGGAACCTAGATCTGAAATGTCATGGTGGTTCGAGAGAGGCGTTGGGGGTGGTTCGAGAAACGTCTTCTCATTCGACCGCCTGAAATCGTGAGAGACGAGTCTTCTCATCCATACATCATATCGGCCTTCGGAGATTCATGAGATATGAGTGAGAGTGCGTGGCGAGCGACGAGCGACAAAGACGAGTGGTGGATAGCGACGAGCGGGGAATACGAGTGGTGGCGAGCGACGAGTGGTGGCGAGCGATGAAGACGAGTGGTGGCGAGTCACGAAGACGAGTGGTGGCGAATTTGGGTTGTCGTGGTTGCTGGGTTATGGGAGGGAGGAGGGAGGAGAGGGGAATTAGGGATTGTTAGAGGCGTGTGAGGAGGGAGAAGATCAGAAGAGGAGTACGGGGAACTGGGGAAGAGAAGAGGGAGTCAGGGAGTGAGGAGTTAGGGTTTGTCGGTTTTGGTCATTGAGAGAAGTGAGGTGAAAAGGGTGAAATGGGCCGCGAGCCCACGTTTATATAATGTGGCGAGCAAAATTGATCCGGTTCCTCATATGGACTGGATCAGTTTAATTTTTGATATTTTCTGCTCTAAAAATTGGCAATAACCGACCCGGTTTTTGAGGAACCGGATCAGTTTATTTGTAACGGATTCGATTTTTAAAAAACCGAATCAGTTAACTTGTGACATCTAAGATTTTTTCCACTAATGCAATGACTGGTTGAGGAAGTCACTTATACGAATTTTTGTTAAAAAAATTAACAACAGTAAACCAACAGAATCATGCATTTTCCCCAAAAATCTAACCCACGTCCTTTCTTTTTTTTTCTCTTCCCTCCATTCTCTCCAAACTAAACATTAAACTCAATTAACAACAGCGGGAGTTCGAAGGTTGAAGGAGGAGGTTTGCTCTCTCTTCGTTGTTTTCTTTCCTTCTTCGCACTCTCTCCTCCTTCGCACCGGAGTCGCACCTCCTTCATTGTTTTCGCACTGGAGTCACACCTCCCTCGCACAAGTCACTCTCTCTCCTCTCGCCTTCAAATAGCTGCGGTTTAGGAGGTTTGCTACAGTAAATGTATGGCTCTTCACTCTAGCCTCGGTAAGTAATAGCATAATCATTGAAATTAATCTTCCTTGTTTATTGCAACATCGTTGTGTGTTTTAATGAAGAAAAGCATAATTGAAACTGGTCTTTCTTGTTTATTGCAGCGTCTAACAGACCAGTTGCATTGGTGGTATTATTTTTAGATTTTTGGATGATTGTTCTAGCTAGCGTATCTTCGGCATACACTAGTGTAACTAAATTTGTGGCTAAATCTGGAATGAACTGTGAACTTGGTTGAATTTGTATGGATATTGAAAATTCTTTGGCTGGTTTTGGACGAACCCTCCATTCAAGCAGAGTACACTAGTGGAAAAACATCAAATAGTTCGGTTAAAAACCGTACAAATGTTCCATATTTGACCCATAGCAGACGCCATACGAGCACTTGAACATTTATCAAATGCTCCGGTTGGAAACCGGAGCACTTAGATTCACAAGTGCTCCAGTTGTATTAAAAATCGAAGAACTTGTGAATTTTTATGCTCAAAATAAGTCAAGTGTTCTGGTTCATAAGGGAAAACCAGAGCACTTGGTTTCACAAGTGCTCCAATGTTCCCTTAACAACCGAAGCACTTGAGCTTTTTTAAAATAAAAAAAAAATAAAACCTGCTACCCGTGCTGACCAGCAGCATAGGTAACAAGGAAAGAGTCGGTGGCATGCAGGCCTCTACCAAATAGTGGAAATAATAATGAAAAAAAAAGCTTAAAAAACATAAACGTGAATAAAAGAAACTGAAGAACGTGCAGAAAATCATAAAAGAAAAATATCATAAGAGTGGCATTTTTGTACAAGAAATAGAACACTACTTGCAAAATAAAAAGAGTATAGTTTGGTTGACACCCTGTAACCCCAAAGACTTTCAAGCAATCCATAAGATCATGGCCATATGCCAATCCGAATTCACACTTCAAAACTTATAAAGGAAATTCTATCTATAAAATTGAGAGATATAGATGAAGAAATTAAGAAACATGTATACTATACTTAGACATTTTGTTCAAGTATTCACCATACTCCATGGGCACATATCCCTTGTAGGACTCTTGTTCTGACTTGAGCTGAAATGCACAACAGTTGAGAAAATAAGAACGTAAACCTCCAATGGCACAATAAACTATTAAGATAGGAACTCTTGAAAAGCGATTCAAATTTCATATTCTCGAGCAACACACATGGTTGACAACCTGTTGCCTCACAAATTTGTGGTGCTCTGGAGTAGTGGAGTACCAAAGAATTGATTTGACAAAGCAAAGCACAAAACTGAGAAAGTACATTACAAGTTAAAAGAAAATTCAGTTGTTGGTGATGCAATGGTAACATACTTAAGCTCTAGGCAATTTGGTGTTTGTTATCCCCTCCCCAAGAGTTTTGGATGTGTAGCAATATTAAAGAATAGTTGCGTTTTTGTGTTAGTAGACATCATCAAAGCAATGGGTTGAATTGGTCCCTTCTTTTTCCTTTGGTATGCTTTGAGATTTGGGAAGCAAGAAATCGTTCCCTTTTTGATAAAAAGCCGCATATGCCAGCCCAAGTCACCCTGAACTTGGCCATTAACATGGCCAAGGAGTTCAGGGCCGCTCAGTCTTCCCTTATTTCAAACCCGTCGGTTAGGTGTACTTCTTGGAGACCTTCTCCACCTCCATTTGTCCATATACATGTGGACGCTTCCTTTATGAACATTGAAACCAAGTCAAGTATGGCAGGAGTTATTAGAGATTATTTAGGAGGTTGGCTTCTTGTTTTTTATTCATTATCCTATGCTCTTAACCCATATCATGCAGAATTGTTGGCTATAAAACAGGGATTCGAGATGGCAAGAACAAAGCATTTCACGCATGTTGCTCTAGTTTCCGATTGTAAAAAAACTGTAGACATCATAAATGGTAACTCTATGCAAATTGACTTCTATAGTGACTCGATTATGGATCGGCAGGAGCCGCGGCACTACTTCCAGAAAACCAGCCTTACCTTCGTTAGACGGGAAGACAACCAGTTGGCGGATGTGTTAGCTCACGAGTGTATGAGCGGGTTTGATACCCTTGATGTAATTAGGCATTTTCCCAGCCCCCCTAATTATTGTCAAAAGTTACTCTCTATGGATTGTAATAGGCTTTTTGCCGTAACTCTTTGATCTTTATGTTACCGTTGTTCAAAAAAAAAAAAGAGAGAAGTCATACTACTAGCAGGCAGTGCACAAAAACCACCAATTGGGACATAATAAGCCATATCAATAAAAAAGGGTTTCAGCTTCAGTTAAAAAGAATCTGAATGCAGTAATAATTTAAGACACGACACAAGCACAGTATAAGCACGCCTATTGTAACATATAGACAGAAACATGATATGATAAACCAGCCAAATCAAAGATCTGACAAGTGTTGACATAATTATACAGCATATATATCCAAATCTTCAACTAATGTGAGAGAAATGAAAAAGTATCAGGGATGAACAACTGACCTGGCAATTGTCATCCCCTTGGACCTTGCATTCAACCAAATCATACAACTGTTACGGATAGAAGTTAGACTTGGTCTAACTCTATCTTATCTTCTTAGTTTGTTATATAAGATATGAGAATATTCTCTAATAGTTAGCTGCACATATCTTTCTCTGTAATCTTATTGTTGTAACTTCCTCCTAGTTTACAGTAGCTTTACATATCTTGTATCTTAGTTTACTTGTAGCTTTACTTAGTTTGTATTATAAATACGTGAACAATATAATGCAATAGTCATCCTTTTCACTCCTTCATGGTATCGAGCGGAGTTTATTAACCTCCCTCATTTTTTTCTTCAATCTCGTGAATCTTCTTTTCCCATGGCCAACACCACCATCTCCAATGATGCTGAGCCTTCCTGCCCTCTTGTGGCTGTCTCCTTATCCAACATTCTCAAACTCACCAACACCAACTATTTGTCGTGGAAACTCCAAATTCAGGCCACCCTTATTGGCTATGGCTTGTTCAAATTCCTCGACGGCTCTCACCTAGCACCACCTGCTACTATTACTAAAGACTCCACCAAGTCTCCGAATCCCGCTGCCACTACTTGGCTACGCCAAGATCAATTGTTGTTTGGTGCTCTCATCGGCACCTTGGACACCACCATTGTCCCGCTTGTTTCTCGAGCCTCCACGGCCAAGGAGGCTTGGGATATTCTAGCCCACACATTTGCCCGACACTCCCGCGGGCACGCAAAGCTTCTTAAAGCTAATTTTCGCCTCCTCACCAAAGGTGCTCAGTCTGTCTCTGAGTACATGAATGCTGTCCGGGTCTGTGCCGATCAGTTAGCCATCTTGGGAGAACCTGTCCAACCTGAGGATTTAATTGACCGAATTCTTGAAGGCCTGCAAGACCCAAACTACAAGTCCTTGATTGATGCTTGTAAATGCCGGGGACACGTTGATCACCTTTCTTGAACTTTATGAAAAGTTACTGGTTCGCGAGGGAAATTTGCGTACTGAAACCCCCCTTCCTACCACTCCTTTACCTGCCACTGCTCTTACCGCTACCACCCGCTACCCCCCTACATCCTCGTCCCATTCGCAAGACCCTAGCTCTCGCTCGTATCATCCCCACAAACCCACCTACAATAACTCCAAAAAATCTTCCCACTCCAAAGGACAAGGCTACCAAGGCAAATGCCAATGGTGCCATGTCCAAGGCCATTCTCTATACCGCTGCACCAAATTTCAAGAAGCCTTTCCTAATGCTAAGCCTACTCTACCTTCCGCTTCCACCTCTCCTCAAGCAAATGTTGCCGTGGCTCCACCAATCTCCCCCTCCCCTACTTGGTTACTCGATTCGGGCGCCTCCCATCACGTTACAAATGACCTTTCTAATCTTGCTTTGCACCATCCATATGATGGCTCGGAGGAGATTGTAATCGGTAATGGTATGGGCATCCCAATTTCTCATATAGGTTCATTATGTCTTCCTACTGCTTCTAAATCTTTAAAATTGAATAATGTGCTTTGTGCTCCCTCTATGGCTAGGAATATTATATCTATTTCTCAACTATGCTCTGACAATAATCTCCTAATTGAATTTTCTCCTGATTCTTTTATTTTGAAGGATCCACTCACGGGGGCACATCTTATCCAGGGTCCAACTAGTCAGGGTATCTATGAGTTGCCAACTTCTTCATCTATCCTAGCTCTCTCCACTGTCAAAGCTCCAGCCATTGACTGGCATCACCGCCTTGGTCATCCATCTCTTAGCATTTTCAAGAATTTAGTTTCTCAATTTAAACTTTCTGTTACTAGTTCGCTCACATTTAATTGTGAGGCATGTCAATGTAATAAGAGCCACAAGCTCCCCTTTTGTCAATCAACTTTAGTTTCAACTCATCCTCTTGAACTTATTTATACTGATTTGTGGACGTGTCCTCTATATTCTCTTGATGGTTTCAAATACTATGTAATTTTTGTTGATCACTTTACCAAATACATTTGGTTCTACCCTCTCAAAAATAAATCCGACACTAAGTCCATCTTTATTAGGTTCAAAGCTTTAGTGGAAAAATATTTTGAACGTCCAATTAAAACCCTTTACTCTGATAATGGTGGTGAATATGAAGCTTTATTTAATTTTCTCACCATTGACGGAGTCTCACATTTGACATCTCCTCCTCACACTCCAGAGCACAATGGTTTTGCAGAGCGACGACATCGTCACATTGTTGAAACTGGTCTTTCTCTATTATCTCATGCTCATCTTCCTCCTATATTTTGGACGTACGCTTTTACCACTGCCTCCTATCTTATTAATAGGCTCCCTACGCCTACTCTTAACGGGAAATCTCCCTTCCATTGCCTCTTTGGCAATCCTCCAAACTATCTCAAGTTACGAAGTTTTGGTTGCTTATGTTACCCATGGCTCAAACCTTACACTTCCCATAAACTTGACCCAAAATCTAAACCTTGTGTTTTTATTGGGTATTCCAAGACGCAGAGCGCCTATCACTGTCTTGACCCTATTACTAACAAGGTTTATACTTCTCGTCATGTCCAATTTGTTGAACATGACTTTCCATATACACGTCTTCTCTCTCGTCCTTCTCTTGACCCCCCTCCTTGCATTGACTCTTGGTGCCCCACTCCTATCATACTACCCATCTTACACGACCCAACCCCTCCCCCTGCTGCCCCCACCCCACCTCCTTCCCTCACTCCTCCTACAACCCCTCGTGTTCCCATACCTGATCCCCTCCCTCGTATTACCACACCTACTGCCAGTCCACCCCTCCACACTCCACCCTCACCGCAAGACACAACGTCCCCTCCTCTCAACATTACACCCGTATCTCCTACCTCATCTACCCAACCACCTCCTCACCCTTCCCATGGCATAGTTACTCGCTCCAAAAACAATATCCGAAAACCGAACCCGAAGTACGCAAATGTTACCTCTGTGCACCCTAAACTCCATGAACCCACTACGGTTAAGCAAGCTTTAACTGACCCCTTATGGCGCCAAGCTATGGACTCCGAACTTCAGGCTCTTCACAAACTTGGCACGTGGGATCTCGTGCCATCCACCAACACTAATAATCTTGTCAAGTGTAAGTGGGTTTTTCGTATAAAATATAAGTCTGATGGTTCCCTAGACCGCTACAAGGCTCGTCTCGTAGCGAAAGGATTTCAACAACGACCCGGTATTGATTATACGGAAACCTTTAGCCCGGTTGTTCGTCCGGCGACTATCCGTACACTCCTTGCTCTTGCAGTTACTAAAGGTTGGCACCTTCGTCAACTCGATATCAATAACGCCTTTCTCCAAGGCACCTTACATGAGGATGTATACATGTCCCAGCCTCCCGGTTTTGTTAACTTACAATATCCATCTCATGTGTGTAAGTTAAAGAAGGCCATTTACGGTTTAAAACAAGCTCCCCGAGCTTGGTACACTGAGCTTACTAATTTTCTAGTTAGTTTGGGGTTCACTCGTGCCGTCTCGGATACTTCACTCTTCATTTTGCATCATCTCACTACTCCTATATATCTTATTGTTTACGTGGATGATATTATTATTACTGGTCCAAATGCTACTAATCTTGATTTGTTTATCAAAAGCTTGGCACACAGATTTTCATTAAAGGATTTAGGGCCTTTGTCATACTTTCTTGGAGTTGAAGTAATACCCTCCTCACATGGGCTTTTTCTT
This sequence comes from Beta corolliflora, assembly GCA_947648045.1. Classification (NCBI taxonomy): domain Eukaryota; kingdom Viridiplantae; phylum Streptophyta; class Magnoliopsida; order Caryophyllales; family Amaranthaceae; genus Beta; species Beta corolliflora. Next base: position 409,298 of record CANSZD010002199.1, on the reverse strand, counting down.
AGTCAACGTAAATACATTGTTGATTTATTGGAACGCATGGGAATGCTTGAAGCTAAGTCATCTCCAACTCCTCTTGTTGTTACTCAACATCTACATGCTAATATGGGCACGCCACTTGCTGAACCAAAGGACTACCGAGCTGCTGTAGGTAGTCTTCAATATCTCACCTTAACGCGACCTGATGTCGCCTTTGCCGTCAACCGGCTATCCCAATTCATGCACCGTCCCACAACTGATCATTGGGCTGCCTTAAAACGCCTCCTACGTTATCTTAGTGGTACTGTTGACCACGGTTTTACTATTTATCGTGACTCCCTTCCTATACTTCATGCATTTTCCGACGCAGATTGGGCTGGAGATAAAGATGATTACATGTCCACAATGGGTCACATTGTTTTCCTTGGTCGTACTCCTCTTACTTGGTGTTCCAAGAAGCAAAAGTCTATCGCTCGGTCGTCTACCGAAGCCGAGTATAGGGCTGTTGCTGCTACAACGGCCGAACTCATGTGGTTTCGTAACTTGCTCACTGAGTTACGTGTTTCCTTGGCCCAGGTTCCTGTTATATATTGTGATAATCTTAGTGCTACTCATCTAAGTGCAAACCCAGTTTTTCATTCCAAGATGAAACATGTTGCTCTAGCTTTCTATTTTATTCGGGAACAAGTTCAACGTGGTTTGTTACGTGTTACTCATGTTCCAACTGGTGATCAACTAGCAGATTTTCTTACCAAGCCTCTTTCCCGTCCCCGGCTTGATCTCTTACTATCCAAGATCGGACTTTCAACCCGACCGTCCGTCTTGCGGGGGCATGTTACGGATAGAAGTTAGACTTGGTCTAACTCTATCTTATCTTCTTAGTTTGTTATATAAGATATGAGAATATTCTCTAATAGTTAGCTGCACATATCTTTCTCTGTAATCTTATTGTTGTAACTTCCTCCTAGTTTACAGTAGCTTTACATATCTTGTATCTTAGTTTACTGTAGCTTTACTTAGTTTGTATTATAAATACGTGAACAATATAATGCAATAGTCATCCTTTTCACTCCTTCAACAACTACCATCTGATCAAAAGTGCCTCTGTTACCAAAGCCATAACAGTGACAATTGAAATGAAATCACTGACAAGAACAACAAACTATAGGCAATATACTTTAATTAATTGAGGAAGTAGCATGACACTCAATTCTAGATTGATGGAGTAGCTATCACCATGAACTGAATTCTGAGACACCAAAACTAAAAATCTGATTGAACTGTCAACAGATGACGGGAATCATGTCATCATAGAGCACACTTGAACAGCAAGAAAAGAAAATATTATAAACACTACACACGCAAGATATTGATATGGTGGTTGAAGATCAACCTTCCTTCCCTGGGATCCCAAGTTCAATCTGTAGAACACATGTCTACCCATCAAGTTAGATCATTCACATTAGAACTCAGAGCAATCATTACGTCATGGCTTACGGGAATTATGAATGCAAGCTCTTGCAATTTTTAGATTCATTTTCTCTTTTATATGCCAATCAATCTTTTCTTAAGCATAAGACAGAGAAGATAAACAATACAAAAAGACAGAATATCCAATACCACTATTTTCACTTATCTGTAGAAAGTTTCAAAACATTATAAGAGGCTTCCAATACCACTATTTTCACTTATCCGTATAAAAGTTTCAAAACATTATGTGCTAGAAGCCAATCGACAAAAGATAAAAGAAAACAATAGACGTCATTTAAGATACTCGAGAGATTGGCCCACACCAATTGAATAATTTAATTTGCAAGACTTAAAGTAGTATCAAATTGCTTAGAGAGAAAGAGACTACAGAACTGCAAAGACTACGAAACTGCAAAGAAACACAGAAAGAAAGAAAAAGTTGGGAACTTTAAGAGGAAATTAAACAAGAATGGCAAAACATGAAAGTCTAGCAAGCAAAATAAACATTAAAACAAACAATATTGCAAGAAACTATATGAAACTACAATCGTTGCGTAATAATTTTTTTTCAATTCATGGAAGTAATATTATCCTACACAACTCTGGAAAAAAAAGGACACAATTCATGCCATGATAATAGTTCAATAATTCCAACAATTCATTCATTATTTTTCAAGGTACATCAAACTAACAAATTAAACCCAACTTTCATTTAAAATTCAAGGACCAAGAACAGGTTAAACTTTAAATGAATTCATGAAATTGACATAATAATAAATTAATAATTGAAGGAATGTAATCTGTTGCCTTTCTCATTAGAAGCGTGAGATTATATACAATGTACAAGCCGAAATCTAAACCTAGAAATTAGGAATTGATTAGCTAGAATATGGGCAGAATATTAGCAAGATAATCTCCTTAACAAAATGTTAGATATGTACAATATATACAACAATAGAATATATGAAATATATATTCTAACACACCCCCGCAGTCGAAACGGGAGGATCACAAACGCTGAGACTGTCTCGAAAATCTTCAAATAAAATACGAGGTAGGCCCTTTGTGAAAATTTCTGCAATCTGATAACGGGAGTGAACATGTAAAACTCGTACTTCACCCTTAGCGACCTTCTCCCTGACAAAATGAATGTCCATCTCAATATGTTTGGTACGCTGATGTTGTAACGGATTCCCTGATAAATAAATGGCACTCACATTGTCGCAATAAACTAGAGTAGCTTGATGAATCGGAAAATGCAACTCAAGTAATAAATTGCGTATCCAACATGAATCTGATACGACATTAGCTACCCCGCGATATTCGGCCTCAGCACTTGATTTTGACAAAGTATGTTGTCGTTTAGTTGACCAAGAAATCAAGTTGTCACCAAAGAAAACACAATAACCAGACGTGGAACGTTTGGTATCCGGGCATCCTCCCCAATCAGCATCAGTATAGGAGATAAGCTTAGTGATGGAGGACTTATACAATTGAAGACCATGAGATAGAGTACCCTGCAAATAGCGCAAGATGCGCTTGAGAGCATTCATATGCTCGTTCCTGGGATCATGCATATGTAGACAAACCTGTTGTACAGCATAAGAGATGTCAGGTCTAGTAAAAGTGAGATACTGTAAGGCCTCGGCCAAACTGCGGTACTTGGTGGGATCCTCAAAAGGTGTATCCTTCGAAGCACTTAGCTTCGGTTTGGTGTCAACAGGAGTCGGGCTAGAGCTGCAATTGGCCATACCAGCTCGTTCAATGATCTCTGTGGCGTACTGTTTCTGAGATAAGAACATACCATTAGCATTGCGGGATACAGCAATCCCCAAAAAGAAGCTTAGAGGACCTAGGTCCTTCATAGCAAACTCGGCACCCAATAGAGCCATGAAGTGCTTTTTCAAACGATCGGATGAAGCTGTAAGAATAATATCATCAACATATAACAAAATATATGCCATATCCGAGCCCTGACTATAGATGAACAAAGAATTATTAGATTTACTGTGAGAAAAACCAATGGTGGCAACAAAATCGGCAAAACGCTGATACCAGGCCCGGGGAGCCTGTTTAAGGCCATAGAGAGATTTCTTCAGTAAACACACATGATCAGGGCGACTTTTGTCGCGAAAATCCATTGGCTGATGCATATAAACTGTTTCATTGAGATAACCATGTAAAAAAACATTCTTGACATCCAACTGGTGGATAGGCCAAGACTTTGAGAGAGCAATGCTAAGAACAGTACGAATAGTGGCTGGTTTGATAGCCGGACTAAAAGTCTCGTCACAATCAACACCCTGCTGCTGTGTTTTTCCATCTCCTACAAGACGGGCTTTATGCCTTTCAAAAGAACCATCAGATTTTCGTTTATGGCGAAAAATCCACATAGACCTGATTACATTGACATCCGGTGGCCTCGGGACCAATTCCCATGTTTTATTAGCAATAAGAGCATTAAATTCATCGAACATTGCTTGGTTCCAATTAGGGTCACGAATAGCACTAACAGGGTCTTTAGGCAAGGGAGATATGTTGGTGGTAGTCATGGCCGAAAAATTGGAAGAATATTTCGAATTTGGTTTGATGATGCCATTTTTAGCTCTTGTTGTCATTTGATGGGAGGTAGGATTAGGCTGCTGGTTGGTAATGGAAGTAGGCCGGTTTGGTGGGGGATGATGGGCTTGCTGGGGAGCTGGCCCAGTTCGCAGAGGTGAAGAGGAGGGCGAACTAGGCTGCTAAACAGGCTCGTGTAACGTGACAGTACCAGGGGTAGGGGTAAGGTGCGGGCCTGACGAGGGAGGCCCAGCAGGAGAGTGATGAGAGGTAGATGGGCCTGAGGAAGGAGGTCCAACAGATGCGGTGGGCTGTGGGGGGTATGTTGACGCCACATGCCTTATAGAGGAGATTGGGTCAGTTTGGTGCGCAGAATTTGGAGGAGACATGCTTTGGTTGTGCAAGTGGTGAAGAAATGGATTAGGATCTAGAAAATCATAGTCATCTTTGTGAGGAGAGTGAAGTCTAGCAAAAGGGAATTCGGCTTCAACAAATTTCACATGACGACAAATAATAATTTTTCCACTAGACATGTCATAGCATTTTGACCCTCTATGATGCGGCGCGGGACCAAGATAGACACAAGGAGTGGACCTTTCTTGCAATTTGTGAATAGAGGTGGATGGGAAAAGAGGAAAACATAGGCAACCGAAGACACGTAATTCCGAGTATATGGGATCACATTGGTATAGGATTTGAGTTGGAGACTTAAAACCTAGAACTTTGGTTGGCAAAATGTTTAGGAGATATGTAGCCATTTCTAAGGCGTGATGCCAAAAAGAGAGTGGCAAAGAAGTATGTGCAAGCAAGGTCCGGATTATATTGTTTATGGATTTTATGTGGCGTTCGGCTTTTCCATTTTGAGGTGATGTATGAGGACAAGAAAGACGATAAAGCACGCCATGGGTATTAAAGAATTCTTGTAAAGTTCCATTAACATATTCCGTGCCATTGTCACATTGAAATGTCTTAATGTTACGAGTAAATTGTGTACGAATTAGGCTATGAAAAGACTGAAACAAGTGTTTGACTTGAGATTTCTTAGCAATAGGAAATGTCCACAAGAATTTACTGTAATCATCAAGAAAAAGAACATAATAACAATGGCCAGATGTACTCATGACAGGTGAAGTCCAAAGATCACTGTGAATAATATCAAAAGGAGAAGCAGTGTGCGACATAGAATCATAAAATGGTAACTTAGAAAGTTTTCCAAGAGGACAAGAGGAACAAAAAGTGTTACAAGCCTTATTGCAATCAATAAAATTTTTACTTCTAAGAGACCTTAAAACAGCATCACCGGGATGTCCAAGATGGTTATGCCAAATATCGGACGAAATAGCAGTAAAAGTTGAATTATTGACTGGAGGAGTGGCTTGATGAATGGAGAATAGAGGATAAAGGTCACCGGTACTGTCACATCTCACTAGTCTGGCTCCCGTCTGTAAGTCATTAACAGAAAAGCCAAGGGGATCAAATTTAACGGAAACTGAATTATCTTTTGTGAATTTACGAACACATATTAAATTCTTAATCAATTTAGGGGTATGTAACACATTGTTCAAGTGAAAGGGAGGGTAGGGGCGAGGCAAAATAGTACTACTGTGACCAACGATTGGAACGAGATGTCCACTACCCACAACAATGTTATTATTTTTAATGCTCGAATTGAAATAAGAAGAAAAAATACCTTGGTCCGAAGTCATGTGAGATGTAGCGCCGGTGTCCATGTAAAAATTTCCATCCGGCTGAGAATAGGATAGAGCATTCATCGCTGCTTCGATGTCCGTAGGTGTGTAGCTACTGTATGGAGATGCTGCACTGTAGGCTTGTGGACGTGAGCCTAATATTCCAGGTCCAGTAGGACGTGGCCCAGCGTTTGAAGCAGCACCAGTTTTTGGGGTCCAAGAAGCAGCAGGATAGGGGCATGGTGGCGGATTGGGCCACTGAGCGAGCCAAGGAGCCCAACCAGCCCATGGCTGTTGCTGCCAATTAAAAGGCACAAGTCCAGTTTGCTGATGGGCCACTTGCGCATTCCCACTCTTGTTTTTCCCAGAAGATTTGGAGTTCGACTTCTTTTGCTTGTTTTCCTTGGAGGTCGAACGTGAAGAAGCAGAGGTGCCGGAGTCCGAGCCATGGTGGCTACCGGAGCTTGCGACGAGGGCAGCTTGAGTGCCGGAATTTCCCTCCTTTGCCAAGCGATTTTTGATAGTCCGCTCCGCAAGCTTGAGTCGCGATCGACAACTCGCAAACGAAGGCAAAGGTTCTTGGTTTTGAATAATGTCCACCGTGCCAGCATAGGCCTCAGGCAGCCCGGCCGTTAGCTTAAGAACCAGTCTGTTGTTGGAGATAGGAGCATCAACATCGGCAAGACGATCGGCCAATGATTTGATGTGATTACAATAACTATCAATTGACGAGAAATTCCCGAAATCAAGGTCGGCAAGCTCTTCTTCAAGATGAGTAGCCCGAGAAGCCTTGTTATCCTAAAACCTGGATTCGAGACGAGCCCAAGCCCCTTGAGCGGTGTCGTCTTTAAGCAAGATAGCATGAAGGAGATCCGTGGAGATAGTCCCATATATCCACTGAAGTACCGCGGCGTCGAGACGCTTCCACAAGGCTGGGTCTGCGGCTTTGGAGGCGGTATAGGCAGCGATCTCCTTTTCCTCCGTAGGAGGGATGATGTGGTGATGCAAATCGTGAACCCTAACAAGAACCTTGAATAGGGCCGCCCATGAGTGATACATGCCGTGCTCTGCATCCAATGTGATAGGGATTAGGGACTTGACATTGGTGATTGTTAGAGCTGGATGAAACTTAGGGGATTCGGCCATTAGGAAGTGCAGCGGAAGGAGAAGGAAAAATGAGGAAGATAGGTGTTTGTTAGGGAAATTTGGATCGAAATTAGACTTATACCATGAAGGAATGTAATCTGTTGCCTTTCTCATTAGAAGCTTGAGATTATATACAATGTACAAGCCGAAATCTAAGCCTAGAAATTAGGAACTGATTAGCTAGAATATCTTAACAAAATAGGAGATATGTACAATATATACAACAATAGAATATATGAAATATATATTCTAACAATAATAAAGGAAAAGGCAGAGTTTTATTAAGAATAAAAGAATGAAAGAGATAAAAGGGATGAAAGAGATACAAACATCCATTGATTAGTGAGCAGAGAAAGCAGCGGAATCAATCCAGATGTTCTAGAACTGGTCTGGGTATGCGTGCATAAACTCATGAAGCAAAACAAATACATGAGCATAACAAATATCTGAGCTGCTTCATTCCTGAATTTGATCTGCAAATATCACACTTTCAAGAATCAATCCCATAATCTTGACAGCCCCCATTACGAGTCAATATTTTCAAGCAGAGGAACCAAGTTATGATACGTTCATATTGAAATACAAATGTAAAACTCAAGGTAAAAATTCATACACAAATGCGAGTTTTTAGTAATATGGAACAACAGCAATGGTAGACAACTCACAGGTGATCTACACCTTTGATAATACATATAACTCGTCAGCCTCTGAGCACATGTGTTTGCATCCATGGCAATAATAGCAGTCAACTGTTTCTGAGTATCTCTGGGAAACTGTTGTGGAGGCAAACACTGCATCAGAAGCCTATGTGAGGAGGGAACCAACAAAGGAGTGTGATTCTGCTGCTGATTTTGTGTTAAATGCTGTTGAAACAACATGTAAGCTACCGCAGAATCATAACTTTGCAACTGCATAGGGACTTGACTAGATGATAGTTGTTGATGCAACTGCGTCAGGACCTGACCATGTGATAGCTGCTCCTGCTGCAAACACATTACATATTCATGAATAGAATGACTAGGTTAGTTGGCAATAAAAAGAATAACTTCAGATAACGAAATTACAATATTAAGATCATAAAGTGGAGAAGGACTCGTTTTGAAATTTGCATTCTCTATGTTCGGTAAGCTGCCCCCAAATACATCCAAATTGGCTATTTTAAAACGTATGAACCATTTGATTCAATTCCTTCCATAACATTCAAAAATCACGACTTAGAGATTCGCAAAAAAGAAAAAGTTCAACAAAAAAATTGTCACCCATGGAAAAGGTGAAAAAATCATAACTAATTAGCGGGGATGTGGGATCGCATGTTAGCAGAATTCATCTCATTTTGACACATACTTCAGTGAAATCAATAGTATGCTCAACTGTCCACACTTATCACACATTCCAAACAGGTAACATTTTTCTAAGACTAATTCATAAGACAAAACTTACAAAGACTACAATAAAGTCGCGTTTCAGAAAATTAATTGAAATTTTCTATCAATGGCGACGATAAAGTCCCATTTTCAATTTCTAAAAATAAATTAAAATTTCTATCAAAGGCGACAATAAAGTCGCATTTTCCATTTCAGAAAATTATTTGGAATTTTCTATTCAAGACGACGATAAAATCGCATTTTCAATTTCAGGAAATTAATTGGGATTTTCTATTCAAGACGACGGTTAGTCCCATTTTTAATTTCAGGAAATTAATTGAAATTTTCTATCTAAGACGATGATAAAGCGTATTTTCAATTTCAGAAAATTAATTGGAATTTTCTATTCAAGATGCGATAAAGTCGCATTTTCGCATTTTAGAAAATAATTGGATTTTTCTATCTAAGACGACGATAAAATCTCATTTTTAATTTAGAAAATTAATTAGAATTTTTTATCCGGGACAACAATAAAGTCGTGAATCCTGGTTTTAAAAGAGTACCAATGATAATAACAATTTTCTAATGAGGATATGTTATCTCAAAAGAAAAATTTCTATCAAAATATTGTGTCTTCTCCAACATTGGTCATGTAACGCCCCAAAAATTCATATCCTTAATTAATCACAATTACTCATAATTGGCAGCGAAAACTGGACTTAGACCTGTGGGCTATGGGCCCACTAATACAATAATAACCTTAATAAAAAAACTTACCAATAACAACAATAATATCCATACTATAATCCTTCTAGCCCTAATATACAGAATATATTGAACATAATTGGTCAACATAATCCATCCGGAACTTGCTCATGATGTAGCTTCATCTCGAGCTTACGAACCTTAATATTGGCATTCTGTAAAATATCTTATACTTCAACTATTCAGAATATTCCCTAACATTCATTAACAAAATCCAGCAACTTATAAAGTGTTTAGAACTCTTTAAAACATGTTTAGACATAATCATAATCATAAGAGTATTCAATTTCATAAACTATAATATAGTACTATGATTTTCCAACTCATAAAACCCTAAAAATCCATACTTTGATACTTAAAACCCTAGTTTAAACATAATTAATAAATATGAAATTTTAATTACTTCACTATATAAATTACATAATCTGAAATTTATATATAAATCATCAAACTATAACTTTAATCATTAAAATATTAAATCAATCCTTAAAAATATAACTTAACATTAAATAAAATAGAGGAGGAAGAAATACCAAAGGAAGAAGGAGGAGGAATGGCACAAGGAGAGGCGGGCGTACGGCTGGGCGGCGGTGCTGGGCGACGGCAGCGGCTGCCGTTGGCCGACGAAGAGGAGGAGAGAAAATCGGGGGAGAGAGAAGAAGGAGAGGAGAGGGTCGAACAAATAGAGGGAGGAAGAGAAAGAAAATAAAGTGTGAGGAAACTTTGGATTTTTGTGGGTTTATATAGTTAACCCTTGTGGGCTTAGGGAATTGTGTTTGGGCTTTCAATGATTATTTAATGATTGACATTTGACATAGTTGGGTTCCTCTAACCCATTTTAAAATCCTTTTTACTAAACTCCGAGATGTTTAAACTATTTAAATATTTTTCAAAGTATGACTAAATAAAATGTTTGATTACTTAAAATCATTAAATAATTCTTTTGACTTTCAAATAGTCAACCTTTTGAGAAATAAATTATTTAAACATTAATATATATATAATTATGCATTAAAATATATTTATAAAATTCATAAAATTATGGGGGATTACACTTGGTGTATGGAAGAAAGCGGAGAGGGTGGATGGCGACCAAGGTGAAGACATACTATTATGTTATTTTAAGCATTAATCGACCTCTCTGGTGTTCTGATAATAAATGATTATAATGCACTAATGATAACAAATTTAACTATGATTTTGTAAGAAAAAAATATTTAAATTCCCATGGTATAGAAACTTTATCCTCAAATATGTGTTTTCTTTCATAAATTTGCATTACTATCCAATACCACCTTCAATAGGGGTAATGGATAGTAATGAATGTCTTATTAAGCAATGTTTTTGGTGGTGGACAAGCTCAACCACTCTAAATTACACCTAGAGTCATTATCATTATCATCATTTATTCAATACCTACCAAATGGATCGTGGTTCTCATCTACTATTAGTGCCTAAAGCAATTGTAACTAATTAATTGGCATGTTACTATAATTTGGACCGTTTGACGTGGCAATTGTACATATATATACTTTTATACAGATAATTATGAAGTATAAGTAGTAGTTTATTACTTATTGAAGGTCCTTGGATCAATGTTTGAGAATAAATACACTTTGGCTCCAAGTTTAAGTCTTCCCACAAACGAAGTGTTTGGTTAGGCTGTTTTGGAATGGACTTGATATCATTCCATTGTTTGTTTGGCTCTTTTCATAGTACTTACTAGCAAATTATACAAGCGATAGGTACCTCGATCTTTTAAAACAGAAATTCTAGCCTTTTTGGACATAAGAAGGGGTAAAAATTTGAACATTAGACATTTTCTTGGCTAAATTCATAGGTTAACCCTCCATCACTTAACCTTTCTTTTATTAATTTTTTTTTTACTTATTCTTTTTTTCGGTTTTTAAAATTAAACTTGATGAACGATAAAAGAATGTTAAGTAAATTTATTTAGGATTTCTTATGTTGTATTAACATAGTATTTTGGTGTTAAATGAATCATTTCACTTTGTTGATTGAGTGCATTCATCATACACCCGGGTGTACCATGCACATCCAGGGTAATTTTTTGCTCATTTGCTTATTTGAAACCCTATCTATTATGTGACTATGCTCATTTGGAGGTTTCAAATGAGCAATGAGCAAAAAAAAAAAAAAAAAGTCTTGGGTGAACCATGCTCATGGTACACCTGGGTGTATGATAAGAATTCTCTTATTAATTGATTGAATTTTTAGTTTTGATGTAATACTTGATTGTGTTTGTGAATTGACTGATAATATATTCTTTTTTACTTTTTTCAATATAAAAGTACTAAATCTTATAGTCAATACTTTTTTTTTTGGTGGCTTAATTATAACTTGATTGCCTTTAAAGTTTAAGTTAATTTTTTAATGCTATATTTGAGTTTGACTTTTTTTTCCCTTTTTGTGGTAGTAGTTGATTTACTAACGGGTGGTTAAGTAAATTTATAGGGGGACACCATAGCTTCCCCTTCCCTTATATAATAGAGATAATATCATAAACTCCATGTAACCTCGTGCCCCTGAATGTATGTTACAATATATATAAAATATACACTAAAACTCCTAAACTTACCAAACTTCTAAACATACCATAAAACCAAGATATACAAAGAATAGGAAACATATCCTACAAGCAGGGGCATGGGCGGATACAGCGTGGATTCAGTTCAGTGAGTTCAACTGAACCCATGAATATCTGGAGAAAAAAAAATCGCTGAAAAATCGAAATAAAAAACAATAATAAGTTTCCTGCGCCACGTTATTTCAGTATTCTGACGTTTGGTTCAGTGGTTTGATGGGCCAAAAAGTCTACAGCCTTTGTTGACTTTACGTGGGTTCGACTCCTACCACGGAGGCCTTTTGATTTCCTTCATTCACTATTTTTGTTTACATTTACTTTTTTTTGTTTCTTTCGATACAACTTTACCTTTCTTTTTTTTTCTTTTTGATTTAGATAGAGGCATAGAGCTACTTTTAAAGTTTATTTCAGTTTCTTGTAGTTTAGTGTTATGTAGAGCCTTTTTTATCATTTCTCTTTTGAAAGAATTCACCCCAAATAACCCCAAATAATCCCAATTTTTACCCATCTTCTTATAATAATATCAGTTTTTGCCTATTTTGGAAAATACTTAAGTTCAACTACTATCTTAATGAAAATAATATGAACTCTTCAATTTCCTATATAAAAATACAATATATATTTGTGACGCTATGACGCCAAAAAAAAAAATAAGAGTTTGGATTACTATGAAAACCATCCTAAAATTTAAAAATAAAAATGGATTATTCAAATCAAAATTTCCTTTCTTAGTTGTTTTTAAATACCAAAAAATAAGGATTTAATTGTCCTTTTTTACATTTATATTTTTGAATAATTAAATAAGTGATAGATAATTGCTAATGTGTAAACAATATAATTTTAATTTATCTGAAGTTTTTTCGAAGTACTCCGAACCCACATGGATCAGATCCTGGATCCGCCACTGCCTACAAGATAGATATATCTCTAATACTAAAATTAAATTTCTAACCATAGTTGTCCAGCAAGAAAAAGAAAGAGTATTACTAAGATTGAAGTTGCAGTCACTAACTTATGGATGGAAAACCTTTCCGAAAACAATTTTTCTATACATAAAATAAATTGCAAGGGACGATATAATTATAAATTAGTTTTTCTTTTTTAGCTCTTCGCAAGAAAAGTTGAAAAGAAAAAAGCATATGGATAGAGATGATAGATGGGAGAAAGAAAGAAGGTAAATAGAGAAAAATGTGGCTTTCCTTAATCCTTCTTTTTGATAACAAATTAACAGGGGGGTTGTGCAATGGGGGCGATTGTGCGGGGATGTGGCGATGGGGGGGGGGGTCTACAGGGGGGCAGCAAGCTAAGGGGGGTGGGGAACAGCGGGGGGAGGGTGCGGGGGTGGGGCAGCGGGGAGGGGGTCTAAAGAGAGGGCGTAGGGGGCCGGGAGGGAGCGGCGGGGGGAAGGGGGTCCGCGGGAGGGGCGGCGGGGAGGGGGTCCGAGGGGGTGGGGGCGGGGGGGCGGCGAGGGGAGGCAGCAGGGGGAAAGGGGGGGTCCGCGGGGGGCATCATGGGAGGGGGTCCGAGGGGGAAGCGGGGGGGGCGGGGGCAAAGAAGGAGGAAGGGGGTGCGCAGAGGGGGCGAGAGGGGAGGGGGCAGCGGGGAGGGGGTCCGAGGGGGTGGGGACAGCAGGGGCGGGGAGGGAGGCAAGCAGAGGAGGGGGTCCGAGGAGGAGGGGGTAGCAGGGGAGGGAGTCCGAGGGGGTGGGGGCAGCAGGGGGGTTGGGGGGAGGCGGTAGGGGAAGGGGGTCCGCAGGGGGCAGGGAGGGGGTCCGAGAGGGGAGGGCGGCAGGGGGGCGCGGGGAGGCGGTAGAGGGGGAAGGGGGGCAGCAAGGGAGAGGGTCTGATTTTGATGTCTCATTTTGCTTTGATTTTACAATTTTCCTCTTTACATTCTTCTTTTCATTCCTCTTTCTCCGTTTCGTGATCCACCCACTCCCTGGTCCTTTTCTGTTTCTTCTGTCTCATTTTGCTTTGATTTTACAATTTTCCTCTTTACATTCTTCTTTTCATTCCTCTTTCTCCGTTTCGTGATCCACCCACTAACTAGTTTGCTTTTGAAAGCTCTAAATCTTTCGGCCACCGCGGATAGGAACAACGCCTTTTTGGCTTCATTAGGAGTAATATGAAACAAATTTTATAGAAACAAGAAACCAACAAATAGTTAATTTCCATATACATATATATCAATGAAAACATGTTGTTATTAGAGCTATATATGTCCTAACATGTGGCTAAATGCGAGAAACTAAGTACATTGAACATGAAAAGCAAAAACAGACCCGAAATAGCCTTCATTTACCCAAAATGGGTTTCAAAGCATAAGAAGTGATTTTTCTTGGCTCTAATGGTTTTATATGTTGTTATTACAACTATATATGTCCTAACATGTGGCTAAATGCGAGAAACTAAGTACATTGAACATGAAAAGCAAAATCGGCCCGAAATGGCCTTCATTTACCCAAAATCGGTTTCATCTACCCAAAATGGGTTTCAAAGCATGTGAATGGATTTTAGTTAACTCTAATGGTTGTATATGTTGTTATAAGAGCTAAATATGTCGTAACATGTGGCTAAATGCGAGAAACGAAGTACATTGAACATGAAAAGCAAAAACGACCCGAAATGGCCTTCATTTACCCAAAATGGGTTTCAAAGCATAAGAAGTGATTTTTCTTAGCTCTAATGGTTGTATATGCTGCTATTACAACTATATATGTCGTAACATGTGGCTAAATGCGAGAAACTAAGTACATTGAACATGAAAAGCAAAAATGGACCCGAAATGGCCTTCATTTACCCAAAATCGGTTTCATCTACCCAAAATGGGTTTCAAAGCATGTGAATGGATTTTAGTTAACACTAATGGTTGTATATGTTTTTATAAGAGCTATATATGTCCTGACATGTGGCTAAATGCGAGTACCTAAGTACATTGAACATGAAAAGTAAAAATCGGCCCGAAATGGCCTTCATTTACCCAAAATGGGTTTCAAAGCATGTGAAATGATTTTTTCTTGACTCTTATGGTTGTATATGTTGTTATTACAACTATATATGTCCTAACATGTGGCTAAATGCGAGAAATTAAGTACATTGAACATGAAAAGCAAAAATGGGCCCGAAATGGCCTTCATTTACCCAAAATCGATTTCATCTACCCAAAATGGGTTTCAAAGCATGTGAATGGATTTTGGGTAACTCTAATGGTTGTATATGTTGTCATAAGAACTAAATATGTCGTAACATGTGGCTAAATGCGATAAACGAAGTACATTGAACATGAAACCAAAAACCGACCCAAAATAGCCTTCATTTACCCAAAATGGGTTTCAAAGCATGTGAAGTGATTTTTCTTGACTCTAATGGTTGTATATGTTGTTATTACAACTATATATGTCCTAACATGTGGCTAAATGCGAGAACTTAAACTAATTGAGTTGAAAATTAAACTTACACAAGTGTCTTCCCATAATGATTTCTTCATTCCCTCGGGCACATCTTTCCATTTGACCAAAATGTTGAGTTTGCGCATACAAAACCCTATATGCTGCCCATACTTTGCACGCCATTTACCACAAGGTTGACCCAAATCATCATACTCGAGGGTCATATGGATATTTCTATCGACATTCAAACCCTTCGTCGCACCCCTTCCTTTTCGCTTCTTTGTTGCAACGATGCTTGGAGTTTTGGTGGTCCTATGCAATTCTTCCCCCGCATTATTGTGTGGCACAACGATGGATGAAATAAATGGATAATCTTCCCTAGCATTGTCTTCAATAGGGGGAGCATTATCGGCTAGCACCTCATTTATTTCCGCCAAGCGAATTTCCCTTTCACGCAAGCGCTTCTCCTCATCATCCGCTATGTCTTCCGGTTCATCTTTATCCTCCTCCTTGTCCGCATCATACTCATCATCATCATCCAATGACTTATCATAATCATCATTGGTTTCTTCCTCCACAATCACATCATCTCGGTCCATGTTTGAAAGTCCTGAAATAATGTAAAAAAATAAATTAGAAACGCGCAAGAGTTAACAAAAAAACAATGGTATCAAACAAACATCAAACAAATATATAACCCCCTGCAGCCCTCCCCCACCCCCGTGCCCCCACCCCTACTACCCCCACCCCGTCGCCCAACCGCAGACCCCCACCCCGCTGTCCCCCCCCCCCGCCTGCTCCTCCCACCCTACTTGCCCCCACTCCGCTGCCCCCCCACCCGTTGCCACCCCACCCTGCTGCCCCAACCGACCCCCACCCCGATGTCCCCCCTCGCTTGCTCCCCCCCCCTGCCGCCCCAACTGCAGACCCCCACCCCGATGTCCCCCTGCTGCTCCCCCACCCCGCCGCCCCCCCCCCCTGCTCCCCCCCACCCTGCTGCCCCACCCCCGCCCCCCTGCTTCCCCCACCCCGCGGCCCCCACTCCTGTTGCCCCTACCCTACTTGCCCCCCACGTACCCCGCTTCCAACCCCGTTGTCCCACCCGCAGACCCCCCTCACACTTACCCAAAATGGGTTTCAAAACATGTGAAGCGAGTTTAGTTGATTGTATACATATATACATACCAATAAGAACTATACATGACCTAAAATGAGGCTAAAAGCGATAAATTAAAGAAATTGAGCTCGAAAAGCCAAAATCGGCCCGAAATGACATCCACTTACCCAAAATGGGTTTCAAAACATGTGAAGCGAGTTTAGTTGATTGTAATACATATATACATACTAATAAGAACTATACATGACCTAAAATGAGGCTAAAAGCGATAAATTAAAGAAATTGAGCTTGAAAAGCCGAAATTGGCCCGAAATGACATTCACTTACCCAAAATGGGTTTTAAAACATGTGAAGCGAGTTTAGTTGATTGTAATACATATAGACATACCAATAAGAACTATACATGACCTAAAATGAGGCTAAAAGCGATAAATTAAAGAAATTGAGCTCGAAAAGCCGAAATCGGCCCGAAATGACATTCACTTACCCAAAATGTGTTTCAAAACATGTGAAGCGAGTTTAGTTGATTGTAATACATATATACATACCAACAAGAACTATTCATGACATTACAAATGACAATAAGTGAGAAATTAAGTCAAATGACCTTGAAAAGCCGAAAGCTGGAATTTGAACTTGAGAAGTCGAGCCTATTGTTTACTTTTGCCACCTTCCTATGAAGTTTCAACCATTATCCCTTCCCCGTGATTTGCACGCATGTAATTTATCGCTAACTCGACATCAGTGAAATCGGACTTGGGAATGGTGAAAGGCGGGGTGTCTTCAAACGCATCATACTCCTCCTCATCCTCAACATCACCAACTCCAACAAGTATACTTCTTTTTCCAGGGACAACAATTGACCACTTTTTATCAGAAGGGTCAGTTACGTAGAATACTTGCTTAACTTGTGATGCAAGCAAAGAATGGCTCTTCACTATAACGTAACCAACCCAAGTCTACAAGAGTAAATCCACAAGGGTCATCTTTTCTTATGTAGCACCGGTTATAATCAACCCACTTGCATCGAAATAAGCAGACCGTGAAACCAGAGTAGTCAAGCTCCCATATATCTTGAACCCGCCCATAGTATAACAATTTAGCATCAATAGGAGACTTGTCTTTGGCACTTGCATACTGTGTAGATGATGCCTCTACTGAAACGCCACTATTCTACAGAGATCTCGACTTTTGATCTTGACGATCTGTCCAAAATGTAAATCCGTTAACATCATAACCCTCATAGGAGTGCACAGCTTCTCGAGGACCAAATGCTAGCCACTTCAGAGTTTCAGAAACATTGGAATATACTTCACGCATTAATCGATTATGGAACCAATCAATAAACGTCTTATTATGCAACTGCATCAATGCTCTAGTCCCTTTACCTGGATTCTGATCGCGTAACTCCTCCATATGCTCATCCAAGTAAGGATGGACCTGTACCATATGCTGCAATACAAATAAGTGTGCTTGTATGCGCCTTTCAACAGGAGGTACGATCATTTTGGAGCCAAGTGTACCTTTACCTTGAGTCTGCCCTCGTGTCGAGATGTAGGAACTCCAATGACCTCTTCACTCACACTCCCCTGAATTATACTTCCTTCTGGTTGAGCAGGATTCCTTACCTTATCTTTCAAAGAGCCCATATGTCTCTCAAAGGGATAGCACCACCTCAGAAACACCGGACCACATAGCTTAATTTCTCGAACTAGATGTACAACCAAATGGACCATAATGTCGAAGAAAGCAGGTGGGAAATACATCTCAAACTTGCACAAAGTCTCTATCACACCAGCTTGGAGAGCATCAAGCTTCGACGGTTGTAACTTTTTGCTACATATAGTATTGAAAAACGAACATAGCTTTGTTATGGTGTGTCTCACGTGTTTCGGCAATATCCCTCGAATTGCAATCGGTAAGAATACTAGCATCATTACATGACAATCGTGAGACTTCATACTCGATAATTTCAACTCACCGTCTAAAGTAACAAATCTTTTCATGTTCGATGAGTACCCTGATGGAACCTTAATGCCGTACAAAGACTCGCAAAAAAGTCGCTTCTCAGCTCTAGATAGAGTGTAGCAAGCCGGAGGCAAATAGTTCCTATCATCATCCTTCACCGTTTTCTTTCCTTTTCCTTCAATTCCTGCAGGCGACCCGTCTTCTTTTCCCTTTTCTTTTCCCTTTCCTTTTCCTTTACTAGGCACTTTCTCTTTTTTCTTTCTTTTCTTTGTGTCCCTCTTTTGAGCCCATAGCTCTGGTCGAAGTCCCTCACTTTCCAGATTCAGTCGCACCCCTTTGCTATCCTTTGTCTTATGTGGAATATTCATTAGTGTCCCCAGAATGGCGTTACATACATTTTTCTCTATGTGCATGACGTCGAGACAATGTCTAACCTCTAGATCTCTACAATATGGAAGTTTCCACATAATAGACTCCTTTTTCCAAAGTCCCTTATCACCAACACTCGCTCCTTTGCTGAATATCGTTTCAATACCCTTGACTTGATCATAAACCTCAATACCAGTCAATGGTCTACGAGCAACCCCTTCCTCAACTGTTCCATCGAATGCCTTCTTCTTATTACGATAAGGATGGTCGCGTGGAAGGAACCTTCGGGTGCGCATATAAACATCTTTGTGACAAGTAGTAATGTATTTAGATGTTGTGCCGTCCAGGCAAATCGGGCATGCTTTCTTCCCTTTGTTCTTGTACCCGGATAAATTCCCAAAAGCAGGATAGTCATTAAGAGTGAATAAAAGCATGGCACGCAATGTGAATACCTCATCAGCATGTGCGTCATACACAAAAACCCCTTCATCCCACATTTTTCTCAAATCATCAACAAGTGTTTGGAGGTAGACATCTATGTCGCTTCCAGGCTGTTTCGGCCCTGAAATAAGAATCGACAACATGATGTACTTGCGTTTAATGCACAACCAAGGAGGCAAGTTGTATATAACTAGAAGAACCGGCCATGTACTATGTTGAGAACTAAGAGTGCCAAATGGGTTCATCCCATCCGTGCATAGGCCAAGCCTCAAATTTCGGCCTCGGCACCAAAGGGCTTATGCACTCGATCGATACCTTTCCACTCAGGAGAATCAGCCGGATGTTTGATAAAACCGTCCTTCTTCCTTCGTTCTGCATGCCACCTCAAGTTCTTAGCATCTTTTTTAATTGAAAACATGCGCTTGAATCGTGGTATAATCGGAAGATACCACATCACCTTTGCTGGAGGCCCTTTCTTATTACTAACCTTGCGCGCCTTCCCACATCGAGGACACTCATCCATATTTTCATATTCATTTCGATATAGCACACAATCGTTTGGACAAGCATGTATCCTCTGGTACTCTAAACCGAAGGAACGCATCAATTTCTTAGCATAGTAGTTCGACTTGGGTAGTTCATGGTCGTCCGGCAACATATCACCAAAGGCTTGCAACAAGGAAGTGAAACAAGAGTCACTTATACCGGCTTTCGTCTTGATATTAAAAAGTGTTATCACGGCCGTCAGCTTCGTGTACCTCGTACAACCGGGATACAACGGTTTCCGAGATGCCTCGGTCATGCACTCAAAAACACGAGGCCGTTTGCCAGCATAATCATCCACCCCCTCCATTATCTCCTCTGTATAGTCCCCTTCATCATCATCATCCTCTACTTCATGATCCTCATATTCGTCCTCGATGTTCTTGTCATTCTCAATGACATCAAACTCACCTCCTTCATGCACATCGTTGACAATGGCATTCCCACCATCATATATACCCTCCTCACCGTGCCAACCCCATACATGGTAGTCTTGCCTAAACCCGCGACGAAAGATATGCTCCCTAAGCGACCCAATGCTACTAACCATGCCCACATTACTACAATCAACACAAGGACAATAGTAGAATAATTGCTTATTGCTGCGGTGGTATTGCTGCGGTTTTACCCATACGCAGCAATATATCAAGTAAAACGAAAAGGTAAAATATAAATAAAGATATTGCTGCGGTTTCGGCCAAAAACCGCAGCAATATGGTTTCAACGGGAATTTTTTGAAAAAAAGTTGACTTTTTGACCAGACATATTGCTGCGGTTTTGGCCAAACCGCAGCAATATATTAAAATAATATAAAAAAATAATATTTTAATATATTGCTGCGGTTTTTACAAAAAACCGCAGCAATATGGTTTCAACGGGAAATTTTTGAAAAGACCAGACATATTGCAGCGGTTTTTTGTAAAAACCGCAGCAATATCCTCATTTAATTCATATAAAAGGCGCTAGGGTTTGGGACACTCGCAATTCAGCCTTCTATTCATTTCAGGCGTTTTCTCCTTTCTCTCTCCTCCTTCAGATCTGCTCTCACTCCTCCTCTATCATCCCTCATAGTCATAACCCACTGATTCTCTCTCTCACTCACGCCTCCCTCAGTCGTCGCCGGTCCTCACTCGTCGCCGGTCCCCTCACACTTCGCCGGTCCTCGCCCAGATCGTCGGCCGATTCTCCAGATCTCCTCGTCGTTCTTCGAGATTTCGTTGCTCGATCTTCGGTCTCGTCCTCCTCTATCATCATCTCGCATCCTCTCTTCCAACCGCCGAACACCGTCGTCGCTCCGACCATAAGAAAACCAGCGCTCGTCGCTCGACCGCGAGATGCCCGGCGTTCGACCATCACAAGACCCAACCTCCAGCATCGGTTTTTTTCAAGATGCCCGTAAAACCACCACAAGAGCACCGCAAGATTACCACAAGATCTGATTTTAAGTTTGCTCGAGTTGTTTTTATGGCTCAGATCTGATTTTTAGTTTGCTCAAGTTGTTTTTATTTTAGATCTGATTTTTTTTTTTTGCGACTTATCATAGCTTTGATTAATTAATAATGTGTGTTTCATTTTAAGAGATGAAATTACATACTCAGTTTACATTATTTAGTTTGATGATGGTAGATTTTCTGGTAAATTTGTACCAAATGTTGGCAGTAAATTCAACTACTTTGCGATTTATCGTAGTACTTTAGGTTCTATTTTCTTGCTTCTTCTTTCTTGGCAGTAATTGGGTGTTATAGTTTGAATCTTCCATCTATTTTGCTCCAACTATTTTTGGATGACAATTTGCCTTTAAAGTTTTTTTTAAAAAAAAAGCAATATTGCCTAGTTTTAATATTTCAAATTTGATTACAAAATACAAAAAAAAAAAAAAAAAAAAATTTAGTTGTACTATGACCTATTGCTGCGGTTTTGATCAACAACCGTAGCAATATGCTGTATTTTTTATAATAAAAAATATATATTGCTGCGGTTTTCCCCGAAAACCGCAGCAATATCCATATTTCTATAATAAAAAATATGAATATTGCTGCGGTTAGCAATATGTTGTAATATTGCTGCGGTTTTAAACCGCAGCAATAGTTTAATTACCTATTGCTGCGCCCTTTATTGCTGCGCGGTCAAAACCGCCGCAATAGGCCACTTAATGACCGCAGCAATTAGCATTTATTCTACTAGTGTGATGACTTAATGCAGCATCACAAAATTCATAGACCCCATCCACGAATTCACACGTGTCGCGACTACCGTACATCCATGCACGATTCATTTCAATCAGACCTCTAATTAAACACAAGCAACAAGTACCTCATGTCAATGCCGAACTTCATTACATGATTAGAGTTTATGAACCATATATATTTAATGAAATTAGGCATGCTTTCCAAGGGTCCTTATCACTCCAACCTAACCCATCCATAGATGTTTAATCTCACTAGTGAATGTATGCCTTTCTTTCGATTCTACGGAAAATCCGGCAGCATTTCCCTACAGTTCCCCAAGTACACGATGTAGATATATAGTTACTTATATCTACATATGTACCCAAAGAACAAAAGTAGGGAAACGACGAGCCAAGATTTTCCTCTAGATTCGAAATAAAGGCATACATTCACCACCTAAGTGAGATTAAACATCTAAGAACAGTCCCAAACCGGGGACTATTTAAGACTTACTCCTAATGAGTAAATCTCGAACGGGTATCAATGCATATGATATGATGATGCATACATAGGTTTTTAAACAACAAAACATTTTACATCTAATCTCAATTCAACGAAAAATATATACATATTTTCACGTATAAACCAATTTACTATATATGAAAGCAAGAAAGTTAAATATGAATGATAACATACCAATATCAAGGTTGTAAATAGGAAAATCGATCTTAACACTCCGTCACTAGCTAGCTTCAATCAACAACAAAGTTAAAGTTAACATTAGTATAAATTAGCAAATCAAACAAAACAAAACTAAACTAAACTAAACTAAACCAAACTAAACAAAACAAAACAAAACTAAACTAATTAAGTACAACAACAACACAACAACAACACAACAACCACTACAACAACAACCACAACAACAAACAACCCCACCAAAGCCCTAGTTTTTTAACCTAAAAATCACACTAACTACTTAAACTAAAATCAAATTAACTCAAATCAATCAACTTTGAACCACCCTTTAACTATTATACAACCTAATTTCACTAACAATTATTCATAAAACTACAATGAATTATAAACTTGAAGTTTCAATATGAGATTAAAATAAAAGTTATGAACTTTTAGTTACCTAGGAAGAGGTGGAGGAGGAATGTAGTTGTTTAGGGTGGGGTAGAGGACGAATGTAGTTGTTTAGGAGGAGGAAGGTGGAGGTGCGCCAAAAATCGCAGAGGAGTCGAGGAGGAGGTGCGATTTTTCGCAGAAGAGTCGAGGTGGATATGTGCGCAAGCTTAGGGCAGCAGTAGTGGTGCGCCCAGGTGGTGGTGGAAGCTTCTGGTGGTGGCGGCGGTGAGGTGTGGTGGTGCGTCACTACGTTGTTGAACCCTCAGGTGTGAACTCGCTGAATTGAAGGAGGATGAATTGAAATTGGGAGGAGGGAGTTGAAATGGGTGAATTAAGGAGGGAAGAAAAAACACGGGCTTTTTTGCTAGGAAAAAAAGGAAAAAAATCTGATTCGGTCCTAAGAACCGGATCAGATTATTAAAAACCGCAGCAGATTCTATAATCTGATCCGGTTCTATAAAAGACCGTATCATATTTTTTGCCCATTTTTCCATTGGTTTTCGGATGCGGTTTTCTAAAAACCGAATCTGCTACTAAGTGATAGATAAGGTTTTTTCCACTAGTGAAAATGGAACAAGGGCAAACCAAGCAGCACAAAAGTTGCAGCCCATGTTCAAGGGAGTCAGCTGAGTGATGTTGCATCCAACTCAAGCACCAACAATACTGTCATATCAGCTCAGCAACTTGAACAACTCCTCAGACTCCTACCTACTCCCTCTAAAGGAGGTGATACTAATGAGGAAATGGATATTTCCTACTCAGGTATGGTTTCATGCTATTATGCTGATAACGTGAAAAAAGTTGGATGGATTATTGACTCAGGGGAATCTGATCACATGGCTGGGTCATATGAGAGTCTAAAAAATGTTGTGATGTGTAAAGATGGATGTTCTATTAATCTACCTACTGGTGAGACTTCGAAGATAACACATAATGGAGATGTTTATCTTAATAATGACTTAAAGCTTGAAAATGTCTTGTATATCCCTACATTTAAATACAATCTTTTGTCTGTAAATAAGTTGTGTAAAAGCAGAAAATGTAAAGTTATGTTCTATGACAATTTCTGTAAGATACAAGATGTGAATTCAAGCAAGATCATAGGAATAGGCCGGGAAGGGTAACCAAGGATTATACTATCTCTTGTATGAACCTTCAAATTTAATCCTGAAAAAAGTTGAGAGATGTTGTAGTCAAGGCTGTAAACTCACATAAAAAATGTGAGAGCCTGAAACAAGATATGGCAGTTAATGCAAACATAATTGTTCCTACTGTGGTAGAAAATGTGAAGAAGTTGAGCAAGGGAATGTTGTGGCATCATATGCTGGGTCATACACCTATGAAAAGGGTAGAACTGAATATAGATACAGGAGATTACAGAAAAGAGTGCTTATCTTGTCCTTTGGCCAAGTTCACTAAACTTCCATTTGGAAAAAGTGAATCAAAGGCAAGGGAAGTGTTTGAGCTAATCCATATGGACACTAGGGGGTAATATATGGTTAGTTATGAAGGAAAATTCAAATACTTCCTGACACTTGTTGATGATTGCTCAAGGGTAACATGGGTACATCTTCTCAAACTAAAGTTAGATGCTTATGAGGATGTAGAAAAATTTGCTAACATGGCTTATACTCAGTATGGGAAGAGAATCAAGATCATTAGATCTGAATGCTCTAGAGTTGGTTGTTGGAAAGTGCAAGCCTCTCTTTGAGAAATTAGGCATTGTGCATCAAACATCTTGCAGTGACACTCCTCAGCAGAATGGAAGAGCTGAAAGAAAGCACAGGAATGTGCTTGAAATGGCAAGTGCACTAAGGTTTCATGTTGGGTTATTAGCTCTGGAGTTTTGGGGTGATTGTGTACTTACAGCCACTCATATCACAAATAGGTTACCTAGTGTTGTGAATGATGGAAAGAGTCCATATGAAGTTCTATAGGAAAGCAACCTGATTACAAGAACCTAAGGTGCTTTGGGTGCCTTGCATTTGCTTTTAGTCCAGAAAGAAAGAAGGATAAGTTCAATGCAAGAGGTGTACCTTGTATTTTTGTAGGGTATACTGTGACTCAAAAAGGGTTCAAGATGTATAACATCCTCACAGGGGTGTCCTCTTTATTAAGGCATTTAGATTATATGAATCTATCTACCCTTATCATGTCTTTCATACAACATACATGACAAGGACACCTAAAGTAAGTAAAGATATGGCAGTGTGGGAGGATGATGCTGATGAAACATAACATAGAGATGCTCTTGAGACTGAGAATGAGGAGGAAGTAAGACCACCCTCTCCTGTGCATGTGAGGAGGTCATCCAGGGTACATAAACCACCTCAATGGCACAATGATTGTTAAGTGAGTGCAAATTATGTTCAAAAAGTTGTTGAAACTATTATATTATTTCTTCTCAGATCACTATACTTGTTTCCTGAGTAGTGAGCACCATATCAAGAGTCCTGTTCCAAGGCACTTCAAGGAAGCTGCAATGCATACTCACTGGTTAGTAGCAATGCATG
The DNA here is from genome assembly GCA_947648045.1 of Beta corolliflora. Classification (NCBI taxonomy): domain Eukaryota; kingdom Viridiplantae; phylum Streptophyta; class Magnoliopsida; order Caryophyllales; family Amaranthaceae; genus Beta; species Beta corolliflora. The sequence goes on along the minus strand of CANSZD010002199.1, from coordinate 384,087 downwards.
AAGAATTGGAGGCTCTAGAGAGCAACAAAACAGGGGAGATTGCTCACTTACCTGAAGGGAAGAAGGCAATAGGTTGCAATGTGGCTTTACACTACTAAGTTTGATCCACAAAGAGAGAGCACAAAGATATAAATCAAGGCTGGTCATACTTGGTAACAGACAAGAGTATGAAATTGATTATGAAGAGACATTTGCCCCTGTAGCTAAACTCACAACTGTTAGGTCTCTTTTAGCAGTTGCAGCCCTCAAGAAATGGCGTACACATCAAATGGATGTGAATAATGCCTTTCTTCATGGAGACTTGGAAGAAACTAATGTACATGAAGTTCCCTCCAGGCTATAAAGGTCAAGGTTTTAGGTTTCCTACTACCTACAATCTTGAGACAGCTAGTTCTCAAGCCTCAAATCAAATGGTGTGCAAGCTAAACAAGTCACTATATAGCCTAAAGCAGGCACCACTAGTACAGGATCACTGATTTGCGTCGGATGCCAGACCCCCATTTGCGTTGGACATGGGTCCAACGCCACAGGTTTCAACGCAAATTTGGGAGACATGATCTGTGTCGGATTAGGACATGATGCAGATTTTAGGCTATTTGCGTCGGACGGTAAGCGAAGTCTGACACACATGACCCAAGCACAAGCAGCATGTGGGGGAAAAGGGATTTGCATCGGATGGGGGCATCATCCGACGCAAATTATCATATTTAGACTATAAAAGATGCCATTATAAAGTTGAGTAATAAAAAGAAGAGTTGCGTCGGAGGGGTACAGTACCCAACGCAAATTGACATTTTTTATTTAAAAAAAATGAATACAGACTAGTTCCTCTGACGCAAATTGACATTTTTTATTTAAAAAAATATAAATATAGACCAGTTTAGTATTGAAACTTTCGAGTAAGCAATATAATCATCTCTAAATCTAATATATGAAATCTTTGGGTAAATTTCATGAAAATATAAATTCAAACTCAAATCATCATATATGAAATCATACAATTATAATGAATTTCAAGTTTCTGGAGTAAAAATAATCATCCCTAAATATAATGTTGTACTTCACTTCATCGTGTAGCACGCATGTCTTCCTTTATTCTCCCTTAACTGGCGTCCTTTGAAAGGGGCAAACTGCAATGTATTTGAAGTATGTAAGCAACATACATTTATCAACAATATAATACAAAAATAAACCCAAAATTCAGTAGCAAAATTCAGTAACAAACTGACTATGGTTGAAACACACTTTCTAAATATAACCAAAATTAAGCACAAAATTCAGTAGCAAATTTATAAAAAAAATAGTAATCTAAAAAATTCAGTAGAAAGTTTCGAGAATAACAAACCAATTTAATTTAGGGTTTCCTTTTTTTTTGCCTAAAAAATGACGAAACTCTGAAATTAGTATACATGGAGATTTAGGAGTTGTAAATTTGTAGGATAAGCGACCAGATCTTGGAAAAAAATGGCAAAAATACCGAAACCCTAAAAAAACCCATGAGAAATTAGATCTTAATTTTGAGCAAATTCGAAGATTAGAGATTTTCTGAAAATTAAGCAACCAGATCTTGGGAAAAAGATGGCAAAAACTGAAACTCTAAAGAAACCCATGAGAAAATTAGATCTTAATTTTGAACAAGATCTGATACAAATAGCAAATAAACCCATAATCTAACTAAAAAGAACTAAAATTTCCTGAAAATTGAAGATTAGAGAGAAATTGACAAACCTTTGAAATTCAAAGCGAAGAATCTGAAGTCGCCGAAGGTGAAAAAGGAATGCAGTTCATGCAAATAGCTCAGTTCTTTCATTATCCGACGGCAACAGAGAGAGATTAGTGCACGAAGGGAGGGAGACCAGCGAGCGAGACAGATTAGTGGGACAGACGTGAGAGAGATCTCGGTTGAGAGGCTGCGATGGAGATTTAGGAGTGAAATTTAGTTTTAGAGAGGGTAGGTTTAGAACGCGTCTTAGGAGAGAGAGATTTAGCTTTAGAGAGGGTAGGTTTAGAAAGCGTCCTGATGCTTAAAAGGGTGGGCCGAATATCTGCATCGGATGGGCAGCGTGGTCCGACGCAAATCAGGGATGCAAAATCCCAATTGCTTTAATCATCTGCGTCGGATGAGCCTAGGCGTCTGACGCAAATCGTATGATATAATGATTTGCATCGCACTAGAGACACGTTCGACGCAAATTTGCTTTAGTCATGTACATCGGCTTCCTTGATTGGACCGTGCGACACAAATCCTCTTGCCATTCATTTGCTTTGAGTATTTGCATCGGACTTTGCTTACAGTCCGATGCAAATCGTATGCTTCTGACCATTTGCGTCTGCTCTTCAAGCATGCGACGCTAATAAGCAAACGCAGATCGTTAATTTTGTACTAGTGCACCAAGGCAATGGTTTACCAAGCTAAGCACAGTTTTGAAAGGAAATGGTTTCACTCAATCCAAATCAAATCACACTCTTTTTATCAAGGAAGAAAAAGATAGTTTAGTTGCAATCTTGGCTTATATGGATGATCTGATATTGACTGGCAATTGTATGAAGAAGATAATTAATGAAGCAAAAACATTTCTACACAGTGAATTCAAGATGAAAGCTCTTGGAGAATTCAGGTACTTCCTGGGTATTGAGGTGGATACTAACTCACAAGGATCTTCTTGTCTCAAAGAAGATATATTACTGAGTTGTTGCATCAATACAATATGTCAAAGTGTAAACCATTGAAACTACCTATGGACGCACATGTGAAATTGCTTGCCAATGCAGGAGATCTTCTCTCACATCCTGATGTCTATCAGAGATTGATATGCAAGCTTATCGATTTAACAATCACAAGGCCAGATATTGCTTATACAGTCCATGTGCTCAGCCAATTTATGAAAAACCTTTCTACTGTCCACTTTCAAGCAGCTAGGAGATTTCTTAGGTACCTAGCTAGGACTAGAACTCAAGGGATTTTGCTAGCAGCTCACTCAAAGGCTCTTCTACAAGCCTACTGTGACAGTGATTGGATAGGGTGTCCCAAGGAGGTCAACATCTGGGTTTTCTCTACTACTGGGAGACTCACATATAGCTTGGAAGTCTAAAAAGCAATCTGTTGTGGCAAGATCTACTGCTGAAGCTGAGTACAGGTCACTTGCTATGACCATTTGTGAAGTTATATGGGTGAAACAACTCTTGAAAGAACTTGATCTGAAGCATCTTGGTTGTACAAGCATATTCTGTGATAATCAAGCTGCCTTGGCAATTGCAGCCAATCTCGTCCACCATGAGAAGACCAAGTATGTGGGGATAGATTGCCATTTTGTATGGGAGAAGGCCTTGGAGGGTGTGTTACTCCTACATATGTTCACACCTCACAGCAATTGGCTGATGTTCTCACTAAAGTGCTCACAGTTGAGCAGCAGTCTAAGCTTCTTGGCAGGCTGGGAGTTCATTCCACTCCTCCAAGCTTGAGGGGAGTGTTAAGATAATAGGCCCAAGTAATTAATAGCTTCATGGCCCATGTGCCTGATTTTCGTGTGCTGCTCACCTTTTCTTTCTCACCACTCTTCAGGGGATCCTAGGTTGATACAAACTTGTAATGAGTCATGTCCTTTTCTATTTTGTCTTATTGTAGTATGCTAGCTGTGGATGGATGAAATACTATCAATTAGATTAATACACCTAGGGTTGTTTCTAGTGTGGATGCTCCATAAATAGGGGTTGCTAGTAAACCATCACAAAAATCAATGAATGAAAAAGCTGCTGTTGGTGAGAACTCTATGAGTAACAAATGAATGTTCTTCCCAAAATAATATTTCAATTGTCATCAAAAACATTCACAACCTTTGATACTCTTTAATTCAGTCAAACTAACTCATTATGTCTATTGTTTTGTTTAAAATTATTCACAAATTTTTTTTTTTTAACTCACAACCTTTGTTATTTTTTTACATTAGCAAATTAATATACTTCCTCCGTTTTTTATTTATCCGCAACACTTTCCTTAAAGGGAAATAATTAATTACTTGCAACACTTTCTATTTTTTGCTTTTCCTTTCTCTCTATCTCTCTCCAATCACATGGGCCCTATCTTTTTTTCCTCTCTACCTCTCTCATACCCAAAAATTGCATTGGAGTTGATGAAAAAAAAGTGTTGCGAGTCAAAAAAAACGGAGGAAGTATCTAAAATTTTCTAACTATTAATCTTTCACATTTTAAGTATAATCATAACTATAGTACGGATGGAGTATATAATAGAATAACAAGTTTTGAAATTAACGCACGCATCGCATGCATATAAGGCTAATTATCACTAATTGACATGTTTGACAATGTAGAAGTAGCCTCTAGACCCCATTTTAACTATGATAATGTCGGTTTTACATTTTGATCGTTTTGGGTCTATTCTGGCTTTGGTTTTGTTCTATTATCTTGGTTTTGTTCTGATTCGGGTTGGTTTGGTGAGAATCGGGTATGAATCAATCAGGTCGGTGGATATCAGGTCTACTCGATCTTTATTTTATTTTATTTTTTGAGTTTTTCGGGTTTGAGCTTACATTAGGTGACTTCTGGTCAGATTTGGCCATTATATATTACAACTAGTTTTTAGCCCGTGCAAAAATGCACGGGAAGTTTTATAGTAGATATGATTTAGTCGTGCATAATGTACGGGAATTGGTTTGATTATTATGAAATTGTTTTTATTCCTAGTCAAGTCATAAGCAGTTCTCTAACTTTTAGACACGTGTAAATATATTTTGTATACTACTTTATTTTTAACTTTTAGACCGAAATATTCCAACAAAGCTTAACATATTACACATATTCCATGATTCCGTCAAAAGTTGTAAAATATAAGATATTGAATCATATATTTAATGATATTTTCCCTTAAATTATGTTATGTTAATTTGTAAAAGTGAATGAGATACTACATATAACTTCTCAAAAAAACTACACGTACAAAGTATACAATATACTTTTCCATTTGTTTTCTTTTCCCCGTTATTAACTTTCAACACCCAACAAATTACATGGCTTCATGTGCCAAATTAAACCCTCCCACTTTGATCGATTTATATAAGTACATAGTTGTTGTTGAGAAATTTTGCTCATAAAATTTAAATTAGGGATAGTGAGCTAATCGCAAAGCTTGGTAATATTTGTTGCACATAAATTAATTAAAGTTAGTGTCACTAATTTACATTGATATAGGACCGTAATTTACATTCAGTTATTCTACGTAACTCTTAATTTGCCACACATTTATCTCAAGTATCTAAAAAAAATATTAAAGTAACTATAAGTTGTACAGCGTCTTATTATTTATATTTTTTCCTTTTGTATTGTTCCCATTTTTTCAAACTTCTCCTGATTCATCGTTCAAAGGCATCTACTATATTATACTAATAAGCTAAAATGTAAAAGCCTTTAAATGAGAATGTGAAGATAAAAAAACCAACAAAACATGAAATGCTGATACAAAATTTTATGGAATGGGAAGATAATGAATCAACAAAATATGAATAATTCACCTAATAGTGCGGAGATTTAGTACAACATATTTTTTCTTCATAATGAATTAATACGATGCATGTAGTTAGTATTGATTTTTTTGATTTTTTAATTATTTCACCCACGTTATTTATTTAATCCAATTTTCTTAATTGATTTTGTGTTTGTTAAATATTTCAAATAAAATTTATACTTGGCATTAATTTGAACTATGCAACAACACGTCTTCTACCTATTTTAGGCACTCAATCTTAATTCTTTGGTTCTCCGTATTCCTCTTGTAGGATTGGCTAATTTTATGATAACTCTTTGTTTCTTGAGATATTTTTCTCATTATAGGTTTGTTATTATCATTTAGCATTATTGTATTTATCTTTTAGGTTTTTATGTATTTGTTGTAGCTTCATACTTACCATTATCTTAGCCCTAAACTCATACACATATACACTTGATATTTTCTTTCTTTCTTGCTATTTGTCAGATTATCTTCTGTGGCTGCAACTAACTCCTCACTCACTCTCTTTAGCTGCAAGAATCATAATTATTTTTGTTTTCAAGCATCAACCACATGTGTCTTCTCTCTTGATTACTCTATAATCAAATAACTTAACAACTAAAAGATTAATCATTTAAATGACGTCGAAACCTCCATTGTTATAATTTGGAAGTTTAAGCGATAAAAAATAACATAAAATTTTCAACAAATACTGGATTGATTGTTTTTTTTTCCACCAAGTACCTCTACATTTTTTAGAATTCACCATATACTCCAAAATTTATACAAATACATCATAATGACCTTAATGACTAATGGCAATTATTTTCATTAGTCATTAACCCCTAAAAAAATAATTTTTTTACACAAACACTCTTTACTTTCCTCTTAGATTCTATTGACCTTAAATACCCGTGTAAAAATAGAATCAGGCACTATAATATGAGACAAAGGAAGTATTATGAAAATGGATTAATTTGTAACCAAAAAAATGAGAATGTAGTTCGTCCAAGACAGGTTAGAACCGACCTTGGTCTCATTTATTCTCCAGAAGAACCTAGAGTATCTCTCCTACTCTTCCCCTTCACAAAAACAACATGCATAACCATTTAAAGAGCAATTCCATGATTATTAAGATCAAATCTTATTTTACTTTTGCTCTATCTTTCGAAATGGTTGAAGATTCAAGAATCTCAATGTCATTTATAATGTCTCTCTTCTATTCCTAGTTTCTAATTTCTATTAATGTCATGGTCTACAACCAAAATTCTTCGCTGACATAGTGTCGTCAAGCATCTATGAGTAGGTTGGCACTTGACAATGTATCAATGTGAGAAGCTGCCAAGAAAATATTAGTGTAAGTTGAGGTGAAGCTTTTCTTTTCAATTCTTTCATTTTTCGTATTTTTGGGATGTGTAATGGTAAATTGGTTATGTATACAACTAATTTGGTAGCAATTATATTGTGATTATATTGTGATAGCAGGAATATGGGTGGTAGCAGTTTCATAATTAATCAACCAATATTTGTGTTCTTTCGTTTATCTTCCTTTGTTATTATTAACCAAGAGAAAACCACCAAAGGTGGAATTTTTTTTTTTCTAATTTTTCTCTCCTCTGCAATTTCTTCTGCTGCCCATGTTTCTTGAAATTTTGAAGCTTTCAATTTTGGATTTCAATGGCTGAGACACTGGACACATTTGCTGGTGGTGACATCGTTTCTTATGGACACTTCTAATTGGTGGAATAATACCAATGATTCCCATCTTTAGTAAGATCAAAATTTTTATATCTTATCTAATCTCTATGAGCAGACAACGAATGAATTGGGAAGAAATTTAGAGTCGAAAATTATGCAATTTTATAAAAATGTTTATGGGTAAATTTATAGTAGGAGGATGAGGGATTTATAATAGGCGATTATATTGTGATTGATTTTATACCAATCTCAACAGAAAAAAATATATGAATTTTGAATCAATCACACGTTGATTTTGATTTCAATCAAAGTAATTAGCCTTGATTTTCGCATATGATTCTTTGCTTGAAATAAGTAATTTATATCCGACTTTCCTAATATAAATGATTATGAGTAATTTCATGATTGCAATTTCCTAGCTATTAAGATTAAGGCACACAGGATTCGATCATAGGTCTTAGGTATCACCCTCATGAGACTTTACCTAAAACCCTAGCTTCCTCCTCTCCCCTCTCCCCTCTCCCCTCTCCCCTCTCCCCTCTCTCCTCTCCCTCTTAAAAAAACCCTAATCATTTTCTTCTGGTTTCAGGGCTGCCATCATCCTTTCGATGGTGGTAAGCCCCCAATTCTTCTCTTTTTCTTATAGTTTTTATTGTTTTTGTTATCAATTATCCCCATTCTCTCTCTTTTTGAGAGTTTTCTACCAAATTTTTGGGTTCTTTCTCTCCTTTCATAGGAGTTTGGAGTTTGATTTTATTCTCTTCCCACGTAGAAGTTTAAGAAATGGTATGGAAAATTGTTCTTATTGGTTAAAGTTCAAGACTATCAACATAAAAGGTATTGGAAATTCGGATGCGGTCAACATGGTTAAATCAAAAAAATTCTTCCCCAAACTATGTCAAAATGATAGACTTCCCCATCAAAAGCTGCTTGATTCAGCAAATACAAAGGGGCTGCGCTGTATTGCTTGATCTGATTCATTGTAGTTTCTTCGAAGATGCATTTGATTTGGTCTTGTCTGATTATATCTTGTTTTTCTTTAATACTTATTGTAGATGCCGTTTGGCCTTCAATTAATGAAATTTCTCTTTCTTCAAAAAAAAAGATTAAGGCACACAACACGTGGTAGCTCAATTGTAGAATAGGAGGAGAAGATGACATGTTGGCGAATTCATTGAAAGCCCGACACATAGGCCAATTGAACCTTGTTTTATACTACCTCCGTCCCAGAATAGTCTGAACACTTTCCTTTTATGTTTGTCCCAAATTAATTTGAACACTTCCATTCTTAGCATGGTCCCACTATTAATATATTATTTCTTTTACACATCTTTGGCCCACACTCTACTTTTTATCAATAAAAAGTAACCCAACTTTCTCTCTTCTCTAATAAAAAATACCCCACCAACTCCTATCACATCTACTTTTTAAATAAAATAACATTTGATAACCACACCACAACTTATCACCTTAAACTACGTGTCCCAACAAGTGTTCAGATCTTTCTGGGACGGAGGGAGTATATATATATATAGATATACGTTATTTAAATATTAATATTATTGTTATCATTATTATCATTATTACCAATGCATTTACCATCGGTGATCCAAAGTTTATCATTAATTTTCACACGTATGAGACATAGTTCAAGGCTGATGTTTTTACGGCTAGTCCTATCCCGAAAACATGAAAAAGATATACCAAAAAAATAGGGTGGCGCTCACTGCTCACATAAACCAGAAATTAAACCGTTTTTTCACCTGATACCCCCGAGTTTTCAAAAACTTCACCTGGTACCCTCCATGTTTTCAAAATTCACCAGGTACCCCCGAGTTTTGTTGTAATACACTCAAATACCCTTAATGACTAACGGCGGCTAACGCCGTTAGTCATTAACCCCTAATCCTAACCTTAACCCTAACCCTAACCCCTAATCCTAACCCTAACCCTTATTCCTAAACCCTAACCCTAAACCCTAACCTTTCCCACCACCCTCTCCCCCACCCTCCCACCACCCCCGCTGCGGCCACCCTAGCGGCGGCCAACCCCCATCCCCCACGCCCCGTCGCGAGCCCCGAACCACCCCCCTCCCCACCCTCCCACCACCCCTTGCGGCCCACCCTAGCAGCGACCCAAAACCCCACCCCCCCCCTCCCCCTTTCCCTTTCACTGGTACCCGCAGACCCGAACTCCCTCCCCCTCCCCCTTCCTTCGCAACCGTCACACCCCTCGAATTGAAAAAACCAGTCACACCCCGAATTGAAACAAAAAATCGAAGAGATTGAAGGTACTCTACTCGAATTGGCGAAAGAATAAGTCGGATTTATGGGGAGATTCGACGAGGCTGCGGGGAAGGGGGAATGCGACGCCTCTTGCATCGAAGATTTGCGGTTCGATGGCCGCAGGGAAGGGGAAATGCGCGGCGGGGAAGGGGAAAAGGGATGGGGCCGCTGCTGGCGGGGAAGGGGGGGAGGGAGGGAGGAGGGGGGTTGCGGGCCGCGAGGGATGGAGGAGGGGGGCTGCGTGGGTGGGGGAGGGCATGCGGGGGTGGGGGAGGGGCTGGGGGTGGGGGAGTGGGCGGGGGTGGTGGAAGGGTGGGGGAGTGGGTGGTGGGGTGGTGGGTTAGGGTTACGGTTAGGGTTTGGGGTTTGGGTTAAGGGTAGGTGTTAGGATTAGAGTTAAGATTAGGGGGTTAATTAGGGTTTAAAGTAGAAAATTAGGGTTAATGACTAACGGCAATTAACGCCGTCAGTCATTAAGGGTATCTGAGTGTATTAGTTCGAAACTGAGGGGTACCTGGTGAATTTTGAAAACATGAAGGGTACCAGGTGAATTTTTTGCAAACTCGGGGGTATCAGGTGAAAAAACCGAAAATTAAATGGACAACTTTTAACTACTCACTTTGGGAAAATCCAGCAGCTCGGCCATTCGGCCAACTGTTTTCGCATAAAGAAAGGCGCGCCTAAAATCAATAACAACGTGATTCACATTTCTCCACTTTCTCAAATATATTCAAATAATACGAGTACCCATAATAATGGCAGACATTAGACATACTAGTATTTTTTGCACGCGATGCGTGCGTGACATGACGTATGCGTGATTTTGTGGATATTTTTAATTTTATCCTCATTCATGAGAGATTTTGAAATAAGAGGAAGGAGAAGAGGAGAAACCGAAGAAGTAGAAAAAACTGCATTTACAATTAATTAGTGCATTAAAAAAATTTTTGGAAAAGGTGAACACAGTGAAGTAAAGTAACTGCTTGGCTGTCTATTTTAACACAAATGTTATGATTCTTTTCCCCCTTTTTTTTCCTTATTTTACTTTTGTTTTTAAAATTTATTAAATGGTTGCAACTGTAATTTTGTTTATAGTTGGGGGTACTTTGGGCAACTCAAGTGGACACCAAAGTCGTCAAGAGTTGCCTTGTATAATAGAGATGATCATCGATGAGACATGGTCTCCATTTTCGTCGGAAGAACAAATTAAAGGTTCTCGAATCACATAATTGCAAAGATTTAGAGAGAGAAAACGAGAATTGCAGAGAAAAAATGGAGAAAGAAAATAAGGTGCACATGAAGATTGTCAAAGGCGAATATGGTTACGTTCACGTAGATGTTCCTCATTTATCAGATTACATCCCTAATCTTCCTGTATGTTTCCGATAATTAATTCAATCGTTTTTTTTTTTCATTTTGTATATTTTGATTTTGTTGCTTGATTATTAATATTGTTGTTGTTATGGTCAAGATTATGAAATTTATTGTTGGATTATGATTATTATGTTCTGTTTTAGATTGATTAGGTCAAGATTATGAAATTTATTGTTGGTACTGTGTGTGATAATGGAGGTTTGATGAATTTTGGAACATAGGATGGATAATGTGGATTGTTTTGATTGGAATTTGATTAAGTTTATGTTTTTTAGATAATATCCTCATGCAATTTGAAAAAAAAAAATGATTGAATTGCTTTAAGGGTCAATTATATGATGAACTTGTCTTAGCTGCTGTAGAAATTGAAAATGATATGCTCTATTTATGGGTGATATGCTAAGATATGGACGATGACTGGTGTCAAGAGTGGAGAGAATGTTATTAGGGAACGATAAACAACCTCATTAGAGAGGAGTTCTTGTGATGAGATTTTTGGCTGTGTTTTTAAGTTAAAGGGGTGCCTCAATGTTACAAAGCTAGTTAGAGTTTATAAACGGGTGAGTTTAAAGGTTCCGGTTTTGATGAGAGGTTCCACAGTTTGCTCATATAAAGAATTAAAGATTGGCTTGTGAAAGGGTTTGCAACTTTGGACAATAAAAGTTAACATTGTGATTTAACACAATAATACAATATGGTGGATCATGGAATATTCATCAGCAGAGACGGGGAGGATTATTCACATAAAAAATCTCGTGTTCTGCATTTTACCTTACATATTATTTTTCTTCCTACTGTAGTGTGTTGTGATTTCTTGATAAGTAATAAATCAAACCGATGTATTGGTATAGAGGATAGCCTATGTACTATGTTACTCGGACTTGGCTACCCTTTCAAGTTTCAAATTCAGCTATTTATGGAAAGAGAAACATGATTATTAGCAAAATGAAGAGTCCAAACTCATGTTGGAGTGTCGAGGATATGACCCAGGTAGTTGGGAAATGTTAGACCAGCAAGTTTGAAATCTGAAATTTATTTTCCATTATCCTGCATATTGGCCCATATCACATTCACGGGGTCGCAGTAATAAATTGTGTTTTCCTTATAGCTTAGGAAATCTTGAGTTTGAAAAGGCAGTGAATTTTCTAGGAATAATGGAACGGGTTGAAATATTGTGGAATTGGAACTTTGGCAATTTAGAGATATTGGAAGACTGTTGTAAGTGACTTAGTTGTCGAATTGTTAACTTATCACCTTACAATCTATGTCGCTAAAATTTTGAAATGGAAAATGCAATTGCAAAAAAAAAGGGAAATGTGGAACCACACTCCAGTTTACTAGGAATTGCAGAAACACAAAAATTGAAATAGTAAATTATTCTTTTGGTGAGAAATCAAATTTTATTTGTTTATTATTAACAATGACCCACAGGTTTAATTGAGGAGATCATTGGAAATAATTTTTTTCTTGATATCTAAAGACCCACAAGATGCAAAGAAATTGTTTGTCACTAAGAAGAGGTTTCGTACAAGTTTCTTTTGAGTTTGATTTCACAAGTTCTCCACAAGGGGAAACGTGAAAAGCTTAACAGTCACCAGCTTTACTATGCATTAAGAAACTTACATGTTGTAAAACCTAGTCGGGACTAGAAGCTGCATGAGCTTCAATTAATTAGCTGCTCTTAACTTATCATTTCAATTCTCAATATATTCTGCTGCGCTTTACTTATCGAGACTGTGTTTTATTTTTATGTCTATTTTTTTATTACTATCATACTTTCAAACCACTACCTTAGAGCTCAATTGTATGTGTTATCTTGTATGAAGAATTGGGAGTCTGCTAGAGAGTTTGAAATTTCATTGGTGTGTTACGAATAGAAGTATTAAAAAACATAACCAAATAAACAATATGGAAAGCTTTTGGTGTGGTTAGCCTGAACTACCATGAGGCACTTGATTATCAACCCTTGACAGTTGATATTTGTGTACCTCTCAGTCCCTCACTTTAGTGTTAAGTTTTAAACTTCATTGTATTGCATATCCAATTATTTGCAGATCTAATTTCCATTTAATCTGCTTGTTTTATTTACATGTTTCTTCTTGTACGCAGACCTACCCCAATCCTTTACATGATAATCCTGCATATTCAGTTGTTAAGTAAGTACACTTCCCTTGTTTGACAAATGAAATTATCATATCAACCGTGAGTTGATAAGATGTTGAACTTATATCTTTCTGTTGTCCCTTCAGGCAATATTTTGTTTATGAGGATGATACAGTGGTACAAAAGGTACTTCCCTTTATATATGCCACTTAGACAAAGAATAATATATAACTTTGCATATTTACTTTTTCTACTGATTAGAGCATGTTATGGTATAATATCTTCTAGACAGTAGTTCAAGTGATTTGTACAAGATTATGTTAGGATGAACCTTGAAAGCTAATATTACTTTCTTTTGATTTCAAAATCTAGCAAGGGAAGAAATACAAGCTCAGTTTTTTTCTCCTGTCCTCTAGGTTGTAGCTCACAAGGATTCACCGAGAGGAATTCATTTCAGGCGTGCAGGACCAAGGCAGAAGTTACTTTCTCTCATGTCTATTAGTCACAGATGCTGTGAGAATTTCTTTTTCTGGATGTCATTACTAATCATAATCTTATATCATAGCCACGTGTACTTTGATTCTGGTGAAGTTAATGCGTGCATTGTAACATGTGGAAGACTTTGTCCAGGACTTAACACTGTGATTCGAGAAATTGTTTGTGCCCTTTACCACATTTATGATGTCGATAAAGTTATTGGAATTGACGTAAGTACAATAGCCATTTAACATGTATATAATGGTTTCTAGAGGACTTTATGTCATCATAGCAAGTTTTCAGTCATTATTCTTTTGTATCTTATGGTATCAACTATTAAGTTTAAAGCTACTCTCTGCAAGCAAGGAAAAATGAAAGATTTGATTATAGACACTGTTGGTGCAAGACTCTGAATTAACCTTGGATAATACTTGCTTCATGAGCTAGAAACCCTGGATTTGCTTCATCATTTCTAGAATAGGTTACTCCTCTGTCAATAATGTTTGTGATTATTTCTCTATTTATCCAACAAAGTGGATTCAATGTGCATGTTCTTACTTCTTATTCTAAAACTTTCTGTTTTTTGGAGGAGAATTCGTTTTTTCTAAAACTTTGATACAGCATTATGTTTGTGACAAACTGACGTGACTGGACTTTTTTGTGATCTGGAGATGAACATGAACTCTTGTTTTTACCAAGTGCTTTAATAATTCAGTGACTTTACCCTTTGTTTTTGTTAGTCTTTTATTGGAAATATTTACTAAATTTGATTTTCTTGTTAAAGTTTGGGGAACATTTTAATTTGAACTGGTAGTAAAAGGCTAAAACTTTGTCTACCAGTATAAATTGATATCTTAAAATTTCCAACTCTATGTATTACCTTATGAAATCCTGATCATAATGTACAGCGTTGTATTGAAACTTGATACACTATAAATTTTGTTCACGGATGTTCTATTTGTTACCACTCTTATCATCTGATTGTCTATGTACTTTAGGGAGGATACAAAGGTTTCTATGCTAAGAATACCGTTCCATTGGACCCCAAGTTTGTCAACGACATCCATAAGCGCGGTGGTACAGTAATTGGAACTTCTCGAGGTGGCCATGATACAAAAAAATAGTTGATAGCATTCAAGATCGTGAAATAAATCAGGTTATAAATGACTCTTCAGATACCTTTGTATACCATCATTTTCATTTACTAGGCCCTTTGTGCTGAAGTTTGTGGTTCTAATTTTTGTGTTATTGAACGATCCAGGTTTATATAATTGGAGGTGATGGGACACAGAAAGGAGCGGCTGCAATCTATGAGGTAATGCTTATGAGCGTTAAGGTTTATTAATAAGAAGTAAGAACTTAATCTATGAAGTTTATAAAATAGAACGGTGGCATTTTTAGATAGAAGACTGGTCTTTAAACTGAAAAAAAAAATTGTTTGCTCACCCACCTCATTGTTAGCAATTGATATATCTATATAAGGATGATCTTCTATGGGTCAGAGTCCAGTCCCTGCACTGGATACCCAGATGGTGACCTGAAAAGTCTGGCTCACTCCTTTGAGCAGCTTGTTTTCTGTAGTTGACCGACGTGTCCTAAAGATACTTATGGCTGTTTTCCCAAAAGTTAATTTCTTCTGATTTGTTATTATGCAGGAAATTAGACGACGAGGCCTTAAAATTGCAGTAGCTGGAATCCCCAAAACAATTGATAATGACATTTTGGTAGTTAACAGCATTTGGAATTAATTCTGTTGTTTTCTGCAGCTGCATGTGTCTTAACTACCAGATGTTTCTTTTCTTGTGTTACTGAATATGATTGCTTTGGCTTATGGCTTGTTTTTTCCAGGTTAATGATAGGTCATTTGGCTTTGATACTGCAGTAAAGGAGGCCCAGCGTGCAATCAATGCTGCTCATGTAGAAGCTGATAGTATGGAGAATGGCATTGGTCTGGTGAAATTGATGGGTCGCTACATCGGTTAGTCATCTCTTTTTGCTGAAATGAATTGACCTCAAAATGGCAAAAATTGTGTGCTTGAAGGGTAATTTCTTTTTCTGCCGCTTCTAAGCCTGGTAGTTCCGTCATGCTTCTATCATCACTTTTGGTGCCATATTTTCTGCCGGGGTCATCTTTCTTCCACTATTTCATTCTCCCTCAGTCTCAATATATTTGCTCCACAGCTAAATTACATTATAAGGACAGTGAAAAAGTAGAGAGAGAAAAGTTGGTAGGTGAGAGTGAGCCCAACTTTAGAAGAAAAGTAGAGGAAAATGGAGCAAATAATTTGAGACATTCCAAAATGGAAAATGGATCAATTAATTTGAGATGAGAGATTAGAATATTTGCTCTCTTGTGCTTCACTAACTATTTATGCAAGAGTGTCCTCTACTCCTCTCACAAAAAAAACTATCTATGTAAGGCATTATAATCGAAAACCTTGACAAGGTGTTTAAATGAGTTTCTTACGGTATCAAATTTTGAACAGTTTGGCAACTTCTTGTTATAGATGAAGGATTGGGTCTTTATAAGAATAATAGTACCAAGTGGTGAAATAAAGGTCCATGAATCATTAAGAAAAGACCAAAGAGTATTGGGAGGATCATTGAAAACCGCTTGTGTCATGGTGACCCAGGACATTCCAGTATGTTCCGATTCTTGAGCAGTGTTGCTCTCTCACTTTGTTTTTATCATTTGTAGCCACTATCCCTTTTCAAATCATTATTTTATATGTGTGTTACTTGCAAAATTAAGACATGCGGAAGAAGACAAGTCATCTTGAGTTCGTTTCATGGAGGTTCTCCAAAATATTCTGCTATGACCTATCTCCAAGATTCCTTAGGCATTCTCCAGTCTCCACAAGCAACATTGCTTTTTCTGTCCACTTACTTTTCAGGAATATAATAACGCATTTTCATATTGTTACTTATTGGGTATAGAATAGATTTGTTTCTCTATTTTATTAGAACACATCGAGCTGAATCTGAACATAAGAAATAACTTTGTTTTTTCGTATACGAGAAGTGCAATTGTTGGTGCACAGAAGAATGAGTAATTTCAGCAAGCGCAGTCACCAGTTGGGATAGGACAGGTAAAGCTCGAACAAGCATTCTCCATTGGAAGTCCCAAGTATCTAGATGCATCCAAAACCAAGAAATCAAAGTAGCTGCCATTTCGGTTGCCTCTGTCCTAACTCCTAAGCGGTGCAAGGACAACCAATTCATGTCCCTGTGCAGCAATCTTCTTTTCTGAACTTATTAAGTAGATGGGGGAGGGCCTCCAAAAAAGATATTATACTGTGATATGGATTGGATCTTGATGGACCAGGAATCGGAGACACAGGACCTTTCCTGAGGGACCCAAGTCCAAGAGGCTAGATTAGTCGGAAAGTATTTCATTCTTGCCAAATTTGGTAACAAATTCTAGTTAAATTCTTGAGAGGTTCCATCCAATTCTTTGAGAAAAGTGTATTGTAGGCTAAAGCAAGGTACAATCTAGTAGGATATCTGAGCTCCTTATGATCAAATATTCCACACAGACACTGCCCGTTAGACAGTAAACAAAAAGGAAAAAATATTATATTTGTAAAAGCGTGATTGTCTTCAGGTCCTCGAACTTTTTAGTAAGTGCTTTATGATTTTCAGAGTGATCCCGGTTCACTTATGAGTCTTCTTGGCTCTTGCTTTCTGCATCCTTTTTTTCCATCAAGAGGATGGATTAAGATATCATTTTTGTCCAATTGTCAAATATACTCTTACAGTAATTCCTAGAATTCTGAGGAAGTATTTCACATCATTTAGCAGCACATTGGCAATATGTGTGTGCTTTATCATCAAAACTGGTAGTTGAAAGCGGCTTAAGTACTCTGCATCTTTGCTCTTTCTTTCTCACCTTTATGTGGCTGTTTTGATTTTATATATTCATTGCAGGCTTTATTGCAATGTATGCAACTCTAGCTAGCCGAGATGTTGATTGTTGCTTGATTCCAGAGTCACCCTTTTATATAGAAGGTAAGGGTGGGCTCTTTGAGTACATTGGAAAAAGACTCAAGGAAAATGGGCATATGGTAATCGTGATGGCTGAAGGAGCTGGGCAGGAGCTGCTATCAGAAAACCGGAATGAGAAAGATGCTTCAGGGAACAAGTTGCTGAAAGATGTTGGCCTGTGGATGTCACATAAAATCAAGGTTTCCTTTTATTCACACTTCTTTTCGTAGGAATTCTTAAGTAGAAAATATTAGAAAAGAAGAAATCAGATCATTGTACACTCGTTTCATTCTTTCTTTGGTAATGGGGGGATTTACAGACCTAAAAAGGGAAGTGACAGGTTTTATAATCCATTTTTCTTTTCACTTCAATATATATGTCATTGGCTGAGCATGTCAATGGCACAAGAGCTCAAGATTATTTTTCTACTTCATGTCAATGGCACAAGAGCTCAAGATTATTTTTCTACTTCTATCATGGCACTGTGGTATTCTCACCCTCCAAATATGTCAATTATTATCATTATACAGTGCATGATAACATGTTCTGCCCAAGGATTGTTTACTACAAGATTATACATTAAGGTGATGAGTTTGCGTATATGTTTGAAGCTATGTAGCACGGGTACTTCTTCTAGATCACGTACTCGTACCCGTACCCGTGCCCGATACGATACGTATCCTGTATGGGTACGCGTACCCATTCCTAAAATTTCAAAATCTTGACGTTTTCCGTCCCCGTACTCGAATCCGAACCCGTACTCGTATCTGTCTCTGTGCAACCTAGGTTTGAAGACAGTATTGGATACTTCATGTCTTTTAAGCAAATTTACTACCAAAGTATGCATATCTCTTAATTTTGTTTCATTACTACTACCCATACTCGGGCCTCTGGTGGTTGAGATGCATTAGCATTGCCGTGGATATTCACTTGGGACATGCCTTGTAAATTTTATATGAATTTATTCAATATCTTATTGCTGATGCTATTTCTGTATTTGGTGTTTGCATCACATTATGAGACCTTTTAAATCAATTCGTGTTCATGGATTAATTCTTTGCTAATACTTGAAAAGATGAAAACTTCTCGATAGTCTGTTTGTCATGTATTACATTGTTGTTCACTACTTTTTAAGACGAAGAAGCTTCTTAATAATCTGTTTTATATCATTTTAACACTGTTGACTCACACCTTTGCACCACTACTCCACAACAAAATGTCAAATTGTGCGTGATACATCACATAATTCATCATCTGGTCTTTGCATAATTGGTTAATATTAGCAGATGATGTTACTATAACTGTTTCCGAATTGAATATATATATATATGACCAAGTATGCCTTTGATCTATGTCTGTGGAGAATTAATGAAGTATTGCCTTGATATCATGATGAGAGGAGTACCCTGGTTCTACTAGATTCTTAATGTTCCTTTTTCATGTTTGTAGGAACATTTTGCGCGAAAGAACATGATCATAAATCTCAAATACATAGGTCAGTCATCTCTTTCCTGTATTCTTTACTATGTAGAGTTGTAGACAGTTTAATTAAGAAAGAAATGCTGAAAGAAGAACGAGTTGGGCTTGCTGTTTGGCAGATCCTACCTACATGATCCGTGCTATTCTAAGTAATGCATCTGATAATGTATATTGTACACTTCCTGCTCAAAGTGCTGTTCATGGAGCTATGGCAGGACTTACTGGCTCCACTGTTGAGCTCGTAAATGGAAGACACACGTATATTCCTTTCGAAGTGAGTTCTGTATCTAGCATCAAACATCTTACATTTGTAAAGAGTAAACTTGGGTATAGACGAATTCGAATTGCAGTTTGGTTTCTTCATTTTTCTTCTTTTTGTAAAAAAAATTGCAAGGGGCTACATTTTTCTTCAGTGGATTGGAACCACCTTGGCTTTACCTAAGAACTACAGGACACAACCATAAAGTTTGAGATGCAAGCTTTAGCTTCCTTTGGGTGACATATGTACCTTTATATATATGCAGCGAATTACTGAGCAACAGAATCAGGTTTGTATAACTGATAGGATGTGGGCGAGGCTTCTTTCATCAACAAATCAACCAAGCTTCCTCGGGGCGAAAGAAGTTCAAAGCCAAGGAAGAGGAGAGTGCGGCTCAGACATCATCAGAGGGAGAGAACTTTTAAAAACAAATCTGTGTAAATACTTGATGCATGACAAATATAACAAAATTATGTACTTCAGCTTGTGGAAACTCCCAATTCCTTTAGCCACTTAGGTTGAATATATCTTACTTTTTTTTTTTTTTTGCTTCTTTTTCATATGGTAGGTAAGGAGTTTGCTAGCAATGAAATCCCCCATAATTTACTTTTTTCTTCCTACTCGGGTGGCCTTTGGCTCTCAATGGGAATTTGCTGAAGATTGCATTCAGCTTCTCCTACCAGTGCTACTACCTATAGTCTATAGAACCAGTGGACTTAGCTTGCATATATCTTTTTATTTTGGTATCACTGTTCATTTTTCTAGAAAAAAAACTCGGTGTCTTCCATCAATTCTGTACCTTTTGGCCTTCTTTTTCGATCCGAAATTGTAATTTTTCACCGTTACAGTTTTGTTAGCATAATTCGGAGAGGATTTGGGATTTTGAAATGTATAGGCTGCAGGATTGGAGCATTTATCATTCTTCATATTTTGCTAATGCTGAACTTTGCTATAAGGCAGATAATTTGTATAAATTCTTGAAATGCAAATAAAACGATCGAATATACTACATCTTGTTCACTCTGTGCAATTAATCAAAGATTATTCATATATTTTGTTAACTACAAACTTGATCGTCAGTGTTCAGCGTAATTGGAAACTGTTTTGGAAGTTGGAACATGGATGTTATAACACAAGCCTAAATGTCGTCTGAGCTCATTTACCAACTTGTTGCTGGAGCTCAATTTTTTTTACCAATTTATAGTTAGAGCAAGTTTTTTTTAGCAAATTATCGTTGAGGGTCACTTTTTTTTTTACCAATTTGGTCAATTGGCCACCAAACAACTACCCAAATCAGAAAACCATGGGAATTTCTATTGCGTACATCATTTTCCTATATCCCAAACAACCACTTAAATTCTTGATGTAAATACTACAAAGTGGGTTCTCATTCTTCAAAGAATACAAGTATAAAAGGAACATTCACCAACAAAAAGATTGTCCTTTAAGATGATCATCTCATGGCTATCGGGAAGAAATCAAATCAGATTGTTTTACTTTCCGATCTCCCTCCTACATAACCAACACTGGAAATAACATTGATGAAGCAATCTAACTTGCGTGGACCCGGTTCACGTAAACATTAGTGTGCACCAGGCCAAAAGCACGTATCATCTCTGAACAATCCAGTATATCATTTAGAAACCCATTATATCATGCAGAACTCATTATATTATGCATAAACTCACTATATCATTCAAAAACGTACTATATCATACATAAACTACATCATTTTTAAACAATCCACTATATAATTCAGAAACCCACTATATAATGAAGAAGCTCACTATATCATTCAGAAACATACTATATCAGGTAGAAACTACATCATTTCTTAACAATCCACTATATTATTCAAACACTCACTATATCATGCAGAAACTCACTAAATTATTCAGACACTCACTATATTATGTAGATCTACTTTTGTCTATATGTTAAAGCACGTGTCGCTAGGGGTGAAAGTTATTCGGATAAAAATCGAAATCAAATCCAATCCAATCCGAATTAGTAATTCGGATTGGATTCAAACTGTGTTCGGATTGGATTCGGATTGAGATTCTTTGAAAAAATGGATTTTCGGATTGGATTGGATTGAGGGTAATTGGATCCAAAAATCCAATGTGACCGAATAGTAATATGCATTGTATTATGTATTATGGATTAGGCTAGATTAAGTGCTTAACTGATTTATCTTAAAAAAAAAAAAGCTCAGTGCTTAAGTGGTGATGTTGTATTCTTTGTTGTTGAACTGAACCTGTTGTATTCTGTGTTGTTGGACTGAACCTCATGTATTCTGTTACGTTCTGTTGTAATGAATTATGGCATGTGGTTTGTTATTAGTTTATTAATGGACTATGGAGTTTGTAATGAATTATGAATTTGTAAATTGTAAATCTATTGAGCTGTTGTTGTTGGCTTGTCGCGCCTAATTTATTTCATAAAAAAAATAGAGTTTTAAAAAATCGGATTTTCGGATCGGATCCAATCTGGAGTTGGAAAATTGGGATTGGATTGGGTCGGATTCAAACTCTTATTGGTTTGGATTTGGATTGGAAAATTGAAATCCAATTTTATTCGGATCGGATTGAATTAGGCCCAAGTCCAAACCGCACACCGAGCTTTCACCCCTACGTGTTGCTATATATATTACACAACCTACATCTTCATGAATGCTAAAACATTAAATTAAATTCTCCACAATATTGTATATAATTTAACTATATGATTCCCGTTAATAAAATCCACTATATTGTATATAATTTAACTATATGATTCCCGTTAATAAAATCCACTATATTGTATATAAATTCACTATATCTCTATAAAACTCACTATATGAATTTAATATCAATTATCAACCCGATGCACAATTAGTGTGCACAAGGTCCAGTTTTGTGTTTCTATTGATGAAGATATTGATCTCTGAAAGTTAAGGATTAGTAATCTTTTTATAACATTATACAACCTGGCAAGGCGGCCCTGAGTCCTAATAAAACCATATCAGATATGGGCAACTTTGCCCATATCAAGGGTAAGTTTGTCAATTCAAGTGATTTAGTAAGATGGGATTGTAAAAGCATGGGAATGGAGTATTCCCTCTCATTCCATATGCTAGTTTAATAATAATTGTGAAAATTGTGCCATCCTCTCTCCAAACCTCACTCTTCAACCTCACTCTTCAACCCACCCACCGGAGCTGTAACTTAACGTTTGATGCCGGAAAATTCGCCGGAAAGAGGCACGAATTAACTGTGTTTTTCGTGAATTGAAGGTATGTTTAATTACTTGAAAATTGCGTGGGTTTACATCATGAAATTTTGTGGGTTTTGTTAAATTCATGGGTTTAATTCATGAAAATTGCATGTCTTAATTTTCTAAACATGTCTTAATTTCGTGTATTATAACTGGCGTTTTATTAAATTTCATTGGAATTGAGTGGGTTTTGTGGTGGTGTTAGACTCTACACTTCCAAATTTCGTGTCTTTTCCATTCGTGGGTTTTATGGTGGTGTTAGACCAAATTGAGTGGGTTTTATGCTCTGAAATTTGATACGAGTTCTTTGATGGTGATTTTTGTTCTGAAATTTGAGCAAACAACATGGAAAAGCTGCAGTAAGGATCTCATGTCTGATTCTTGTACATGGAGACCATAATTGAGGCTGTAGTATCATTTTGTGAGTGAGACTTCTGCCAGCTTGGACATATTCACCATTTGTAGAACCTCAAGGAATCTGAACATACTAGGATTGGTTTTTCCCTATATTTATAATCCCTTTTTCTTCTCTCTTTTTTGTCTTCTTGTGTTTGTTCCTCACCAGTATTTTGCCTGCATATGGTTGTCTATGTTGCTGCAACTTACTTCTATGAATTGGTTTTCAGAACAAAGACCACCTGAAGACTTCAATTGGTTTTCAAATTCATCTTATGAAGTTGATTTTTATCAGTTTATATTCTAGTTTATGAAATCAGTTTGTAGTATTTACTCAATAGTTTGTATAAATTTGATAGTTAGTGATTATTGTTAACATGTGAGTATATGGGTATTTGGTTATTGTGCTGAAATTATATGTCCCAAAAAAGCCACTACTTTTATCTTGCCAAACTCAACTCTTGTTTCAATAAGGCAATGAAGAGATCAAAACTCTTAAAGCAATGTAAAAAGAAGAAGAAAACCAAGGTATAGTTGTTATTTAACCATGTTTACGAGCATATAACAAGCCTTGGTGTTAGCATGTAAGTTGATTTTTTTTCTTCTTCTTAGATGGATGAAGTGGATGGTGTAATAACCGAGCGTGATTGGGGAATGGAGTCGGAGGAAGATGAAGATTGGGAAGCACGCGGAGAAACGGAAACCGAGTTAGAGGGAGAAGAAGAACTATCAAACGCGTCTGAGGAAGAATTATCAGAGCAAGAAAAATCAGGAGGGGGAAATGGTCATGAGAAGGCAGGGAAAATGAAGAGGAGGAAGAAGGTGGACGACAGAGTTTACCGAGTAAGCGCGATACAAATTAATGTCATGTTTTTACTTAGAGTATAACACGTGATTAACACTTACATTATTCTGGAAAACATGTGTTAAGACTCGCTTTCTTACAATAACTAATAATGTGTTATTGTAAGTTCACTTCATAAAAGACATTTTTTTTTCTTAAGATAACATTTGCTATATGCTACTTGACGCTGAAATATAACTGATTAAGACTAAACAATTTGTTAGTCAAAATAAATTTTAGTAAAACTATTACAGTTTGAGTGGGTTATGTTAAATTTCATGAATTTGAGTAGGGTTTGTTAAATTTCATGAAATTGAGTGGGTTTAAAGTGATCAAATTTCGTGGTGTTATTTGTTGAAATAAGATGAGAGAGAAAGACAAATTGCGCGGTATTACTTGTTGGAGTGGTGCTAATTGTGGAAAATTTTGAGCTTTTAGAGATTTTCAAGAGTATTATTTTTGCATAATTGCAATATATATAAAGTTGAAGTTTTTTTTATTTGGTTACCACTTCAATTTCCATGAACTTGAATGACATTTTTGATTTTTAGTTTCACTGATTCATTCTAATATGCACCTATTTTCGAATTTTTATTATTCACACAATTTAAAGTAGAAAAAGTTTGAATATTGAGCCAATTTTTTAAATTTATATACGTTGTCGTACTGAGCAATCCTATTTTTAGTTTCAGTGATCCAAAGCAGCAGATGGAGTATAAATGGTATTTCAAAGAAATGAGCTTGAATGAGGGGAATATGTTAGCAGTCGCAGGTTTTATACACAACGTCTATTAGAAGTATTTGCAAGGTATACCTCCTAGAAGTCGATTCTATACAAGTTCTCTTGCTCAAAAAGCGTAGATGTTTTAGTATCTGAGAGCCCCTTGGGTGTGCATATATGTTGATTCATCTCACCTTGGAAGTGCTAACCAGTACTAAGGAAATTCAAGTGTACGTAAACTATAATCGATGTATTGTGTTCCTATAAGAGAATCTTGTGTTTATAATTACTAGTATTGTGTTGGGTCCCAAATACCCCGAATTTTCAAAGATTATTTTATTATTTATTAAGGTTTAATATTAGTTCCACTTAAAATTTATTTTATGATAATGCGATTTTATTTGATAACTATGTTTATTAAAATAATAATTTCATTTAGTTTTGAATTATTTAACGAGTTTATTTAATTGAAATGTATTTTATTATTTCTAAATATTTCAAAGTATTTTAATATGGTAATTGAAAGGTGTATTTAGTTGTGGGCATTCTTATTCATTCAAGTTGTCCATCCATTTTATGCATTTTATGTAATACCAAGCCCAATGTCAAGTCCATATCCATGTGTCTTTTAGCCAAAAAGAAAAAGGAAAACAAAACAAAAAAAAAAAGGAAAAGAAAAACGTGATCATCAGATCACCATCTCCCTCCTCACCCTCACGTATGAACATCAACAAGCCAAGGGAAATTTTTTTCCAACAATTCATCAACTCTTGTCAGAGAACTTTGAAAAACCAAGCACAAAATCAACTATAACCTCATTTCTTCTTCACAAAATCCCCCAAAATCAGAAAACAAAATCTCACACCATACATCCACCATTAATGGAGCTTGACCAAAGCTCAAAATTTCTGACCAAACTCCTCTATAAATACCGAAGTTCTCTCACCAAATTACTCAAGCAAACAATCTCAAAAGGTTTGCTTCAATTCATTTCTTTTCTTCCTTAATTTCTGATTTTTGATTTTAAAAATTGAGAATGAAAATTCAAACCACCATTAACAATACTCCTCTGTCACCATGAACCACCGGAAACCACCATCGCACCTCCTTGACCCACCACACCACCATCGAACCACCTCGAACCTTCCACCGCCCGAAACCCAGCCTGCCTTCCTCTTCTTCTCCCTGACGCCAGCTCGCGACCAGCAGCCCCACCTGACTCCACCACTCGAAACAGCCTCGACCACCTTCGTCCCGCCTGAGCCTCGCCTGAACTTCGCCGTCCACCCGTCTCCCTTCCTACCTCTTCCCTTCTCCTCCCGTTCGCTCCCCTGTTCCTTCCTTCCTTCTTCCATTTTTTTTTTCTTTTGGTTTTGTCAACTGATTCAAAGAATCAGTATTACCCCCCCTCTCTTTTTTAATTTTTTTGACTTTTTAAAACCAAAACCCATAATTTCCTAAACTAGCCTACTTAATTGTATTTTTAGTTAAGTTAATCTTTTATAACTTGAAAATGTTTCTTAAATAAAATGAGTATAATAAAGTTAGTTTCTATGTTAAAATAATGGTTTAAGTTAATGAAAATTAAGTTGAAGTAATCTTTAAGTAATTTAAAATGATTTCATTATTGATTTAAAAACCATAAACTTTGATTTATAAACTCTCTTATAATCATTACAAATTCTTTAAGTTATTTGAATTATTTAAATTGTTTATTTTATATAAAAAGGGGTTACTTAGGTAACTAACTTAGATCTCGTTAATATCTATTGTAGACTCCGATTGCGTAGACGAGGAATATCAAGAGTGTTAATCCGTTCGTGAATTTAGCTTTTGGGCACGCATCACGAGGTAACTCCGATGTCCATCTAAACATAGATTCCGTTAGTATAAAATGAATTGATTACGTGATTATGTGCTTATAAAATTTATAAGTATGGACTATAATTATGGATTATCGACTTAATGCGAATTATGAATATGAAGAACAAAATGGACAACGACTATGGATTTCGATTATGAATCATGACTATGGACGATGTACGATATGACAAAGATGTTTACTATAACGTTATTATGGTTATTAATATTATTATTGTTATTATTATTACTATTATTATTATTATGATTATTATTATTATGATTATTATTGTTATTATTATTACTATATATCATTATGATTATCATGACTATTATTATTGTTATTAATATTGAGACTTTATAAATGTTGAAATTAGTAAGAACTTGTAATAATGAAATGATTCTGAATCTGAAGTGATAAATGAACTCAAGTGACGGTTGTGTTTATGAAATGAGTTATTGAAACCGCTATGAATGGATGGAGATTATGATGGATGAAATATATTCACACTGGATTGGACAACGATGACGTAATTGTGTACGTGATTTATGTGATGACTTGAATTAAAAGATGTTAATCACGTAAAGTGAAATATCGGAGGGAAATGATGAACAGGTTGCCCTGTATGAGAGGTTCAGCGGCCCCTACAGGTTCTCTGGTTACTATGCTGATTATTCTGTTATTGTCTTCCTTCTATCTTGTTGTGATCCAAGTAGAAGGGGTGTGCACACTAGGGACTCTGTTATTATGGCCATTATGTTATCCGTAGGTGGTTACAGGGGATTGACCCTGGCCTACAATGTTGAAGTAAGTGGTTACAGGGGATTGACCCCGGCTTACGGGCGTTCTCTTTCCTCTCCTTATATAACTGTATTAATTGAATTAAGTACGTGATTATTCATTGTATATATATGTGTATATGTACTATGCTTTCTAACCCTATTAACGTACTATTTTACAAAGTATTTTCAGCTTAAGTATTTTACGGGATGGAGTTGGAATTACTCAGTTTTTCTGATTTTTGGGAGCTTGTCTCTCTTGTTTCTTTTCAATGTATTTGTGCAGGTGGGTGATCGACGGGGGAACAAAAGGGAGATCACTTAGAGTTGTCATCCACTTAGCTTTTGATTTAGCTTCCGCTGGAACTCTGAAACACTTAAATAATTAGTAATATTTAATGAACGATTTACTTGGTTGTAAAGATTAATTTATTTGAATTTAGTATGCTTTAATCTAGCCTTGCATTTATTTCCAAGGAGATAAGTGCGGCGGTAGCACGCCCGTTGAGTCGAACCCTCGTAGATTTTCCCCCATCTCAAGTTTTATTAAATGAAAAAGGGTTCGGGTTGGCGGGGGTGTTACAAATTGGTATCAGAGCGGAGTTAGATTAACTGGGGAAAGATTAAAATTATTAAAATATAATAATTAGGGAAAATGAATCAAATAAGGTTGAACTTAAAATTGGTTTAGGAGGTCAAAATAATAAATTATTTAAGAAAAATAAATTATGATTAAAATATGACTTAATAGGATTAAAATATGACTTAAGGGTTTAGTATGGGTACGAATGGGTTATGTGTACATGTATGAAAGTACTCGCTAAAGGTACTTATTAATTGTTTATGATATTTTATTAGATGGCCAAGACACGTATGACCGCCAGGAAATGCACTAGAACCCCTCGTCAAGGACCCTACCTTCTAAGGATGAGGGTAGGAGAGTCTATTTCAGCTTATATTTACAGGTTACGTTTAACATTGAAGTGTTACCAACTCAATGAAGGCCATGGGCATTCGGATTACCTCACGCCACCTAAACAAGCCGATGTTTTGATTCACACTCTCCCCAACGATCGTCCTTATGCCGGAATCAAGAGCGAATACTCTGATGTTCTGAAAAATGGAAGGCCAAACTATGAACGATACACATTGAAAGGGAAGTGGTATCTCACGTTGAGTTACCTGGAGAAAAGAATGCTCGATGCTAGGGCCAAGTGGCTTAATGATTATTTACCCACTGATGACGAGGAGCCCAACTATAGTGACGATGAAGAAGTAGGAAGCAACCCTGCCTCACCCGTTATAAATCTCATTGGAGATGGAGACGGAGAAGAAGGTGAAGACGAGGATCCGTCCGAGTACGCTGACTAGAAACCCGTATCTCTAGCTTTGACCCTTAGATTTCTAATTAAGGTCGTAAAAGACCAATTAACTTGTTAACTTAGTTAATGATGGTGCAACTGATGCTTGTTTGACTATTTGAAAACTCTTATGCTACTATGAACGAATTGTTATGGCACTTTTGGAGTAATGAATGATAAACTTTTGATGTGTAAATTGAGTATGAAATGAATGATGAACTTTTGATATGTGAATTGAGTAAGAAATGAATGAATGAATGGTATGAACCATGATTATGTGAATTAGCTTTTATATAAGAATCAATGTGAATCGTAGAAATTCAATGTGAATAACGCAGGTAGCTTATGCAATACGTTTATACGCGATCTAGAGCAAGGCGACAAGAAAACCAAATGGCCGAAACTCCTGAACAAGTTGCAGCACCGCTTAGGACTCTTGAGCAACTCGCTCAGAGCTTTGGTTTAGTCCTTCAAAACCAGATCAACAACAACCACCATGGAGACGATCCACAGGCTGTCATGGCGAAAAAAGATTTCTGCTTTGAAACCACCAACCTTTGTTGGGAGAGAAGACCCACTACTTCTCGAGAATTGGATAAGAGATTTCGAAAAGATTTTCACGGCCACGGGTACGCCTGAGGCCCAGAAAGTAGACCAAGCAACCTTTTATCTGCATGAAGATGCTGATACTTGGTGGGAAAGTGTAGGACCTATTGTTAAAGCTCAAGAGAACTTTAACTGGGAAGCATTTAAGGTAGCGATTAAGGCTCGATTCTTCCCCGAGCACATTCGTAAAGCGTAAGTACAATGAGTTTAGTAGGTTTAACCGAGTTATAACATGAGTGTGCAAGCGTATGCTCGAAATTCAATGAGTATGCCCGATTCGCCCGGACCGTAGTGCCGATGAAGGAACTAAGGCCCGAAGTTTGAAGACGCACTTAAGTTTGATCTTCGGACTCGAATGGGAGGTAGCACCTCTACCACTTTCGCGGAAGCGTATGCTAAAGCTTCGAATTTGGAAAGAATCTTACAGCGTGAGAGAGAGGTGCTAGAGAGACACAAAAGGAAGGAACCTACCGGCAACAACAACAGCCAAGGGTACGACAAAAGGCCCAACAATGGTGGAAACAACAATAACAATGGTGGACGCCACAACAACCGCAACAATCGAATTATGGACAACAGCCCGAGAAGGAAATAGGAACCAAAAGAACTTTCTTTGCAAGAAGTGTTCCAAGAGCCATCCAGGTTCACTTGTCGGGGTGAAAGAATCAAGTGTTTCGAGTGTGGAGAAGTAGGTCACAAATCGTTCAACTGTCCCAAGAAGCAAGCTCAAAGTGGACCAATTGGGAACAAAGTGGTAACAATGGAGGTGGAAACGCAATTCAAAACTTCAATAACAGCCGCCCAATGGAGGAAATGCTGCATTTAACTGGAACCGTAACAACCGCTCTTTGGAAGTGGAAATGGAAACTATGGAAAGAATGGCAATGGAGGCTACACCAATGGAAGAATCAATGTCATGAGCCGAACTGAAGCTGACACCGATGCCAATGTTGTGACGGGTACATTTCTCGTAAACTCAAACCCTGCTTATGTACTCTTTGATTCTGGAGCGTCTCATTCTTTTATTTCTAGCACTTTTGTTAATAAGTATCCCCTCAAGTCTACCCAGCCTTGTCGAGCCAATATAGCCATGCCCACCCAGTGAAACTGTTTCTTGTAAATCTCTTTTCGAAAGTATCCTCGTAGTCATAGCCGGTACTTGAATTACCAGCCGATCTTATCCTTTTGACCTAAAAGACTTTGACGTTATCTTGGGAATGCATTGGTTAGCCAAGTATAAAGCCAAAATCGAGTGTCATAACCAGAAAATATCTCTTAAAGGACCAAAGGGAAATAGGATATCTTATAAAGGCATAACCTTCCAGCCTGATGTCAAGATAATCTCAGCCTGAACCTTCAAACCTATCTTAGAAAAGGCTACCCAGTCTACCTGTGTCAAGTAAGGGACGTAAGCGTGGAAAATGAGGAGTTGACTCAAATTCCGATAGTAAAGGAGTTTCCGGATGTATTTCCCGAAGAGCTTCCAGGAATGCCACCAGAGAGAGAAGTGAGCTTCAAGATCGATTTAGTCCCTGGAACAGGACCTATTTCTAAGGCTCTGTATCGAATGGCACCTGCAGAAATGCATGAATTGAAGGTGCAATTGGAGGAATTGTTAGATAAAGGCTACATTCGACCTAGTGTTTCGCCTTGGGGAGCCCCGATGTTGTTTGTCAGGAAGAAAGACGAATCTCTAAGGTTGTGTATCGATTATAGGGAGCTGAATAATGCCACGGTAAAGAATAAATATCCCCTCCCGAGGATCGAGGAATTGTTCGATCAGCTTCAAGGTGCAACAGTGTTTTCCAGGATCGATTTACGGTCAGGTTATCACCAACTACGAATCGCTGAAGAAGACATCCCTAAGACAGCCTTTCGTACGAGATATGGCCATTATGAGTTCACCGTTATGCCTTTTGGACTCACTAATGCGCCAGCAGCTTTCATGGACCTCATGAATAGGACTTTCCAGCCATACCTGGATAAGTTCGTGATTGTGTTCATCGACGATATATTGGTGTACTCGAAGGATAGAGAAGAGCATCTGGATCAGTTGAGGAAAGTTCTGGAAATTCTTCGAGAAAAGCAATTGTACGCGAAGTTCTCGAAGTGTGAATTTTGGTTGGAAAAAGTTTCATTTTTGGGTCATGTGATATCAAAAGAAGGCGTTTCCATAGATCCATCGAAGATTCAAGCAGTGACTGATTGGCCTCAACCTAAGAACGTCACCGAAGTAAGGAGTTTCTTGGGTTTAGCTGGATATTACCGGAGATTTGTGAAAGATTTTTCGAGAACGGCCCAACCTCTCACTAATCTGATGAAGAGAACAACAAAATTTCATTGGGGTGATAAGTGTGAGGAAGCATTTCAAGAGCTGAAGAAGAGACTTACAACAGCCCCGGTATTGACATTGCCCTCTAGAGCAGAAGGATTTGAAGTCTATAGTGATGCCTCAAAGAAAGGTTTTGGGTGCATCTTGATGCAACATGGTAAAGTAGTGGCTTATGCGTCGAGACAACTCAAACCGTATGAGCAAAATCACCCTACTCATGACTTGGAGTTAGGAGCAATTGTGTTTGCGCTGAAAATCTGGAGACATTATCTGTATGGAGTGCAATGCAAGGTCTATACAGATCACAAGAGTTTGAAGTATCTGTATACGCAAAAGGAGTTGAATATGAGACAGAGACGTTGGCTCGAACTTATAAACGACTATGATTTGAAGATAGTGTATCAAGAGGGAAAAGCGAACAAAGTAGCTGACGCGTTGAGTAGGAAGAGGGCTCATTCGCTAAACATGTTGATCCTAGCTGATGAATTGTGTGAAGAGATCAAGAGATTGAGTTTGGAAATAGTTGAGCCCGATTATGTGAAAGCTCAGTTGAATGCTCTTACTGTTGGACCGGACATATTTGAGGAGATTCGGGTGAAACAAGCTGCAAATAAGTGGTTAAGCAAGTTGAGAGAGATGAAGGAAAGTGGTCAAGCACCGGAGTTCGAGATCGACGGCAATGGCGTTGCGAAGTATAAACGGAGATTGTGTGTACCACAGGACGACGAAGTCAAAACGAGAATTTTAAGGGAAGCCCATAGTTCGCCGTATTCCATACATCCAGGAGGAGATAAGCTTTATAAGGATTTGAAAAAGCATTTTTGGTGGCCTAGAATGAAGCAAGAAGTAGCCGACTTCGTGGCAAAATGTTTAACATGCCAGAAGGTGAAAATACAGCATATGAAGCCTGGAGGGAAATTGCAACCTTTGGAAGTGCCAGGATGGAAATGGGAATCTATCTCTATGGATTTCATCATGGGATTACCGAATACGAGGTCGGGAAAGAATGCAATATGGGTAATAGTGGACCGTTTGACTAAGACAGCAAGATTCGTGGCAATGAAAGATACTTGGTCGTTGAAACAGTTGGCCGATGCTTACTTTAATGAAGTCGTTAGACTACATGGTGTTCCGAAGGACATCGTTTCGGATAGGGACTCGAGATTCTTATCTAAGTTCTGAAAACAGCTTCAGACAGCCGTGGGTACACTATTGAAATTCAGCACAGACTTCCACCCATCAACAGATGGTCAAACGGAGAGAACCATTCAAACCGTGGAAGATATGTTGAGAGCATGCATAATGGATTTCGGAGGATATTGGGATGATCATTTGATGTACATTGAGTTCTCGTACAACAATAGTTATCACTCGAGCATAGGAATGGCACCTTATGAGGCATTGTATGGACGGAAATGTAGAAGTCCTATATGTTGGAGCGACGTGAACGAGTCGTTGAATTTGGGACCAGAAATGATTGAAGAGACTACCAACAAGGTGAAGTTGATTCAAGAGCGTATGAAAGCAGCTCAGGATCGACAAAAATCGTATGCCGATCAAAGGAGACGAGATTTAGAGTTTGCAGTTGGAGAGAAAGTGTTGCTGAAAGTTTCACCAACCAAGGGAGTAATGAGGTTCGGTAGAAAAGGATAGTTGAGTCCACGTTATATCGGACCTTATGAGATACTCGAAAGAATTGGGGAAGTGGCCTATAGATTAGCCTTGCCCACAGAGTTAGCCAATGTTCATAATGTCTTTCATGTGTCTCAACTTCGTAAATATGTCCCTGACCCCTCCCATGTTATCCAACCCGAAACCATTGAACTAGATGAGACCCTCACCTTTGAAGAACGTCCTGTTAGAATCCTTGATTCCAAAACGAGAAATACCCGGAATAAGGCAGTAAAGTTAGTTAAAGTTTTGTGGTCTAATCATCAAACCGAGGAAGCAACTTGGGAAACAGAAGACGACATGAGAAAGCGTTATCCTGAACTCTTTTCTGAGGTACGATTATCGAGTTTCGGGGACGAAACTCCTTAAGGGAGACTGAATGTAATACTAACAAAGAGCAAAACTAATGTTTCATTAATATTAAATATCTAACTTTAAAGTTCGAGGACGAACTTTGGTTTTAAGGAGGAGTAGATGTAATACCCCGAATTTTCAAAGATTATTTTATTATTTATTAAGGTTTAATATTAGTTCAACTTAAAATTTATTTTATGATAATGCGATTTTATTTGATAACTATGTTTATTAAAATAATAATTTCATTTAGTTTTGAATTATTTAACGAGTTTATTTAATCGAAATGTATTTTATTATTTCTAAATATTTCAAAGTATTTTAATATGGTAATTGAAAGGTGTATTTAGTTGTGGGCATTCTTATTCATTCAAGTTGTCCATCCATTTTATGCATTTTATGTAATACCAAGCCCAATGTCAAGTCCATATCCATGTGTCTTTTAGCCAAAAAGAAAAAGGAAAACAAAACAAACAAAAAAAAGGGAAAAGAAAAACGTGATCATCAGATCACCATCTCCCTCCTCACCCTCACGTATGAACATCAACAAGCCAAGGGAAATTTTTTTTCAACAATTCATCAACTCTTGTCAGAGAACTTTGAAAAATCAAGCACAAAATCAACAATAACCTCATTTCTTCTGCACAAAATCCCCCAAAATCAGAAAACAAAATCTCACACCATACATCCACCATTAATGGAGCTTGACCAAAGCTCAAAATTTCTGACCAAACTCCTCTATAAATACCGAAGTTCTCTCACCAAATTACTCAAGCAAACAATCTCAAAAGGTTTGCTTCAATTCATTTCTTTACTTCCTTAATTTCTGATTTTTGATTTTGAAAATTGAGAATGAAAATTCAAACCACCATTAACAATACTCCTCTGTCACCATGAACCACCGGAAACCACCACCGCACCTCCTTGACCCACCACACCACCATCGAACCACCTCGAACCTTCCACCGCCCGAAACCCACCTCGCCTTCCCTCTTCTTCTCCCTGACGCCAGCTCGCGACCAGCAGCCCCACCTGACTCCACCACTCGAACCAGCCTCGACCACCTTCGTCCCGCCTGAGCCTCGCCTGAACTTCGCCGTCCACCCGCCTCCCTTCCTACCTCTTCCCTTCTCAATCCCGTTCGCTCCCTTGTTCCTTCCTTCCTTCTTCCATTTTTTTTTCTTTTGGTTTTGTCAACTGATTCAAAGAATCAGTATTACCCCCCCTCTCTTTTTAAATTTTTTTGACTTTTTAAAACCAAAACCCATAATTTCCTAAACTAGCCTACTTAATTGTATTTTTAGTTAAGTTAACCTTTTATAACTTGAAAATGTTTCTTAAATAAAATGAGTATAATAAAGTTAGTTTCTATGTTAAAATAATGGTTTAAGTTAATGAAAATTAAGTTGAAGTAATCTTTAAGTAATTTAAAATGATTTCATTATTAATTTAAAAACCATAAACTTTGATTTATAAACTCTCTTATAATCATTACAAATTCTTTAAGTTATTTGAATTATTTAAATTGTTTATTTTATATAAAAAGGGGTTACTTAGGTAACTAACTTAGATCTCGTTAATATCTATTGTAGACTCCGATTGCGTAGACGAGGAATATCAAGAGTGGTAATCCGTTCGTGAATTTAACTTTTGGGCATGCATCACGAGGTAATCTCCGATGTCCATCTAAACATAGATCCCGTTAGTATAAAATGAATTGATTACGTGATTATGTGCTTATAAAATTTATAAGTATGGACTATAATTATGGATTATCGACTTAATGCGAATTATGAATATGAAGGACAAAATGGACAACGACTATGGATTTCGATTATGAATCATGACTATGGACGATGTACGATATGACAAAGATGTTTACTATAACGTTATTATGGTTATTAATATTATTATTGTTATTATTATTACTATTATTATTATTATGATTATTATTATTATGATTATTATTGTTATTATTATTACTATATATCATTATGATTATCATGAATATTATCATTGTTATTAATATTGAGACTTTATGAATGTTGAAATTGGTAAGAACTTGTAATAATGAAATGATTATGAATCTGAAGTGATAAATGAACTCAAGTGACGGTTGTGTTTATGAAATGAGTTATTGAAACCGCTATGAATGGATGGAGATTATGATGGATGAAATATATTCACAGTGAATTGGACAACGATGACGTAATTGTGTACGTGATTTATGTGATGACTTGAATTAAAAGATGTTAATCACGTAAAGTGAAATATCGGAGGGAAATGATGAACAGGTTGCCCTGTATGAGAGGTTCAGCGGCCCCTACAGGTTCTCTGGTTACTATGCTGATTATTCTGTTATTGTCTTCCTTCTATCTTGTTGTGATCCAAGTAGAAGGGGTGTGCACACTAGGGACTCTGTTATTATGGCCATTATGTTATCCGTAGGTGGTTACAGGGGATTGACCCCGGCCTACAATGTTGAAGTAAGTGGTTATAGGGGATTGACCCCGGCTTACTGGCGTTCTCTTTCCTCTCCTTATATAACTGGATTAATTGAATTAAGTACGTGATTATTCATTGTATATATATTTGTATATGTACTATGCTTTCTAACCCTATTAACGTACTATTTTACAAAGTATTTTCAGCTTAAGTATTTTACGGGATGGAGTTGGAATTACTCAGTTTTTCTGATTTTTGGGAGCTTGTCTCTCTTGTTTCTTTTCAATGTATTTGTGCAGGTGGGTGATCGACGGGGGAATAAAAGGGAGATCACTTAGAGTTGTCATCCACTTAGCTTTTGATTTAGCTTCCGCTGGAACTCTGAAACACTTAAATAATTAGTAATATTTAATGAACGATTTACTTGGTTGTAAAGATTAATTTATTTGAATTTAGTATGCTTTAATCTAGCCTTGCATTTATTTCCAAGGAGATAAGTGCGGCGGTAGCACGCCCGTTGAGTCGAACCCTCGTAGATTTTCCCCCATCTCAAGTTTTATTAAATGAAAAAGGGTTCGGGTTGGCGGGGGTGTTACAAATCTTAACCATATCTTTTGTATTTCTTTAATTGTGCTCTTGAATGGGTTTGTTATGCCAATGATGTTAGGGTTTCTACAAATATTTTGACATTATATTAAAACAAAGTACCGACTAGTGATTCATGTCGTGATTCGGTTATATTGTTGTTTATATCCTTCTTATGTTTGGGGTTTCTACAAATATATGGTGACATTAATGTGAAACATAATAAAAGGGCTGCATGATCGAACGTACCGACCAACGAAACGTCCTTTATAGTTTAGGGTAAGTTCAGGGTAGCTAATTCGTGTTATTCCTTTAAAAGGTTAGAGTTTCTACAAATAGGATAATATTATTGAAAAACATAAACGAGGCCTAAATGATCGAACGAGCCACCGACTAATGATTCGTGTCGTGATTCGCTTGTTCTTCCTAATTAAGTCTATGATCTTCAATAATCAAATGGTGAAGTGTATTTTCCCCCCATAAAAAGTCCTACTTGTACAAGTATGATGTATTTATTAATCATTTAGGGGATGATATCATATAGCATGTGAAAGATCTATTGTGTTACCATAAGAGAATCTTGTGTTTATAATTAGTGGTATTGTGTTGGGTCCCATCTTAACCATGTCTTTGTAAATCGCTACAATTGTGTTCATGAATGGGTTTGTTATGTCAATGATGCTAGGGTTTCTACAAATATGGTGACATTATCTAAAAGCATAAAGAAGGCCTAAACGAGCGAACAAAGTATCGACTACTGATTTGTGTCTTGATTCGGTTGTATTGTTGTTCATCCTTCTCAGGTTTAGGGTTTCTATAAATATGGTGACATTATTTTAAAACATAATGAAGGCCTGAATGAGCGAACGAAGTATGGACTATTGCTTCGTGTCGTGATTCGGTTGTATTGTTGTTCATCCTTCTTAGGTTCAGGGTTTCTACAAATATAGGGACATTTATGTAAAACCTAAACGGTGCCTTAACGATCGAACGACCCACGGACTACTGATTGGTGTCGTGATTCGCTTGTGTTGTTCTTCCTAATTCAGTTTATGACCTTGAATAATCAATTAATTGATACATACTACAAACATTGCAAATTGAAGACATTAAATAATTATGACATAGATATGCTAAAAAGTAAACTATATTGTGTTTTTGGATAACATAATTACGTTTTACAGTAAAAATATTATGTTTCGGCTACCATCATTTATCAATTAATTAATTGTAAAGAATTTAAAACACTTGTAAATCTAAATCACCAAATAATAATGTTGTGAAACTTAACAAAGGCCTGAACAATCGAACGAAGTAGCATCTAATGATTTGTGTCCTGTTTCGCTTTTGTTGATGTTCCTTTTTAACTCTATGGTCTTCAATAATCAATTAAATATTGTTAAAAAAATTAATGGCTAAACGAACAACCTAAGTACCAACTGGGGTTTGTACAAATACGGTGACATTTATGGTTTTAATAATTAAAGGCCTTCAATAATCAATAAAATGTTTTAAATTACCAACAATTGTACATATAAGTCATTAAATAAATAAGTTTTTCTTGTTACAAAAGAATTATGTTTGAAAGTAACCATATTATGTTCCCTTACACACAAATTATGTTTTAAAGTAACCATATTGTGTTCCCAATAATCTGGATTGTGTTTCGCACTACAAGCAATTTTGAATGCTCTAAATTGGGCCATATATTATTTACCCACTCAATATTAATTATTTGATGTTGTTATTATGGTTAAAATAAAATGTATCCCTATTTATGTCAACTTATGGTTTTTATAATCAATTTACGATCCTAAGGACTTTAAGAAATACTACAATTGTACATTTTAGTCAATAAATATTTATATTTAGTTACAAGGGAATTATGTTTGGAAGTAACCATATTTATGTTATTACAAAAGAATTACGTTTCAAAGTAACCATATTGTGTTCCCACTAATTGAGATTGTGTTTCACCAATCAATTAAGGGTCATTAAATATTTATGTGTTGTTATAAAAAAATTATGTTTGAAAGTAACCATCTTGTGTATTGTTACAAAAGAATTATGTTTCAAAAGTTACCATATTGTGTTCCCACTAATTGGGATTGTGTTTCCCACTACAAGCAATTTTCACCAATATTCATTGGTGAATTAGCCCACTATATTTTAAAGGCTAAATTGGCGCGAACAGCACCAACTATTGGTTTGGTGCACAAAACAGCACGAACTAAAAGAAGTGTGATGCACAACACAAACTTTATGGCATAGGTGCGCGGATCAACATACATGACGATTTTGGCCTAATATTCGTTTACCCAAGCCTTAAAGTTTGTGCTGTGGAACCATGCCAAAATCATTGTTTATGTTGATTTATGCACTCATGCCATAAAGTTCGTGTTGTGCATCACACCTTGTCTAGTTCGTGCTGTTTTGTGCACCAAACCAATAGTTGGTGCTATTCACACCAATTTTGCCTATTTAAAATATTTGTTGGTGTTATTGTGGTTGAAATAAATTGGTACTAATGTTTGTGTTGTGTAATATAGTACTTTTGATTTGTGGAAATTTAGCGTTTAACTAACAAAAATTTACATAAAGTCAACACAACAAAAATGCAACATGTTATTATCATGTTGTTATATTAGAAATAAATAGTGCTTTATAGTAAGCATATTGCAAATATGATGAGATGATTGTAAAACATAAGCAACGTCTGAAGGATCAAATTAAGGAGTTGGGTTTCATCTCGTTATTTGGTTGTATTGTTGTGCTAAATGGAACAGTAATCTAGGGTTTTAAGGTAAATTTGGTTTCGTCTCCTTATTTGGTTTTATCTAGTGCCAAAAATTGCAAAAAAATGTGTTCTGTAACATAGTACTTGTGGTTTCGTCTCGTTATTTGGTTGTATTCGGTTCGTATAAGTTTCAATTAGGTCCAATCGAGTCAATAAGTTCTAATCGTGTCTAATAAGTTCCAATAAGGTCCAAATAGTCAATGATCAATAAATTTAAATTAAAATTTTAATTAAAGTACCACTATGATTATATAGTAATATTTATATTATTGTCTATTATATTATTATTCATATTACTATTAGCTGATTATGTTATTAATAATTTTTTTAATTAAAGTAGCATTATGATTATTTAGTATTATATTTACAATATTATCTATTATATTATTATTCATATTACTATTAGCTGATTATGTTACTATATTAGTAGTGAAAGTTGTCTATAAGCAAGCATATAAATAGTATTTTTTTTGTTAAAATGTTAATCATAAGATATAATTAATAATTACTATTTTTTCGAAGGATAAATTTTAATAATTATTATGTCATAATAAATTTTTAGAGGTAGTATTAATGTTAGGGGTAATATTTATGTTATTACTCATCAAAGTTTTTGTCAAATAAGGTCAAATAAGTTCCAATCAGGTCCAATAAGGTCTAATAAGTTTCAACCAGGTTTAATAAGTTCCAATCAGGATCAATCAGGTCCAATAAGTTGAATCAGGTCCAGTCAGGTCTAATAAGTTGAATTCAGTTCAGATAAGTTGAGTCCAGTTCAGGGTTTTTTAGGTGAAGAGAACGCACCCTAAGAGTGTTAGTGGTTCATGATATTGTATTATGTAGCATAACATATTGTGTTCCCATTTAATGAATTTGGGTTTAGTGTGAAACCATTAAACTCCATATGGGCCTCCTTGCAGCGGGCTTATCTTTTATCATATTATACTGATATGTTGTCTAGTTGAAATCATATTGTGTTTTGAAACATTTGATTTTTGTATTATATTCCACTATTTTATTTTTCATACGCAAACCAGATCAATCGTTTTTCAATAACTTTTTATGTCGGTTTCTTCATCTTCATTTCTTGTTTCAAGAACTCCTAATTAAACCTCCAAAGGGCAACGTCTACTGAAAGAGTGGGTTCTTTTGGAACGGGTTCCGGATCTTATTGGTCAATTCGAGTAGCAACCACAACGCGGAGACAGTGGTCTGGGTAATAAAATCTGGCCCAAACAAAGGGAAAAAAAATTCCACGGATGTCCTTATCGGCTTGTAATTTTCTTCTCTTATTGTTTGTGTGTTCATGAATTTTAACTTCATTTCATTTGTCAAAAAATCCAGTGACGATGCTGTTCATCTTTCAATTATCAGATTTTTGATTCACTGCAGCTCTCCACCTCCATGAAAGCTCAGTTGCCTTCTCCAAAATTTCGCAATACACAGCAAAACAACAACAATGGCGAGGTCTTTTTTCCACAATTGAACAACACTTAATTTCCCCCTTAATTTTGGTTTTTATTTCTCCCCATAATTTGCATCAAGTTATTGTCCCAGTGTTACTAATTTGGTTTTGTTGTCCAGTCACTTGTAGTGGAGGAGAGAGAGATGAAGTCACTTTTTCCCCATTCCCTTCTATTCCCCTTTTATTCCCTTTCTCAAACTCAAAAGGTTGAATAAAATATGTTTTCTGAATATAATACATTATTTATGTACTTTCAACTTTTTACAAGATTACTTTTTCAATATTATATTGCTGATATGGGCAAAGTTGCCCATATCTGATATGGGCAAAGTTGCCCATATCTGATATGGTTTTATCATTACTCAGGCGGCCCTTGAGGCATGTTGTATCTTTAATCGGTTTGGGGTGTGGCTGACGTGACACTAGAATATTTGGGTTGTATTGTGCATTAGGTGGCTATATTGTGTCTTATTTTTTCGTATTTTTGCTTGCGAGACTGAATACAACTATTTTTTTCCCTTGGTAGTAGTGGACCAGTGGTGGCGGTTCTAGAGAGATAATAGAAGAAAGAAAAAGGAACGGGGTCCTGTCAAAAAAAGAAAAAAGAAAAAAGAAAAAGGAAAGGGTGAGTGAAGGAATGATACAAGAATTTATAAAAGAAGGTACGATTACAAATTAAAATGAGCCGAGTTTAACATCACACTAAATTTTTATATCCTTTATGTCCGCCCATAATATTAACAGACTAAGCTTAGACGGTGACTGTCCGTCAATCAAATTAAAGTAAAATTGTCATACTCCAAACTAACTCATTTATAGTGGGATGGACATCCACAAAAGAGCTTGTTGTTACGACTCATCAAAATCCCCAGTAGCGTCGTTGCAGCAACATTGGACTAGGCGATCAGCGATGGCCTAGCAATAGGCCTTGCTGCCATGAGGCATCTGGTGGCTCAAAAGGGCTTCAATTAGGCTCAAACTTGGTGGTCCACCATATTTTGGCCAATGAATACAATGGTTGAGCTAGATTTTGGATTTGAGGCTCAAAAACATATGATGGGCATAAGCATTCACTAGTACAGAATCAACGATTTGCGTCGGATGCCAGACCCTCATTTGCGTCGGACATGTTTCCGACGCTATATGTTTCGACACAAATTTGGGAGAGATGATCTGTGTCAGATTAGGACATGACGCAGATTTTATGCTATTTGCGTCGGACTATTAGCTATGTGCGACACACATGACACCTTGAGCCTAGCACCAGCAGTACACACATGGCACCATTTGCGTCGGATGTGCAGCATGATCCAACGCAAATGCCTGTTGGTATCACTGGTCCTGCCCCTCATGTTTACGTCGGACAATGTACATAATCCGACAAAAATGGCAACTTATTCGTGGAGGCAATGTAAATAACACGCATTTCTGTGTTGATAACGTCAAAAATGTATTGCAAACTTTTAGAAATTAAACAAATTTCATTGCTAATAAATCCAAACCACTATAATCGATTTAGAATGAGAGGAAAAAAAAAAGTAAAATACATACAAACAAATTACATTAAATATGTAAAAAGAATGTAAAACTAAAACTGAATCTAGAATTTATTAAGTAATCAAAGGAAGAAAGTGAGCAGCCTAGACTAGGATAAACAAATTTCCGATGATTCTATCAACGTTTTCCGATGAGTTCGAGGAAGAAGACTTCAAGAAGAACAAATCCAGATCTGAAAATAAATAAATAAAGAAATTAATAACTGAAAATTGTAGAAGAAAATCCTAGATCTGAAAATGAAACCCTAAACTAGGATAAATGCCAAAAAAGTAAACAAAAAAAAAAGCAGATATAAAAAAAAATAAAAGGCCTTTATTTTCAGTTGCACGAACTAAGTCACCAACATCAGTGGGAAGTTTTTATTTTTTCAGACCTGAAAATGAAAAAACGTACTTTCAGATCTAAAAATTAAAACAGAAAATCCTCGACGAAATGCTAGAAAATCATATCTAAAAAATGAAAAAATTGAAACCCTAGACTACGATAAATGCTAGAAAAATCAGAATTAAAAAATGAAAAAAAATCGAACCTATCAGAGATTCATGATACTTGAATTGGTGGCGAAAAGTGACTCTCTTCTTGTCTTTATCTTCCTCGGCAGGAGATGGAAAACGTCGTTGAGGTTTAAGAACGAAATGTGAGAGTGAGAGTGTAAGAAAAAGGTTCGCCGGAATTTGAGAAGGGGTGCGACAGAGTGAGAGTGAGG
This sequence comes from Beta corolliflora, assembly GCA_947648045.1. Lineage (NCBI taxonomy): Eukaryota > Viridiplantae > Streptophyta > Magnoliopsida > Caryophyllales > Amaranthaceae > Beta > Beta corolliflora. Next base: position 341,193 of record CANSZD010002199.1, on the reverse strand, counting down.
GAGAGGAGAATGGAAAATGGAAGACTGAGTAAGAAAATACGAAAAAGTGAGAGAGTGAGATAAAAAGCTTGGAATTAAAACCCTAAACCTGCACCTTAAAAATGTGGAACCCATGATTTGTGTCGCGTGTCGTGGCCCAACCGTCGCATATCATGGCCCAAGTAATTTGTTTCTTAATGTTTGTGTCGCGTTCTTTATCAGTATCCGATGCATGTCATTGGCCCCTCATTTGCAGTAGTGATTTGTGTCGAATGCTCTAGCCAAACCGAAACACATTACTTATAATTTGCGTCGGATCCTAAGCCTAAACGATGCAAAATGGTCCGAGCCTGCACAACTGCGTCGTCTTCTTAAATGTTCAACGCAAAACAAGGGACGTAATTTATCATTTTTCTACTAGTTATTTTCGGTGGTGCATGGGAAGCTTCTAGAGAAGCCTTGAATCTTCCTCCTTGTACATATGCTTGTAGAATGTGTAGAAGGTTCTAGGGTAGTCTTGTGTGGAAGCCTCCAAATGAGGAGGTTATGGAAGACTCTAGAATCATGGAAGGGTAGGATGGAGGCCTATAAATAGGCATCTTCATTCATTTGTAAGCATCCTAGACAGCTCATCCCTTGTAATCCTTTTGTAAGCAATAGAGCATTCTTTCATAAGCCTCTCATTTGTGTTCCCACACTTGGCCAATTTTCGTAGCTTAGCCAACATATCTGGTGCAACGACAAAGAAATAAGTACGAACGTGACATTGTGCTATCAATTTCCCTCCTTTCTTGCTCTCGAAGCTTTTTTTTAATAGAGGTCTCTCGAACAATCTCAACCCCCATGAAAACCCCAGATGTCCCTCCCAAAACTTAACTTCTTACTCAAAAGCAGAAATCCAACTTCATATCTCCTGCACAAAGAACATCTCCCAAAACCCAAAAACTTAGGGCCTGTTCGGCAAAAATCGATGTTAGCTGTAAGCTTTTTGCTTTTAACTGTGAAGGTATTTGTTAGCTTTTAGATGTGAAATTAGCTGTCTAAAATAGAAGTGTTTGATAAAAAATAGTTGTTGGTAAAATTTTAATATGTAAATGATATCCAAAAAAAAGTAGCTTTGACAAAAGCTACACAAAAGCTAAGAATCTTAACTTTTGGCAAACGCTACTCAAAAGCTAAAAGCTACCTCCAAAAGCTACTTGAAAGGTACCTCTAAAAGCTATTTTGCCGAACACTAAAATAATTTTTCAAAAGGTAAAAGCTACTTAAAAGCTGCTACGCCGAACACGCCCTTAAACAAACTCAAATTTCACTCACATTTCCACTTAACATGAAATCTTTTGGGGTTAATCGTCGTCTTTTTGCTGTAATCCATCTTTCTTTACCATATTTTTTACTCCTCGCTTCAAATTTCTTATAATCTTACCCACATTTCACTTAAAATTCATACCCTTCTTTCTTTCCCCTGTTTTCCAAAAATCTCAACACAGTGTTCTTTTTCTTTAAAAACCTAAAATGGAAGCTGAAAATCATAGCAGTAAAAATATTAGGCCTCCAAATTCTCGAGATTTTCCAGAGAATTGTGGGATTTCAAACTCATCTTTTGAGGGTTTTTTCTGCTATGAACTCATTTCATCATTATAGAAGAGATTTTCAACCTAGGTGTGGTCCAAATGCTCCCAAAACCACCCAAATTTGCTTAGAAAATGTGTCAGAAAGTCGAAAAATTCTGGGTTTAGTAGTGATTCTGTTACTTGGAGGCGCCATATTGCTGCTGTGAAAAGTGAGATTTCTCCACCAGTGAATGATGTGAAGGAAAATGAGCTAATTTCAAAGAATTTAGTGAGAAAAGATTAGAGAGAGAAAATGTGGTTGAAATGAAGAAGGTTTAGACAAGGAAATGAGCCAGTATTGAAGAATCGTGGGGAGGGGGACAAAGTGCTTGAAATGCTTGTTTAGGAAGAAGGGTAGAGAAATCTCACAAAGTGGGAGAAGAATTAGGAGGTCTCATACAACAGCATATGCTGAATTGAAAAGATAAGGAAAGATAATAAGTCGGTCTAAGAAGGTGTTTAGGTTTGTGCCTAGGGTAGACGTGGCAGATAAGTTTCATTACAGGATCGAGTTGCCGTTTGTCGGGTTGCATAAGCATTTTGAGCATGGAATTGATAGTATGGAGTGGGGTGGAGTATAGTGGCTACTTGTATAGTTGCTAGTGAAAGGCATTTGGACAACATGAATTATCCCAATGCCTTCAAATACATTGGGGAAGGAGGGGTACTCAAGCGAAACCAAGTTGGGATTCCTCCTCATCAGGAGCTTAAGACTGGGAATCGTGCTATAGTATGAAGGAGAAAAAGGAGGTTAAAGTGGTCAGGGCCCACCTCTGATAGCTTATGTGGTCATAGAGTATTGTATTTGTATGATGGGTTGTACTACCTCCATTTTTTTCATTGTTACGCTTTTATTTTTTGATTGTTTTTATTTAATTGTTACACTTTTACATTTTTACTTATATGGTAACCTATCTGATATAGAGAATACATTTGTATAATCCCTATATAGTTTGGATTCCAAACATGGTTAGGATTATTATTTTGTAAACACTATATATATTGATTAATGGAAATACTCCAAGATGACGGAGTTTTACACAAGCTAACATGGTATCAAGAGCGGTTAGATCTTGAGATAGTCTAGAGAAATTTTTCTCCTGCCGATGGGTTTATAGATCAAACCCAACAGCGGAAATCGCAATCAGAAAAATACAAAAACCGCTTCCGTAAAATCTTGATTTTTTTATGTGCTTTTTTCCACCAATACACATCAACTTTGGCTCTGCTTGGTGGATTTTGGATTTGCCGAATCCTTGCATTGATGACACATCATCTTGTTCAATTTGCCTTGCTCCAAGTCGCTGTCTTTCATTATGCCACAAAAGGACTTGCTGCCAATTAGTTACTCGGTTTTCTTCTACTTCCTTTTCCTCATTAATTTGGCACGTAATACTTTAATGAATTAGATCATCTATTTAAATTACTATATATTACTTTTTATTGTCATCTTGTGCCTTTCATCCACCAACAGCATACAGCCACCCCCTTGTGCGGTGTTTATGAATCTGATATGTCATATTTATATATAGTTTTTAGGTGCATTTAGGTTGCATTTTAGAGCATTTAGATTCATATTTAGGTTCATTATTGCATCATATTCTTAAGAAATGTTCTTCTACTCCTATTCGGTATGTTTTCTTGTTTTTGATGAATTTCAGGTAATGAGAACGTATTTGGAGTATAATTAGCTAAGCCTGAGGATTAGGAGCACTTGGAAGGAAGGTGCATTGCATAAGGATCGCTACGGATATTTTATAGTATGATTTTGAGCGAAAACAAAACGGAAAATCATTAGAATAAATGTGAAAAAAGAGTCACGTCTACTCTTCTGATAATAACTTTGCATGTGCTTCTTAGAATCGAATAATTCCAGTAGATTTGGAAACTAGACTTGAATATCTTTCCAATTATAGGTGGAACGCACCAAGGAGACTTCTAGTCAATGAGTTATGCCTTTCGGAAGATTGCATTGTTTCTGCTGGAATCTACTACCATACATGCGGATCACTAATCCGCCCATTTAATGATCTATTCGAGACTTTTCTTATCTTGTAAATTACTTTTCTACTTATATTAGGTTACCTAGTATTAATTAGATTAGATATAACTTACTCTTCTCCTTCTCTCTCTCCTGTCGCATTACGTTATTTCGAGAGTTTAGTTTAGTTTTCTTCTTCTTTTTATCTTTAGCTTTACTGCTTTAGTAGTAAACCTTAGTTGTTATTCTTCATCATTTATTCATGAGTTTATTATTTTCATTCTCTTTTATTGAAATAAAAATTAAGAAAAAGAAACACTCAAAAAAAGTGTGAAAAAAAGTGAAAAAAGTGTTACCAATAAAGTGAAAGAAAAAAAAAGAGTTAGTTTTAAATTGTTTGATTGATAAAAAAAGTGTTGGTTATATTTGGAGATTGTTGGTTGTTGTGTGGAGTTGTTGTGACCTTTCTTGGTTATGTTTTCAGTTATATGATGCTTCCTTTTTTTGGTTTTTCCACCACAATTCCCAAATTCTTTTCCATACCTTTAACCTTAGCCCCATTACAACCCTTAAAAGTCTTCTTGATCATTATGTATTGTATTTTTGAGTATTAAGCGAGTCAAAAAGTCAAAGTTAAAGAGTATATGCATCATCTGAGTCGACTTATTTTAGGTTGAGTGTCATCATTAATCCTTTAAACGCATGAGAGATTTGAGTGCACATGACTACATCTGTTAGGTTTGGTTAAATCCAGCTTGCAGAGATGGTTTGTGGTATGATTGGAGAGTCGATTGCGATACATGACATGCTATGCGGCTTTGTTCGAGGTTGTTTCGATACTTGGTTTGTGTAGTGATTATATCTCTCGTGTTTTCAATTGAGTGTTTGACCCTATAGTCATATATTGTAGGTGGTCTTTCTTTTCCAATGCTTACGTCTTATTGCTTGAGGACAAGCAATGGTTTAGCTTTGGGGAGTTTGATATGTCATATTTATATATAGTTTTTAGGTTGAGAGTCCACCATTTCTTCTCCGCTGCATGAACCTCTTCAGACGCCTGAAAAACGACACGCATACAACAAAATTTGCCAAAATCTTCAATTTTCCAAATATCACAAACAATCTTAGGTTGAAATTAGTCAGATCGTAATGAACGCGATACGAATTTGAGTCATTCGAATGAATCAAACTGAAAAAAAAGACCTTCAGTTTTAGAGAAGAAAACACAAATTTTCAACTTCAGATCGAATCAACCGGAAAAGAGGAATTTTAGTATGTAAACATATAATCTTCCATATTTTTTGAAGCAATTAAATCATGAATTCTCCAGACCAAAGATATGAATCAAAACTAAATGCCAAAAAAGGAAATTGAATCAAAATTATACTTTTGAATTAGCATCGACATTTCCATAACCCTAGCCTCCTCGAATGTAATATAGATTTTTATCAATATTTTAGCATATAAAATTCCTAATTTCCTTTAACAATCCAAAAACACAAATGAGTTGCAGTTACATTAAATTTCGTAATCTGTTTCTCACCTTTTGCTCGGCCTGGTTCTCCGCAGCAATTGCCATTTTTGCGTGATAGAGAGAGAAATAAGAGAGCGAAAGAAGAAAGAGAAAGAGAGGGAGAAAGATGACGATGATGTTGAACTGGAGAGAGAGAGAGAGGAATAGCCGTATAGGGGAAGGAAATTGAAGGTCTTTACAACGGTCGAACACGGTCATAATGAACCACGTTCGCCCATTGATGGCCTCTACTAAATATCGATTTATGTCAAGTTTTAATATATTCATACACTTTAAAAATATTAGTCTAAATTGGTTCATGAAACACATAAAAGACTATTTTTTAGTGATATGTTATTAAACAATCAAAATTACAGGGAACCTAACAGGTTGTCCAAATTATCTGATTAATATTAGAACAATTCCTTAGGCCTTGATTAGCAATAATAACATGTGAGGTGATGAGCATGCAAGCAGGACCATCATAACAAATATATAAAAATAAAAAGAAGGAAAGAAGGTTAGAATGTACGAAAGAACGATTTTTATATTGAAGATCTACATCAGAAAATAAATCGTTAGTAACTTCAATAGAAATAATATATTATTCAAGGATCCTCAGGAGTATATTGTGGCTTGGGTCTGAGAGAATAACGACCTTCGGGAAGAGTATTTGTGAAGCCTGAAAACAAACACTTGCGAAGGTCAATTTATGTATGTATGTGTTTGTAGGTTGGTTAATGTATGTTTGTATGTTTATGAAAGTATGAGTTTTTGTAGAGGTTTTGTAAGTGTTCGTAAATGTGTACTCGTAAGGTGTAAAGTTCGAAGTGTTATAAGTCCTTAGATACGGAAAAACGTGGTGTATTTATAGGAAAATAGTTAAAAAAGATAGAAAAGTAAATGCAATGAGTGCGCTGAGCGCAGGACTCTGCGTGGCGCACAGAACCATGTGTCAGGCGCAAAGTGGTGCGCCTGACGCAGCTCTGCCTGTGCGCTTGGCACACGTGGTGCGCTAGGCACACGTGGTGCGCTAGGCGCACCGCTTTGCGTCTGACACGCTTTGACAACCTTTATACAAAACGCGTTTTGAACGATTTTCTTTATCCTTTAATTCCGGAATTCAATTTTACGAGATTAAATCCTATTTCGATTATAAAAATATCTTTGAAAATATTTATTTATTTAAATAAAATAATTAATTATCATTGAATAATTAAATGGGCTTTTCAAAGTATTAGGCTCAAATTATTTTTTTTATGGGCTCAAAATACAATTAATTATTAGAAAAAATTAATTGGGCTTTAGAATTGGATTTCGAATTATAAATGCGCTTTACACATTTATAACGATTTTGGGCTTGGGTATTCGGACTGCACTTCTCTTGGATCGAAACAATTAAGACCGTGGTATTTTTCATCATTGGGCCCTTAAATGGGGAGACGCGATTATGTGTCCACACTTGGTATAAACTCTGCCAACCAAAATCACGAAGAGGTCTTGGCCTTCGCAAGACCCTACCCCTAAACAGAGCTTTCCTAGCCAAGCTAGGACGGAACTTGATCTCTCAATCCACTGGATTCTAGGCTAGAGTGACTTCTTTTCCTATGATTGGCCAATAAGTTTGGAAGAACTTTCCCCCTAAACCATCTAATCCTGAAGCTTTATGAGGGTTAATATCAAAAATAGCGTTTTTAATTTCTTTCGTGGTGACAGGAGCGAGAAGATTAGTGCAATTCTCGCGGGAGATAATTGTAGGTCAATCTGCCGTTGGATAGACATGTTCGAAGTAAAACGTTGTTTAAAAGAATTAATTAGCATATGCATGATTTCAGTATTGGAATCGACCCATTGATTGAGGTCGTTTTTAGGCGGAAGATAGTGTTGGATGCGATTTTTTGCTCAATTTATTATGAAAGTATCAAGAATTACAGTCTCCTTGCGTAAGCCATTTTTTCCTATTCTCCGTGCCCCAATTTTGTTATCCAAACAAAAGAAGTTTATCTCGTTGCTTTATTAGACGGTTGATTTGATTAGATAGGATTGAATGGTAAGGTTGACTCCATATATTAGATTGCAATTCCTTTATTTTGTTTTAGAGGTGATCATGGGCCGGGCCGCGCCAAAAAAAAATACGCCCATTGGTCAGGCCGGTCCAAAAATTTGTTCCCAAAGCCTGTTATTTCGGGCCGGGCCGAGCGGGCTTTTCGAACCAAAATCGCGCCAGACCAAAAATTAGACTAAGAAGTCTTTTTGGCTTGCCCAAAGCCCGCCCAAAAAAAAAAACCTAAACCCGCCCAAAAATCGGGCCGGGCTGGGCTGGAGTTGATCAGCTCTATATTTTTTTTCGTCTTGGATGAGTTTATTGTTAGTGTAATGATAATGAATGTGGGCCCAAGCTTTGATTTCGTTTATTATTCTAAAGAGTTTTTGTTGAATTCTAAATAATTTCGAGCCTGTAATTTGGGTGTTGGACTATAGAGTATGTTTCAGCATCTAAAGTCCACAAATTCAGTAAGCCAAAAGGAAGGGAAAATGTATTTTTGCTGTCATTTGCGGAAAAAAATAACCAAGGTGCAGTCTAAAACTGTGAAATTGTATAGAGTTAGGGAAATCTGCTAGAAAAAGGGGGAATTGAGGTTGGAAAAATGGGAATTGAAAGACGTATAAAAATATGTATTTACGCTGATAGTAAGAAAATTTAGGGCAACAAATAGCAAAATCTTATGACCATACTTGGTTTGATTTACTTAGTTAGTATTCCACCTCATGATCTCAAAGTCATGGATTCAAATTCCACCAAGTAAGTGCACTTAGAGGAGGTTTTTCCCTTTTAATCCACCCTTCTTCCAAGTATGCATGGGTCTCTCGGTCAAGACATGTGTGACCGACGGACTGTGTGAGGGCAGTCCAAAAATTACTTATCTTACCAAATACCAAAAAAAAAAAAAAAAAAAAAAAAAAACCTTACGAGTACAATTTCACCCCTAAATTTACACTGTTTGAAAATCAAAGTGATTTCTGCTCATAGAAATCTCACTCTCTCTCCTAACAAAATGAAAAAAAGCTCCGCTGCGCTGGACGTCGTTGGCGACTGCGATGGTCGGGCTCGGAGCCAATTGTCTATGGCCAGCGTTCCTTCCTTCTCTCATTTTCTTTTCCATCTCATCCTTGTTTGATTGCCATAATTTAGATACTACTAATTCTTCAGCTTTTATATAATTTAAGTATTTATTAAACAATAGTCTAGATCCGATATTTTTTTTTGAGGTAGGATTTTTTTCTAATAGGAAATAGGTTTGATCTTTTCATTTACTTTTGGGGATAGAATTTCACTATATTGTTTCCTAATCCCATACGGATTTTTTTTTTGAGGGGAATCCCATACGGTTTTAGTTTCCTGTCAAGTCATTAAGTTTATGTATACTCGGAAATAGAAGTAGGTCTTTTATATACTCTTTTTTTAGGAAACAGGAGATTTCTTGTCTTTCTATATACTTGTGTTTTATGTGACAAAATTTGTTTATTGACTTGGTGTTTTACTATCAAATACAAGAGCCAAAAATTGAACCTTTGTTAAGCTATTATGGACTTGTTCAATAAATTGCCAGATGAGTTGATTATACACACTCTCTCCTTTATGCCCACAAAATATGCTGTATCAACAAGTGTTTTGTCCAAGAGATGGGAATTCCTATGGTGTTATGTTCAATCTTTAGCGTTTGATGATTATGATACATACGTATGTAATGCTAAGCTATTTCATAAGTTTGTTGATAGAGTTCTTAAACTTTCTAAGGTACAACATGTTGAAAAGTTTTTCCTTGCTGTGGCTGAACCTCTGCCCAACTTGCCCAACTCGAATCCAGTTTCATGGATAGAGGAGATCGTCCAGAGAAGGCAAGCTCAAGAGATCGAAATAAAATTTGAATATTGTGTTTTTTCCAAACGCATGGTCTTCCCTCTGTCAACGTTTAACAGTACAACATTGCGGGTTCTGAAATTACATTCTGCGCAATCCTTTCCATTTATGTGTAATTCTACAAAATTGTTTCTACCAAATCTGAAGATCCTGCATTTCTTTTTGCATGTCTTAGACTTTTGTAGTTGGTTATTGATTCGTTTTTTTCGTGCTTCTCCTAAGTTGGAAGAAGCATATTTTGGAGGTACTTTAGGAAAGAGCAAGTTTTATAACATTTATGCACCTTCGTTGAAAAGATTGCGAATGAAATTCAGTTCTATAGATGTGAAAAACAAATTCCTCATCAATGCACCAATCTTGGAGGAGTTTGTCATTGTGGATAAATCGTTCCAGCACCATGTTATAAAAAGTAATTGCCTTGTCAATGTAAAACTTGACATTGGACTTCAATATCTTCGAAAACTACAACGGCGACATGATTGTACTAAATGGGTTTGCAAGCTCTTGTCTAGAATCTCCCATGTCAAGCTCCTAAATTTGAAGGCTCATACCATGGATGTAAGTATCTTATTGTTTTCTTTCCGAAAGAGATACTGAATTCAAATCGACGATTATTAGCTGTCTCAGTCTAAGTAAAGGTAAACTGCTAGTGAAAAAGTCTAGTTTCAGGAATAGGAACTAGTGAACTACTTTTAGGATGCTCTGGATTCACCTTAGCTTGTTCAATACAGGTCATGTCTATTAAAAACCTTGTTCCATTATGCTATCCTGTTCATTAAACAGGTTTATTTCTGTACCTTGCAGGCTCTGAGCATCACTTGCATTCAGAAGCATACCAATCTACCTCAGTTTCCTGCTTTACGTCGCTTGCAGTTATGCTTTCGCAACTACTTTTCATGGGATGTTCTCCCAAGACTGTTGGAATGCGCACCAAATCTTCAAGTTCTAGTCTTAAGCAAGGTTTGATCTTTTGGCCTCATCTCACAAAACTTCTATTGTACGTCATGTCTAATTATACATTTTTTTTCCTATAATTTTTAGGATTTTAAGGGCAGGGATGCCGAATTTAGCAGGGATTCAAGTTGGATTCAACCAAGCAAAGTGCCCAACTGTTTGTTGTCATGCCTTCATCAGGTTGAAGTGTGGGATTGTGAATCTTATCAAGTCGAATTCGATCTCATAAGTTATGTCCTTAGGAATGCAGAGGTTCTGACCACTGTCTTAATTGACCTACTCCCGGCTAATTCAAGGGATGATTTAAGGTTCAGAGAAAAGTTGATGATGATTCCAAAGGTTTCAAGGACTTGTGAACTCAAAGTTTTTGCCTACCCTCATTTTTCCCAGCAAAGTGGCTCTCTCCCCCCCGTTATATATTCGAGCAAGGTTTGATGCTAACATCAATAATTGGCTCATATTACAAATAGTTCACTGAAGTTACACTTCTTCCCTTTGTTATTGCATAACTTTGATGTTGGCATCTACAACTCACGTCTTTGACTATTACTATCTCTCATTAACTATTTGTATCGTGAAATGCTCGTACATAGTAGAATCTATTTTCTATGGGAATAATATTTCTTCAGTGTGTTTGAATTGGGTTCTCCTTCATAAAACTGAATGTATATTTTGGAGATGTATTCCTAAAAAGAACTTGAAATTTTAACCCTGCTAAGTTTTCTTGTGCTTTATTTTTTCAGACGAAGAAAAACATCGTTATTCGATACAGCTACATAGAAGTATGCCCCCTCAGAAGATGTGCTTCGAAGATTTAAGGCTCTCCACTGATTATTTCAGTGATGAAAACTTTTTAATAAGAACCAAGAAATTCAAAGTTTATCGTGGAAAACTCTATCAATCTAGTTCATCTGATATACCAGTCATGGATGTTGTTGTGAAGAAATGGGTAATACAAGCAGACAAACATTACAAAAAACACAAGGAGAATTCAATGCAGAGTTTCCGTGTAAGGAAACCATATTGTCCATTATAAGTATTTTTTTTTTTGAACTTTTTGTGCTAATAAATTTTTTATGTCTTTCAGGAAGAACTGAAGTTACTTAACCATCCAAACTTCAAATGTCATCCGTTCTTCTTGAGCCTACTTGGTTACTGTGTAGAAGATAACAATGAACGACTTGGTGTGGTCTATGATTTTAAACCACTTGATTGCTTATCTAACCTCATTCTTGAAGGTAATTGACCTTCAATTTTTGACATTTTAAAATCCAGTTATGTATTTTCCTCCGAATAAACATGGGATGTTTGTTGACATCCCAAGTGAACATATATATATATATACATACATATATATATATATATACATACATATATATATATATATATATATATATATAAACATATATACATATATATATATACATACAACAACAACAACAACTAAGCCTTATTCCCAAAGTGATTTGGGGTCGGCTAACATGAATCGTCAACTGAAACCGTTACCAGAGGAAAATGTATATATATACATACATATATACATATATATGTATATATATACATATATATGTATATATATACATATATATATATATACATACATTTTCCTTGGACATGTAAAAATAAAGCTGTATTGATTGTCGATTTCTCAATCCCAAATTACTTGTCCTAAAATTCTTGGTCTACCATTGATGAAATCCGAGTATCTTTTGTAGGTTGGTAGAACTAATTTTGTTTCACCTATTAAAGTAACTTTGTGTGTTCTTTGATTTATTACGTAGTAGAAATGCAAAATGAATATTTTCGTGATCTTGTTTGGTAGGAGATAGTAAATGTCACTAACGTATTGCAACCACATATAGTTTGCAAAGAAAGTCTCTCTTTACCATGACAAGAAAATCTCATTTTTAAACGAGTAATTTTCCACGAACTTTCATCCCTCAATACCAACTCTAAAGTGCTAATGGATGGTATTATGGTAATATATCTTTATGAAGAATATCACAAGTTGTGGAGTGGACAAACACTGCTATGAACATTGATATGATAATGTCTTCTGAAAATTGCACATAATTTTTTTTACCATGTAAGAACCAGACAATTAATTCTTTGGCTAACATTGGTACCTTGGACTTTTATATACTTCAGATAGCTTCAAGTGGTTGCAAAGAATCAAGGTGGCGTTGATTTTGGCATGCATCATGGAATATATGGTTAAGATGCATGTAGATCTCCCTTCTGTTACTCCTAGAATTCATCCTGCTACTGTCTTTATTGACAAGGTTTGATTTCCTATGCCTATTTGAATTTTCTTCTTTTACGCAGGAATAACAAAGAGGTTGAGCTGTATCAGATATGTTAAACTCTATATCTGATCCATCTCTATTCACGTGCAACTTGAAATCGAATTCGAGTTTGAATATATTATCTCTCTGATTAGGATGCGATTATATTTCCTCTAATTGAGTCGGACTTGAGTAAGATTCATAGGATCTTAAAGTTAGATTTCTAAAACAATAATTACATTACATTTACTTGCCTTTTTTTTTTTTATAATAATGTAAAATAAGTTATCTTATTGTAGTATTACTCTAATCCATGTGTTCTTGAAATGTTACTATTAATTGGATTCAAGTTGGATTTGTCAAATCTTGCATAAGCTCCACGTTTTATAGGATTCATAAGCCCCGCCTCCTCTAGATTGGATATATAATTTTCAGATTTGAATCGGATTTTTTCTTTTCCAAATGAAGTTGGACTTAGATTGGATTTAAAGCATCTCCATTGTTATGTACTACTTTCTTGTTTAGGTTGTTATTTCCTCTATGATCTGCAATGTCATGTTTGCTTAAAGGCTGGAGCACATATTAACAACTTATAGGGGTATGTGTACTTGGGTGGTGGATCATTTAATCATGATAACAAGTCTTAATGGCCTTTTAGTGTAATGTTACTCCATTTCTTCATCTAGAGTTGAGTTACAATTATTCCTAATAATTCTACTTGTCATTCCATCCTTAGTTAGGGGTATGCTTGGAAATTCAACCACAGTTCATCTGTATTTGGGTAGAGAAATTCCCCGAATTTCGCAAAATTGTATTACTCTCCTTATTTCTTAAAGATCTTCTTATCTATGGTATCAATAGAACTCAAGGCAAGGAGGATAGAGAGGGTGAGAGGTGTGAGAATGAGTCTTTTTTGTTTATTTTAAATGGGAAAGAAGATGTGGTTGTGAGAGAGTGTAGAATAATGTGGTTCCAACAAATGGAGTAAGATAGTGTAGAAATGGAATAATCCTTTATAAAATAAGCAAAAAAGTAAAATTAGGAATTTTTTTTAAACGGACTTTGACAAAAGTAAAAAGATTCTCTCGAAAAACAGACGGAGTATATAAGTAATATAACTCTATTTTTTGGATGGAAGGAGTAATTTGATTAAATGAATTTGTTCTATAAAAGGAACTCATTCTTGGCTAACGAAACATTTATCCCTTCAAAGAGACTTTTTCATAATAGATTGGAAAACTTAATTCCGTTAAATCTAAACCGATATATTAGTGAACTCTTTTACCTGAGTTGGTTCGTAGAATCAAACTTCATTGTACGATATGAAATGAAATTCAAGTTACACAATAAGAAGATGCAAGAAAATAACTAAGGTTTTGTTTGGTTGAACCGATTGCTTCATAAACTATATTATCCGAAATTATTTGGAACATTGTATCATCTAATTTGTATCATCCAACTTAAAGAAATATTTTATGTCCGAAATTGTTTTATTTGTGAGTTAAATTATATGAGAAAAAAACGTATGTTTGAAACAAATAGACTCTAAGACCTTAGTTTTAGGGTGTGTTCTCTACTTCTCTTCATATTATTTTTCCTAAAATTATTAGAACCTTTTCGAGCTAGATTTATTTAATCATCTTTGAACTTATGAGAATTTATTATAACTCATCTGAACTTATTGAATTTATTAAAACAATTAAACTAAAATCTATATATTGTTATTAAAACGTGTGAGCAATGCTTGAAACCCGCCACATGTCACCAAACTCCATATGATGGCATGGCGCCTAATATGACTTAATTCCGTGGCTATTTAGTAATAATTGTTGTTGTTTGGTGGTAAAAACGATGGCAGTGTTAACTAAATAGCTATGTCATATGGAGTTTGGTGACATGTAGCTGGTTTCAATCATTGCTCACAATAGATATATACAAAGGATTCCAGTCATGATGTTAATAATATATGTGGTCTTCAACCCATGACTTCTTATTTTATAATGTCACGACCCTACCATTAAACTATATATCATTTTATCTTATAAAATTAGCATCGTTTGGAACCAACTAGTTTATATTATAAGGTGTTAGAAAATATTGAAACTTATTTCGATTTATTCAAACTTATTAGAATTTATCTCAACTTACTAGACATAAAATTTGTTTATGTAAGGTAAAGAGAATGGACCCTGAAATTCTAAGGGCTTATTCAATATTTATATGTGCTATTTGCTGCTGATAGATTTTTCTCTTTTGTTATGATCATTATTCTAAAAAAAAAAAATTAAACTTGCAGGATTATATGCCAGTATTATTTGACTTCGACTGGAGACCTGATCCACGAACTCCGTTTAGAGAAGAAGACGAACACGATTACGGTATTGGGACATTCTACACCCACGGAGAGTCCAGGAGCGACTATGATGGTATGCTGTTATAATGGATCGATGTTTTGCAATTTGCATGCTCAACATTATATCTGTATTATGGAAATGACTCAATTTTGTGACTGTACAGTTAAAAAATATGGACTAACTCTTTTGAGTTTAATATCCAAAAGAGTTGACCAATGCGCAAGGGCAGATTTTGGTAAAAAATATAAGCAAGGTCAAGGTTTGAAACTCTACCCTCTTACTAAATATTCCTTTATTTCTAAAATTCCACCCATTTTCGATTTACGTCTTTTTCTTTTTCTAAGTAATGGCTGTCACACCCTGACTTATTTCCTTTTTTTATCCTCCAATATGTAACAAATAAGTGTCACACTTTGACTTCTCCTCTTTTCTCTTTAAAATTAACTAAAACACACGTGAGATTGTTCCATGGTTATTGAATTTAATGTAATACTTCTCTCACAAGACTCTTACTTAAAATAGAGAAATGTTACATTTATTTCAAAACGGAGGAAATAAATAGGTAGAATTTAGTATTAAAGGAGTACATGTACATTCTATTTATACTCCTTTTGTTTTTTTAATTGCTGCATTGTGTTATGCACAAGAGTTTAGGTAATGTCACTTTCAAGCTTTTTGGATGATATTTTTTGACCTATTTAATGTAAAGTAATGGGAAAAAGTGAAAAAATAGTACTTTTTGGTGGAAAAAGAGAAAAACAAATATAATAGTATTATTTTTTGGTGGGTCAAGTACCCCTAATAAGGAAAGTATAAACAATGTAGCAATTAAAAAGAAACAATCATTTAAAGAAAATGTAATAATTAAATAAAGACGGAGGGAGTATGTCACAACATATTTCATATGAATATTTTAGATTGTATGATTAATAATATTCTAACAAGTGAAAAATTCAGGGGCAAAGCTCGACAGGCTCCAGTGGGAGTGGGATATCATCTCCTGTCAATCTCCGTATAAACAACACTCTGGATGCGACACATTAGATGAATGGGCAATCAGCGTGAGTATTGATAGAAGTACGAGTCGCAGTTTGTGTAATTCACAGATACCATTAGTGGACGAGGAATTAATGGATGATCCAACATATGATATTGTTGATGGTTTAAAAGTAACACGCATTGCAATGCGTTGTCTTGATGAACCTGAGCATCGGCCAAGCATGCATGCAATAGTCAAGTACTTGTGCAAGTTACGTGTTATAAGAGAAAATTGGGATTTTATTGACCGTGACAATGTAATTAGTAATTTCCTTAATATACAACATTCTTGATTTGGGAGTCTTTTTAGTTGTCGAATAATCTTAAATGTAATAGTTTGATTTTTATTAGGGAAATCATATATAATAAACACACTTGTGCAAGTTACATTCTATAACAGAAAGTTGAGATTTTATTGATTGTGATAATGTAATTAGTAATTTCCTTAATGTACAATATTATTAATTTGGGAGTCCTTTTAGTTGTCGGAATAATCTTAATTGTAATAGTTTGATTTTTATTAGGGAAATCATATATAATACACACACACTTGTGCAAGTTGTGTGCTATAACAGAAAGTTGGGATTTTATTGACTGTGACAACTATAATTTCCTTAATGTACAATATTCTTAATTTGGGAGTCCTTTCAATTGTCGAGTAATCTTAATTGTAATAGTCTGATTTTTATTAGGGAAATCATATATAGAGTTCGGATCTGCAAGAAAACCAAGACAAAGTTGAAAATTGAAAACATGAGATCCGGGACATGGATGGCATGAACCACGATCTCGTTGTTGGATGGCACGAAGCTACATCGTATTTTTTTTTTCAAAAACACTCTTCCTTAACACTCGAGAACACTATGAACTAAGAACACACTTCTCCATACTTTAGCAACAAAATCCATCGAATCAAGCGGGGCTTAGCATCTTTCTTGCTCATCAAATACTTTAGTGCCGCATAATCTGTGTGACTTATCACTTTTGACTCCGCCAGATAAGATCGAAACTTCTCCATAGCATGCATCACTGCTAGCCAGGGGAGAAGCTACAGGGGCTCGGCCCCTGCAGCCCACCCTCGCTACGGTCGGGTCTTAACAACTCTTAGATCAACATATGCTAGTACGGTTACTCAACATAATCAGACCTACCATTTGTAACAAGCCTCTAATGAGTACGATCTTTCGATTCTAACTCCTATTAGTTAAACATAACCCATGATATTGCGCAATTACATGAATCAAACAAGCATAACAAATAAATTGGAATTACTCTAATTCAATCCAAATATCGAAGAACTTTAAACCACAATCAAATAGGTATAAACATGGCTTCCCTCACCAAGCCCTAGAAAAAGACTCCACATTCATGATAATAATAAACACAATAAATATAATGCAAATAGAAGAATTCATCAAAATAAACAAAGTAAGAAAGAATACCGAATGATTGAAGAGCAATAGAAACGAAATCAACGATCTTTATAATCTTCAAAGCAAAGAGTTAATACAAAGGTAGAGAGGAAAACTAAGTGTTTAAACCTAAAACCGAGAATATAAGATAAACTAATCGAAAATACTAAAACCTTATTTATTGCTTTTACAAAACCGGCTAAAAAAGGTTGGCTTTAAGGCTCCCGAAAAAAACGCGGTCTGGCGACGGTGTTAAATTTTACGAGCTCAGGAAGCATTTCGCCCGGTCAACCGGGCAAGGCCGCCCGGTCGGGCGCGCAAGAGATTTTGGCTCCTTTCTCTCCTGGTTGACCGAGCGAACATGCCTTGGACTCTAATGAAGATTTCTTCTCGCCCGGTCGGTCGAAATCGCCCGGTCGACCGAGCGAGCGCTGTTCCTTAGCTTCTTCCACAAATTCTTCGTCCAAATCTCTTGTACAACTTCTTGGATCTTCTATAGGTCACATGTGACCACTGGACTTTCGTTCCGCAACTCAAATAAAGGCACTAGATGCTTTATATGCACAAAAACATCTAACACACGGAAACAAGTCCAAACATATCAAATCATACAAAAAGCGAGCTCAAAAGAGCTCAAATCGACTCTCAAAGCTAAGGGAATTGGGCTAAATAATCTATACAAAATAGATACATCATCCATCACCCGCCTCACCCGCCATCCGCTTTTCATCATTTATTTTGGGTTTTCATCCGCTTAATAAAACCGGGTTAAGCGGATGATGGATGATCCATCATCCATTTCCATCCCTATGCACAACAGGAGGGAAGTAGGAGATCGCATGCAGCAGCTGCGAAGAATAAAGAGGGCACGAGAGAAGAAGAATCAGGAGGCGGCAGCAATAAGACGAAGCAGAGAGCACGAACTCGCAGCACACTTCGAAGCTTCAAGCACACCTTCGACCATGATTTCTAATAATTGGGTGATGTTCTCTCCAATTATGAGTAGCTAATTTCGTTCTCTAGGACTTAGATGAAACCCAATTAGTATGATTTAATTGTTTAATTGTTTGAGATTATTATTGGTTTTAAGATTGCATAACTTTAGACTATTATTATGAGATTATTGTTTTCCAAATTAGTTGGTAATACTTCTTGTAGAACGAATTATTGACTTATTTGGGTGTTTGGTTTACACACTTTGTTCTTGTAGTTCAAAGGGTGATGTTATGCACTAGTATTTGTTGGTTTGTGATTGAATGATTGAATAGTCCATGCTTGTCACTTATTTGATTACAATAATATTTTTATGAGTTAATCCTGACTTGTAGTTTAGGGTACTTGATAAAACCTATTAATTCTCATTTCAATTTATCCATTAATCATATTATTAGTGGTGGATTCGATTGTCCTAGATCCCGTATTATTTTCTGTTATCCTATTATTTATCACTTACTATTAAGTCTTGTACACTTGCAAGAATAGGGTTTTATAACTTGTTTAAAATCGCAATCATCTATATATTGCCAGTTTCTGCAAAACAAAGTTAGTTTGTAAGACGATAATTAAAAGTGATTTAATTACCAGCAGGAGAAGATATTAGCATATATGTGCAAACAACTCATATAAAAATGCATATAACGATGCAATAATGCAAACTTAAACTCTATAAGAATGCATGAGATGCTAGGGTTATAGGCATGAAGGTAGTGATAATTTTGTTGCAAGATATTGAAGTAATAAGACAAGATCTTACACTGGAAGAGATAGCATGCTTGTTCTTGATGGTCGTCATGTGTTGATTCTGATTTATGATGAATTGTAACAACTAATGAGATGGTGACAAGTGTCTCATTTGACATGTTTATCAGGTTACATCCAGTTTTGTCTTACTCTAGGAATTTTGGTGTAAAGTTTATATTATTCAAAAATAAGCCAAAGGTTGTATTACTACAAGCGAACCGCCGAAAGTTTGTATTATTCTAGTTAAAAAATCCAAGTATAATGGATAAAAGGTTGTACAACACTAGTAGAATAATTGCTTATTGCTGCGGTGGTATTGCTGCGGTTTTACCCATACGCAGCAATATATCACGTAAAAAGAAAAGGTAAAATATAAAATAAAGATATTGCTGCGGTTTCGGCAAAAAACCGCAGCAATATGGTTTCAACGGGAATTTTTTTGAAAAAAAGTTGACTTTTTGACCAGATATATTGCTGCAGTTTTTTGTAAAACCGCAACAGTATATTAAAATAATATTTTAATATATTGCTGCGGTTTTTTGTCCCCCTTTTTTTTAATATAAGATACGCGTGCAGTTAGGGTTCTTGTTCCCCATTTTTTTTTAATGTAGCCGTTTTCTCTCCTCTCAACTCTCCTCTCTCCTCTCTCCTCTATCCTCTCACTCTCCTCTCAATTCGCCGGGAAACTCCTCTCCGCTCCTCGCCACTCTTCTCCACTCCTCGCCACTCCTCTCAACTCGTCGCCACTCCTCTCTCCTATCACTCTCCTCTCAACTCGTCGTCCTCGCCACTCCTTTCTCTCTCCTCCTCGAGATTCGTCGGTCAATCAATCAGTGGCGTTCATCGGCTGTTCTTCTTCTTCAGTCGTTCATCACCTTCGAAATCCTCTCGCCAAAACAAGTCGCGCGGTAGCTTTCTCTCTCGCCTCTTATTTTCGCCGTCGTTGAAGACCAAAAACGGGTGACGGTGGGTCAATTTTTACACTCGTTTTTCTTGACTCACCGAGATCCGAAAACCGCACTCACCGGCGAAGCATTCAATTTTCTCTCTCCTCTTCTTCGTCTCCGGCGACTTCGCCGCGAGTTCGGGCATCGTTGAACACCGGCGACTTCGTCTCCTTCGTTCGTCCTTCATTTTTCTGTATTTTCTTCGTCTTCCGGCGAGTTCGTGTCCTTCGTTGAATCCCGGCGAGTTCGTGTCATTTTTTTGTATTTTCTTCAGTTTTTTTATTTTTAGTTTAGATCTGTTGTTTAGGATTTCTATTTTTTTGTTTTTCCTTTTTTTGAATGAATTATTTTAGAGTTTCTATTTTAGTTTAAATCGGATTTTTCACCAGGTACCCCTGAGGTTTCTTAATATTCACTTGGTACCCAGCGTTTTCAAAAATTCACCAGGTGCCCCAGTGGTTTTGAAAAATTCCTGACGTGACCCTACCGTCAACTTTCCGTTAACTATAACCCTAAAAAACTTAATTAACCCTAACTTCTAACCCTACCATAACCCTAACCCTACCATAACCCTAACTCCTAACCCTAAACCCTAACCCTAACCCTCCTACCACCCTCCCACCACCCCCCCCCCCTTGCGGCCCTCCCCCACCCCCGCTCGGCCTCCTAGTCGATTTCCCTCCCACTGCTCCCTCCCCCCCCCGTCGAGTTTCCTCTAGCCAAAACAAAAGCAAATACAACAAGTCAACAAAACCCCGATGGATACTGTTCTTCAAGTGGCCGGAACCAAAAGGTCAAGGAAATTCGACGGGGGTAGGGGGAGGGAGCGAAATTCGACGGGAATGGGGAGGAGGAGCGAAAGTCGACGGGGGTAGGAGGGAGGAGAGAGGGAAATCGACTCGGGGCCGCGCGGGGGTGGGGGAGGGGCTGCGAGGGGGGGGAGAGGCGCCGCAAGGAGTGGGGGGCGCCTGCGAGGGGGGGGGGATAGGGTTGTTCAAAGACAAGGGTCGGGCCGGAATACGGACCGGACCTGGACGAAGATTCCCGGTCGGTCCTCGGTCCAAAGAAAATCCCGATTTCGGGTTTCCGGTCTGGTTCGGTCCAAACCCGGAAAATTCCGTCCCGACAGGTGGACCGGAATTTCCGATTTTTTAGTAAAAAAAAAAAAAGTTTATATATTAAAAAAGTTTAAAAGGTAGTAAAAAGTTAGAAATTTAGAACTACTATTTATAAACTTTAGAAATATTGTTATTAATATTATTAAAATTTTAATATATCTAATTTATAAATATTTTTAAATCAAATAAAAAATATTCTCTTTAAAAAAAATAAAGATTCCGATTCCAACAGGATCCAAGACCGGACCGGACCAGGAAAAATTCGAGTCCGGACCGGGCGGACCGGAAAAATTTCGGTCCGGTCCAGTCCAAATTTTTTCCGGATTCCAGTCCACAAGTCCAAAGGTTCCGGTCCGGTGCCGTTCGGTCCTCGGGCCCGGTGAACACCCTCTACCGGGGAGGGTTGCGAGGGGTGGGTGTGGGGGAATGGGCTACGTGGGGTGGGGGAGGGGTTGTTGGGGTGGGGTTGGAGGCCAAGGGTGGTGGGGTGGTGGGAGGGTAGGGGAGTCGGGTGGTGGGGTGGTGGGAGGGTGGGGGTCGTGGTGGATTAGGGGTTAGGGAGAGAGATAGGTTAATTAGGGTTTATAAGTATTAATTAGGTTTCATTAGAGTTAATTATTATTAATTAGGGTTGTTAGGGGTTAATTTCGTTGATTTAGCCTTAATGACTAACGGAGTTGACGGCCGTTAGTCATTAAGGGTATTCTGATGATTTTTCAAAACCACAGGGGCACCAGGTGAATTGTTAAAAACGCGAGGGTACCAGGTGAATATTGTGAAACCTCAGGGGTACTTGGTGAAAAAATGTATGATATTTTAGGTTTTGGTATTGGTTACATTTTTCAGATTTGGTGTGTTTCATAGTTCCATTTCTTATAATATCAAATGTAAATGTTGTAGTTATGGGTTATATTAATTCATTTGTTGTTTGAATGAATTCAAAAAAATATGGTTGTATAGTTTTCTTTGTGAAATTGCTTGGGTGAAGTAATGAAGTATATGACATTAGAAATGTATGAATTTTTTTTTTGAAAAAAACAACCTATTGCTGTTGTTGTTTGGTAAAAACAGCAGCAATAGACTCACATATTGCTGCTATTTTTACCAACAACAGCAGCAATATGTTGTTTTTTAATTTTTTTTTATTAACACTACCTATTGCTGCGGTTTTGGGTAGGAACCGCAACAATAGGTAATTACCTATTGCTGCGCCCTTTATTTTCCCGCGGCAAAAACCGCCGCAATAGGCCACTTAATGACCGCAGCAATAAGCAATTATTCTACTAGTGCAAGTCTATTTCCATCCAATCGTGTCTATGTACTCCGTTCGATATATATAGCTAAATATTTGATCCAAATTTAGGGATTTATTCGAGTAGATAATTCGGAGGGGTAAAGAGGGAAATCAAGAGGCATAGAGGCGGATATTGAACACTTTAAAGCATATATTCTTAGATATAGTCATATAACCCTCCATGATCATGAGCTAAATTAGTTGACAAATATATGCATGTATCACCCCATCAAAATTTGTTCGAATATTCTCAAGATCAAGATGAAGATATTCATAACTTTTTTGTTGTAGCGAACGCAATAAAGAAACAAAAAAGTGAAGAATAATTGACACAAGAATTTAATGTGGTTCACCAACAATGTATTAGCTATGTCCACATAGTAGGGATATCATATTTTATTAGGTTTAGGAGAGAGAGAGTACAAATTACATAGTGTGGAGGCAGAAGTTAATTATCGGGTTTATATAATACCCTACTAATTAACATAAACAAATAGACATAAACCCGAAACTAGAATAGACTCGATATACTAAATAACATATACCGAAAAGCTATTTAATTCAAGGCATAGTTACTTCTAATAAATTCAAGGCATAGTTCAACACTTTTTTTTTTTTTCACTTCTCAAATTACATAATTAATTTTGTATGTAGTGGAGATTAAGTTTGTTATTATATAATGCCCATAAGGCCATAAATTATTTCAAATTATCAAGTTCACTAAAGAATTCACCTACTCTTAGCAGATCAAACTTTTTAGTCCTATTTGATTATTATGAGTATTTCAGGTTTTCCTAACTGGACAAAAGGGTTAGTTTGAAATATAAACACCCAATTTCAAGGATCAATAAGAAGGACCAAGTGTAAATGTGAAGAAGTCTGAAAACGCTGTCTCTATCCTTTTTCTCTCTCTGCGAACTTTCGGGAGACTCCTTGTAACTCGCCGCTCAATATCACTGTTTAGCCCGCTGGCGACCGCTTCTGCTCTCTGGTCGCCGGTGAGCATTTTCTGTTGGGGATTGTGTGTTCAGTTTCATCGTCGGTCCAATTTCAGGCGTCTTTTCTCCTTATTTCTTAGGTTTGTTTTTTGCTGGGTTTTTCAAGTCACTATGGTGAGGGTTTCTGCTCGCATCGGAGTTGATTACCCAGTCTTAGTGTAAGCGCAGGCGTCTTGCTTTGGAGTTTGGCTTTTTGTCTCCGATCTCAGGTGTGTTCTTTCTATATTTGCAGTTATTTTTGCAGGTCGTTGCCATAACTAGCGTTGCCTAATAGTCTGCTTTGTCAGTAAATTAAAGAGTAGTGATTAAGATTGTCCTACTTAGGTGTTGTGAATTAGTTTCTTATTTTCATGTCTGGTTGATCAGTAAGTCCTTTAAGCATGTTTCCATTGGAGGTTTGTGAGAGGTTGAAGGCAGAGCTTCATGAGCTTCTTAATAAGGAATGTAGATTTGACTCAGATGATAACGAGTTCCTGAATTATGTTTCTAAGTTAGATAGTCCCAAGGCTTCATTGGATCTTGTTAAGTCATGGAAGGAAGAAGGTAATTCCTTTTTCAGTCATGAGGATATTGATGATGCATTAGAGTGTTATGGTTTTGCTGGTGTGGTGCTTAGCCTAATAGTTTTGGAGGAGGAAGATGTTAGAAGGTTTTGTGAATTATCTTTCTGCATCTTGTTGAATTTAGCTGCATGTTTACTGAAGAAAAATGAGTTTGATCAAGTTGGTCTTCTTTGCTCTGTTGTTTTAAGCTTTGACCCCAGTAATGTCAAAGCCTTGTTTAGAAGAGCCAAGTCAGCTGTTGGGATAGGAAGGTGTGATTTAGCGTATTGGGATTTGTTGCAAGCCTCTAAAATTGAACCATCAAATAATGAGATTGCAAAGAATTTAAGTGAAGTTAAGAATTCATTTGTCAAGCCGAAGGATCATCCAATTGGTTTGGGGGTGGAGCCGTTGCCACCAAGGAAACAGATGACGGAGAAACATCAGGAAGGAGAGTGTTCTTTGAAAGTGACAAAGAGGGTAGAAAGTGATGTCATAAAAGTGATGCATGAAGATGAAGGGAAGGATCAAATTGTATGTGCAGAGAAAGATATTGAAAAGGCGTGTGCAAGTGAGAGTGCGAGTGCGAGTGATTCCGAAATTGTAAAATCAAATCAGGCGGAGCCTAAATATCGGTTTCTTAACCGAAGAAGGTCGGGCTCCTCCTTGAAAATTGTCCAAAAGCGTTACTCAGTTGTTGAGGCAGGAAATCAGTGCAAATTTATAATCCAAAATTAGGGGCATATATGATAGTTCGAGTTGCTCAAGTCACAAGAGAAGGCACTAATAGGAAGGCCACAATGCCATGTGGGATGTTGCAGCAACAAGTTTCTGGTTTTGTGAACGAGCATAGTTGCAATATTGGAGGAGACGAGGTTATTAATCCCGACTCAGCTTACCATGAATGTGAAGACCTAATTATGGAAGGTTCGGAGGCCACGTCCAAGGATGATGTTGAAAAGGAGATAGTAGATACTAGGCCCCAAGTGACGAGATCAGATGTTCACACAGTCTTCCATATAATGGATGTATTTCATTACCCCGTAAGAAAACTACAAGGCAGGCTAAGCGGAGGAAAGCCCAACCACCGCGATTTGGGCAGTGTAGAACCGTAAAGAATTGTCGTCAACGAAGTTCCTATTTCCTTCCTAAGTTTGATATCATTGGCAGGTTACGTGCTGGAATGAAGAGAAAAGCTGGTTCATGTGAGGATTTGACCCAACGCTCAAGGAAAAAACCTGCTACAAGATCTTGTGATGCTCTCAATAAGTTGGATGTTGGTAGGGTGTCAGGTCCTAGTCTAAAGTCTAATGTTTATGGTCAATTAGATGTTAGTAATGTGTCAGTTAGTAGTAAGGTAAAGGAGTGTCTTGTAAGTCTATGTGTATCATGTAATAATGTTGTAGTTTGTCAGAATAATGACGGTGTCAAGTGTCCCGAGGCCTTACTAGTTTCTAGGGTTAGTTAAGGTCCAGGTTCGGATTTGTGTTGGTTTGTATGTGTTTACTTATTGCAAAAAAAAAAAAATCAATAAGGAGTTTCCGGTTATGAAGCACATTAACTTTTGTAATATAATAATGTTTTCAGGTTAGTTAATAAATCTCAAAAGTGGGTGGAAGTTCCGCCGTTTTGAAACCCTAGTCGTTTCCTTGCTTTAACAATTGTGTATAAGGCCATCTTTCCCAAATTTTATGAGGTTGTCCAATCCTGAAATCGTTTTTTAAAAATATACAGGTAACAAAATTTAAATGTGGAGGCTACTCAATTGAGGTAGGAAAAAGTCATGTACTCTTTGATGGACAAACAACCTACAATTTTATGTCAGCTTGCGGATTTAAGGGACTTGAATGGCATAAACTTATGCATGAAAGAGAAAGATTACTGCGAGTGATAAAGATTAGTCCCACTAACAATAACAATAACAATAACAATCAAACAATAACAATCAAGCCGCCGCTCTAACAAAACTTGCAGCAATCCAACATTTGTATAATTGTATCAGTTGATCACCAAGCAGCTCCTAGTGGTGTAACAATGCTAGGGTATGATCCTACTCCGGTACTCCCTAATCCCTAGCTCCTCTCAACTCTCAATCCCCATGCGATGGTCCATCAGTACCAACACTGACTTTCTGGTTCAACTTCTGGTTCTGCAAATTTTTTCTGTTACAGAAAGGAAGAAGAATAATTAAGCGAGGAGACTAATATATTAAAGGGAAATTCCCAATGATAGGCTACTATTTTTGTGAATTCCCAATGGTAGATTCAACTTTTTTATTTTCCCATTGCTAGGCCGCAACCATTGTTTATTTGCTAAATGAGGCATTAGTGATAATTTTCCGTTAATAATAGGGGTTCGACGTTAATTAGCCTGTTAACTCCCTGACTATGTTAAACCTAAATTAGCCTCTCTTTTTTTTCTTTTTTTTTTTTAACGGTTGCCCACAGTCCCGTCCATTTACCCTCCTCTTCAAAACTGTTCATCTTATCACCATGCTTGACTTTGCTATGTTTTCAACTATTCTTTTTGGCAAAAAAAAAATGCTTTGTTTTGACCACAAATATGGATGTCTACACACCAAATTTCACAAATACTATCTAGTTACAAATCATAAGTCATGATAAAATCCCAAGCTACCAATCTTGATTCCATTATTAACACTAATAATCCATTTTCCTAAAATCCAAATTAAGTTTTGAAAGCAATAAACACCTGTTAAGAAAGTGTAAGTGTCCAATATACACTCATACAATGAAGCTCAGAATATTAACTGTCAAGATATGAAGGTCAAAATAAGAAGAGTTGTCTAGTTAATTACTACTTCAACAACATAAAACATTACTGTGATCATAAGATTACACTTGTATGGGCTATCAAGAGCCGAGACCATGATTATTGACAAACTACCAAGAATTTTGATCCAACATTGCTTTAAATGGATTATTTTTTCCCGTAGATACTTCGTTATGGAGCAAAGCTTATAGCCAAGGGATACAAAAGTTTACTGACTCAAAATCTTACTCATTTCTACTTGCTTTCTCTCCTTAATACTCACAATTGCTCAAAGAATCCTACAATATAATCCAGATTCTCACAACGACCTATCATCTCTACGATATATGCTGCAGTTGTGGAATGGTTGGGGGTGAACGAAATCAACTTGATCTTTTGTTTTAAAACTTAATATATGCGTTGTTGGCTTGACAGTCACAAGGCAACACTTTCCATAATGGGAAGGGGAGGTTAGGCTAGAGGGAAAGTGAAATTAGAATTGGAGGGAAAAATTTTTGTTAGTTAGTTAGGAGTCTAGACCTAAATATATTATGGTTAGTAGGAGTTAAGTAAAACTTAACAGAAGTATTAAAACTAAACATGAAATTAACGTTTAAGCTTCATTAATGCTATATTTGAGTAATTAGAAAAACTGAGGCCTAGCAATGGGAAAATAAAAAAGTTGAATTTACCATTGGGAATTCTCAAGAATAGGAGCCTACCCGTGGGAATTTCCCTATATTAAATGCATGCATTATAAAAATTACTTGTAGAGTTATAATAATTATGATTACATACCTCCAAATCCTTTGTTTCCCTCATTATTTGATCATAGATATTCCGATTTTGAGCTTTTATTATACTCCACAATCATGGGCGGTTCTTGGCCAATGCGGGCTGGGCGACCGCATAGGGCCCCGGTATTAGAGGGCCCCCGAAATTTTGGACTTAATCCGGTAATGCAAATATATCAACATCTAGTTGATGTAGAGGAGTTGGTAAGATAATGGGTTTTATAAACCTTAGATACAAGGTTCGAATCCTAGAGAATACACAAAATCCCCTATTTTTATTTTTGACAGCTAAGTCAGCCATAATTACTTTTACACTCTCTCTTTTTGCTCTTTGAAACGCAGTAGAGCATTTTACAAGACATTTCATTAATTGCCTTGTCTCCAACAATACTCCATGAATTAAATTCCTCAATTCTCCATATTCATCTACATTCTTTCGGTCTTCCTTCTTCGGTTCTTGCCGTTCTTCATTTCCAAAACCCAAATTATTTACTGTTTTTCCCAAATTCCATTAATATCATCTACTCATTTCCAAAATAAAACTTACAATCTTTTAGGGGGAAAAAATTGATAGTCGAAGAATGGGAAATTGGGTAACTATAACAAGATAGCAAGTGACGCAAATATATTTCTTCAAAGGTAAATTTACATCTTTATATCTTTCAATTTTATATTACATGAAATAATTTAGTTTCTGAAGTGTTGCTGTGTGCAAGGATTGTTCCTTGTTGCTATATCTTTCTTTGTTTTCTAATGATGTCAATGGTGGGCATTTTGTGTGGGATGCATATTACCCATGAAACTGTTGAAGGAAAATGCAGTGGTTAAAAAATTTGTGAATTTTTTTTTCATATGAGTCGGCTCAAGTATAAGAATTTGAGTAGAGTACAACGATAAATTTCCGCCCATGTCCACAATATGCCTCCACCGGTTTTGTATCGATCTCCAGTGGCAGTTTTCTGACCCCCACTCTTCAGAATACCTTTCACCTGCAATTTACACTACCGAATTAAATCATGCACAATGCCATAATTTTTGTTTTTCTAATAGATAGTGACAGTCGTGCCACAGGCCCACAAGTCCACAACAAAAAAAATGTAAGCTGGAGTGTATAATAAAGGTTTATGAACAAACATGTGTAACAATAAACCCATAAAAAATTGTTTAGAGAAAGTCTATTAAAAAAAATAGGTGCCACCCAGGACTAGGGATGGTAATGGGTCCAGGATCCTACCCAGACCCTACCCTTAAATTAGGGTATGGATCTTAATTTTTTGGACCCTATGGGTAAGGGTAGGGTATGGGTCTTGGTCCTATCGGGTAAGGGTAGGGTAAGGGTTCACTCCTCAAATACACATACCCTACCCAAACCCTACCCATAGACCCATCTAAACTAAAATATATTTTTTTATTTTCTTAAATTAAAATAAATATATATAAACTTATCCTTCCAGCAGACTTCTAATAAAACTAAAACCCTCCCTCAGTTAGGAACCCTAGCCGCAAATCACAATCACGTAAAAATTTATTTATATTATGATGTATGAGACTTTTGGGATATGCAAAAAATACGTATGGGTATGGAATGTACGTGGTATTACGTGTGCTAATTGCAAAATTAATATATGAAATTATGCTTAACGATTATATATACATGTGAAAATGTAAGCAGATTTATTTTTGTGTTGGACCCATTTTAGACCCTATACCCTACCCAGACCCTATCGAACCCTACGGGTACGGGTAAGGGTCCTAAAAAATTTTACCCTATGGGTATGGGTAGGGTATGAGTCTATATCCAAAAGTTAGGATATGGGTAAGGCTAGCCTTACCCTACCCAGACCCTACCCATTGCTATCCCTACCTAGGACCCACATGAGTCTGACACACATGAGTCTGCTAAAGGCAAATCTAGGTTTTGAATTTAGGGTCCTACCTAAATCAAACAATGTTCATAATTGGTACTTCCAGCATCCCATAATATAGTATTTGTTTCTTTTATACGTGGTTTCTAAGATAAATATTTGACCTTTAATATCTTCAATTCCTTATTAATAAAAAATACTAAAAGTTGATATTATGAAGCTATACATTGAGGCGAATCTAACAAAATTACATGTGAATATTCTTATATATATATATATATATATATATATATATATATATATATATATATATATATATATATATATATATATATATATATATATAAGAATATTTGGTCAAAGATTTTAAAATTTGATCTCAAAAGAGAGAAACAAACACTATTGACCATAGTATGGGATGGAAGGAGTACTACACAAATCAGAAGGTGAGTTTTAGTTATAACAAAACCAAACTTTATATTATTCAAACCATTTATTAGAGATACCTTTATCAAATTGATATTTCAATACTATCTCCATTTTTTAGTAAATTCAACAGATTGACTTTCAGACTCATTAACAAGTTGGGTAGAGGTTGAGGGGTCATCAACTCGTTAACCCGCCGACCCAACCTGATTTCGACACAACCCGACTCATTGCCAGCCCTACACCCAGAGTCCTTAATAGGTCCACCCCTAGTTGTAAGTTGTAACTTGTAAGTCCTATAAATATAAACTAAGATAATTTTGGGGTATTTTAAAAGCAACTGATAAGAAAAAAAAAAAAAACTCATCATAGTTGTTATCTTACAGTTTATTAATACTAGATTCCTATTGTATTATTATTAATTCTCCTCAAAAAAAAGTAATTTCCTAATTAACACCATTAATATGATCTCTAACGCAAAAACTTGGGTTAGACTCTGACTCAAAACTTGCTGTCTCCTTTACTTATCTATTTAGAAAATTATAAAAATTATATCTTGTAAAAAAGAAAAGAATATTTAGACCCATCAAGAACAATGTATCGTATGACTACCTCTTCAACAAGATTAGTAAATGCCGGTTTTTTCCATAGCATGAATGGCTGTATAAACCATATGCGTTTTCTTCTCCTTCAGTTCTTTGCAAACAGTGTTGACAAACCTGTAAAAAGCACCAAAGAATTACTACCAATTAGATCTCTACTAAACGTGTTGGTTGAGAAGCTAATTAATTAAGGGTACAAAAAAAACCTGTTGATATCCGCTGTTGAGACAGTTTTCTTCTCTTTCTTAGCTGTCTTTTTCCCTCTCCTTCCCCTCCTTGTCTTCTTCTTACCCATAATTTCTTTGCGCTCCTTTGATCCTTCAACTTGCTCATCTTCCTCAACAGTGGGATCATCACTGACCTCTTCATCAATTATATCTAATATCCTCGCAAAGTCTCTCTCTAGGATACTAGGGTTTGAGTGGAAGCGTTGGTTTTCCAACCCCTAGTCTTGTGTTTCGAGTCTCCAAATCCCCCTTGGGATTGCTCCGTCAGTCATTATGGCTGATGAAATTGTCAATAAGTGTGCTAGCCTGAAGATTACAGATGATGAAAGTAGTGTAGTTGCCTTGGACGATGATCTCGATGATACGGAAGACTCGGGAATTGCCCTATCTTTGGTGGGAAAAGTTTTGTCCATTCGACCCTATAATTTTGAAGCCATGAAGAACACGTTGAATCAAATATGGACGATCTCCAAAAATGCCCTCTTTCGTCCAATCGAGAACGGACTTTTTGTCATCCAGTTCGCTAACCAGCGTGACAAAGCGAAAGTGATGGCGGGGCGGCCATGGTCGTTTGACCAAAATCTTGTCCTGTTGAAGGAGATTGAGGGGAGTGCGCAACCATCTAGTATCTCTCTTAACTTAAGCCCGTTCTGGATTCGTCTATACAATCTTCCCATGGATAGTAGGACTGAAAAGCGTGTGAAAGCAATTGGTGGCGGATTGGGTGCAGTTTTGGAAGTGGACTTTGATGGCATTGTTTGGGATAAATCAGCCAGGTTGAAGATTTTAGTTGATGTCTCAAAACCTTTAAAACGAATACAACGTATTCGTGGCAAAGATGGTGCGATTGTTGTTGTAGAAGTCAAATATGAGCGTCTTCCGAATTTCTGCTATGCTTGTGGTACCCTAGGTCATATTGAACGTGACTGCTTAAAGGTTTCGGAGGAAGATAGGGAGGAAGACAAGCAATGGGGTTCGTGGCTACGTGCTTCGCCGAGGCGTGGTCGCTTGAAAATGGAGGAGGAGGTGAAAAAGTTTCGTAGTTGTGCTCGCAACCTTTTTGTTTCTCCTTCCACCTCCAAGGTCATAGAATTGGAAACTAATGTTCTTGCTTGTTGTTAACCAAGCCGAAAAGCCCGTTGCTTTGAAAGAGGCGGGGAGTATTGTTGGTCATGGAGTGGGTCTTGATCTGGATGGGGCGCAGCGCCAAATAGAGCCTTTCAAGTCATCCCCCTCTGTAATGGCAGTAAGTTCAACTCCTTCTCTAAAATTTTCTGTGGGTTCTCCACTCCCAAAGAAAGCTAAAAAAGCTAAAATTGTTCCACGCAAAAAATCGGTAGTAAATAAATTACCTCCCTTGGTAGAAAATTGATGTTCAAATGTGGATATAAATCACTTTTCTGGATTAAAAAGAAAACAAGCTGATGAGATGATTGTTGATGATTCTCGTGGACTTAGAACTGGGCCGAAAAAAGTCTAAAATTGAGCTACCTTTAACGGATGGCGGTACCTTGAACACCGTCGAGGCGGAGGTTGGTGAGGCCCAACCCCGCCCGGCATTATGAATCTCCTATCTTTGGAACCGGCCGGGGATGGGTAACCCTTGGTCGGTTCGCCAACTCCGTAGATGGAGTACTTTGTGTGCCCTAGATATTATTTTTTTGTCTCGAAACTATGATAAAGAAGCATCTTCTTGAAGTTATTAAAGAGAAAGTAGGTTTTCAAGCATGCTTTTGGTGTGCCTAGTGTTGGGAAAGCAGGTGGATTGTGTCTCTATTGGAAGGATCCGGTGGATATTACTATTGTTTCTTTCTCTTAGTATCACATCTGTGGTGATATTTTATGTGAAGGGGTTATTAAATGGCGGTTTGTGGGTATTTATGGGTGGGCGAGGGAGGAAGAGAAGGGGCAGACTTGGGAGCTTATGCGTCATCTTTGTGAAGAGGTGGATGTTCCTATCTTGCTTGGTGGTGACTTCAATGAGATCTTGAGCTATGATGAAAAGGAGGGGGGTGCTCCTCGCCAAAGGCGCGAAATGGTGAAGTTTAGGGAGGCAGTGGATGATTGTGGACTTCGTGATATGGGCTTTGAGGGGAATTGGCATACTTGGGAAAGGGGGAATGAGGAAGAGACGTGTGTGCGCGAGAGGCTTGATCGCTTTTTAGCCTTCTATTCTTGGTCGTCTTTGTTTCCCGAATTTATGGTGGAGCATCTTGTTCGTTACAAATCGGATCATTGGCCTACTTTGTTGAGGAAAAGAGTGGAAGGAAGGAAGAAACGAAGGAAGAAGAAGCGGTTTCGATTTGAAACGAGTTGGTTGTTGGAGGAGGGGTGTGAGGAGGCTGTGAAGGAGGCGTGGGAGGATTCGGTGGGTGAGCGGTTGTCTATGAGGTTAGGAGCAGTGGCGCAGGGGCTTGTAAGCTGGAGTTCGGGCAGATTCGCCAAACTGGGCGAACAGATTGGGAGATTTGAGAAAGAGCTTCAATTGGCCCAGCAGGTCCCCATTTCTAGTGAGAGTTGTGCTAAGTGTCGTGACCTTGAAAAGAAGCTCGATGATCTTAATGGTAAGCATGAAGCTTATTGGTACCTACGCTCTCGTTCTGCGGAAGTCAAGGATGGTGATCGAAATACGAAGTACTTCCATTATAAAGCGTCTCACAGGCAACAACGCAACAAAATCCGAGGCTTATTTGATGATAATGGGGTGTGGAAATCTGATGAGCAGGATATTGAGAATCTTATCACTGATTATTACAATAAATTATTTTCATCTTCTAACCCCTCACAGGATGTCATTCATGAGGTTTTGCATTTCATGAGCCCTTCTATTACCCAGGAGATGAATGATGCTCTTATGAAGCCTTATTCCAAAGAAGAAATCTTTAACGCTCTAAAGCAGATGAAGCCTTGTAAAGCTCCGGGGCCGGATGGTATGCATGCCATCTTTTATCAGCGATTTTGGCACATAATTGGTGATGAGGTCTTTCGGTTCGTAAGTGGTGTTCTCCATGGTAATGTCTCCTCTGGCTTGGTGAATAATACTAATATTGTGCTTATCCCCAAAGTTCAAAACCCAACCAACTTATCTGAATTTCGTCCGATTGCTCTTTGTAATGTTTTATATAAGTTGGTGTCTAAGGTCCTTGTTATGAGATTGAAGCTTATTTTGCCTGAGATTATTTCTGAGAATCAGAGTGCTTTCACCCCTGGTAGACTCATAACTGACAATGCCTTGATTGCTATGGAGTTGTTCCATACTATGAAGCATCGAAGCTCGGGGCGCCGAGGTACTATTGCCATGAAACTGGATATGAGTAAGGCTTATGACAGGGTTGAATGGGGTTTTCTGAAAAAGCTTCTACTCACTATGGGATTTGATGGACGATGGATAAATTTGGTGATGGATTGCGTCTCATCTGTTTCTTACTCTTTCGTTTTTAATGGAGGAGTTGGTGGAAGGGCTCTTCCTTCCCGTGGTCTGCGTCAGGGAGATCCCCTCTCCCCCTATCTTTTTATTCTAGTGGCTGATGCTTTTTCTAGAATGCTGCGCAGCAAAAGTTCTCCCAGGGGGTTATTCATGGTGCGAAAGCGAGTCGCAATGGCCCTGTTATTTCTCATACAGTTATTTGCCGACGATAGTCTCCTTTTGCTAGAGCTAATCGACAGGGAATGCTCCGTTATCGTTGATATTCTCAACCAGTATGAAGCAGCTTCCGGGCAGAAAATTAATTATGAAAAGTCAGAAGTCTCTTTCAGTAGAGGAGTGAGTCAGGAAGTTAGAGAAGAATTAATGAGGGTGCTTCAAATGCGACAAGTTGATCGACATGAGAAGTATTTGGGGATCCCAACTGTGGTGGGGAGATCGAAAAAAATAGTGTTTGAAGCTCTGTTAGAAAGAATTTGGAAGAAATTGAGTGGTTGGAAGGAAAAGTTTCTATCTCGTGCAGGGAAAGAAGTCCTATTGAAATCAGTCATTCAAGCAATTCCGACTTACTTGATGGGGGTGTATAAGTTCCCGGCTTGTGTTATTCATCGTATTCACGCGGCTATGGCTCGTTTTTGGTGGGGACAAAAAGGTTCTCAAAGGAAGATTCACTGGAAGAATTGGGAATCTCTATGTTCCTTGAAATGCCTTGGTGGAATGGGGTTCAAAGATCTCACGGTGTTCAATGATGCTCTTTTAGGGCGTCAAGCGTGGAGGCTTGTGAGGGAACCGAATTCCTTGTTTGCTCGTGTGATGAAAGCTAAGTATTTCCCAAGTCGTGACTTTCTTGATGCGTCTCTTGGCTACTTGGGGAGTTTTTCTTGGCGAAGTATTTGGGGGGGTGAAGGCACTAATTAAGGAAGGCATGGTGTGGAGAGTTGGTGACGGTGCCCGGATTAATATATGGAAGGATCCCTGGCTTGTGGATGAGGGTGGTCGTTTTGTGAGTAGTGTGGTAGATGAGTCTTTAGTACAAGTTGATGCTTTGATTGATCAAGATCGAAAAGAATGGAAAGAAGATCTTCTTAATGCCCATTTCAATGAGAGAGATGTCCGTTGCATTCTTTCCATCCCCATTAGTCACGCTGGACTTAAGGACGAGATTTCGTGGGCTCTTTCAAAGGACGGGTACTATTCTGTGCGCACAGCTTACATGTTGGGTAAAGGTGCTAATCTTGATGAATTTCATCATGCCTGGGTCACGATTTGGAGTATGGATGTAGGTCCGAAGGTGCGTCACTTTCTCTGGAGGCTCACTACTGGCACTCTTCCAGTTCGAGGCTTGCTCAAAAATCGCCATCTCCTTGAAGATGCAATCTGTCCTCGTTGTGCGAATGCCGACGAA
Organism: Beta corolliflora; assembly: GCA_947648045.1. Classification (NCBI taxonomy): domain Eukaryota; kingdom Viridiplantae; phylum Streptophyta; class Magnoliopsida; order Caryophyllales; family Amaranthaceae; genus Beta; species Beta corolliflora. The sequence continues at coordinate 305,988 of CANSZD010002199.1, read as the reverse complement.
ACCGCTTACTCATGCGATCTTCTCGTGCCCCGCTATTCGACCTTTGTGGCGGGAGTGTGAGTGTCTTTGAGATGACTCGATTTTGGTGATGCGGGTGGTATCAAGGAGTTAGTTGCAAGCTGGAATAAGCTGGATAAAAAGAAGGTGCAAAAAGGTGCGGTCTTAGCATGGTGCTTATGGTGGGATCGCAACACTTTGGTGTTCGAGAATAAAGAAAACCCGAGATGGCTTTTAACAGCTCGTGTGGCTCGTATTGTGGACGAGTATTCCAGGTATGATACCCGAATCTATGGCAATTCCATGGCCAGATCTTTGTCGAGCTCCTTTGGCAAGCTCCTCCCATGGGCGTGATCAAGATAAATGCCGATGCTGCGGTGAGTGCGGAAGGGTGGATAGGCTTGGGGGTAGTGGCGAGAGATCATGAAGGCTCGATTAGATTTGCCGCTGTTCGTCGTATTCGTGCTACGTGGTCTCCGCAAATAGCTGAAGCGAAAGCTTTATCCATGGCGGTACGACTTGCTCGAAGATATGGTATTGAGAATGGTATCCTTGAATCTGATTGTGAAGGACTTATTAACCGTCTTGCGCGAGGCACCACTTTTCTTGCAGATTTAGATGTTGTTTTGGATGATATTTTGTCACTTTGTGTTAGTTTTAACTCTATTAAGTGGTCTCATGTTCGTAGAGAGAGTGTAAACGTAGGCTCATCATTTAGCCAAACTGTTTCCTTTTGGTACAGAACAAGTTTGGGAAAATCATTGTCCTCATGAGATTTCCCCCTATGTATTGATGGACAATTTGTCCTTGGAGTAATGAAGTCTTATCTTTTCCCCTCAAAAAAAAAAAAATATCTAAATATTTTCTTCGAAATCCATGATATATAAACTTACCTTGTGTTTATAATGAGAAGAGTTACAATACTCAATGTAATCAGTTAATAAATTTACTTGAAGTAAACTGAATTTCGATGGAATTAGAAGGAAAAAAAAAGGATCAATTAAGGTAGAAATTGGGGGAAATGAGATGAAATTAGAGAATCGAAAAAAAAAGCCCTAGAAATGGTGAGAAATCTGGGCCGAGAGATGCTGCTGCTCTTCTGGGGTGAGATTCTGGAGAGTGAAAATAGGAGAAGAGGAGAGAGAAAGAAGAGAGATAAGTTAAGTTATTTTTAATTTCTTATTACAGCAAATTTTCCCAACTTAAGAAATGGAATTGAAAACGTGACAGGATAAGTGATGCGTTTTCTTTTTTCTTCTCTATTTTTTTTTGTCCTTTTTGGAGAGAGAAGTCTGAGAGTGATACCTCGTGTTTTCTCTTTTCGAGTGTTTATTTTTTAAAGTATAGGGTTTGAGATGCGCTAGAATCCTAGACTTTTGTGTAATAAATCTTTTGATTCATAATAGTAAAAGAACTTATAAATCTTGAAGATTGTATGTCATAAAATTGAATAGCTTGTACAAATGACTTGCTTAATCCTCAATGTATTTATTACAAACTATAAATTTTGTCATTATTCACTTTAAATTTGTTGCTTTTAGCAAAGTTGTTTGCTTGTATAAAATCTTAGATAATCAATGCTTTATAGAATAAACGGTTTTTTCACCGCGCACTCGGCGGTTTCACGAAACGCACCGCGCACTTCGCCGTTGCTAAATGCACTGGGATGCCCTTTCGTTGCATAAAATGCACCAAATACCCTTAATGAATAACGGTGTTAAGTTTCCGTTAGCTTTTAGGGTTAATTAACCCTCTAACCATAATTAAACCCTAATTAGCCCTAATTAGCCCTAATTAAACCCTAATTAGCCCTAATTAACTTCAAACCCTAACCTAACCTTAACCCCCTAACTTCAAACCCTAACCCCACCACCACCACTCAACCACCACCACCTAACCACCACCACCACCACCACCTCCCCCTCCCCCCCCCCACCACCACCCCTCTCAACCCCCTCCCCGTCGATTTCCCACCCCCACCATCCCCGCAAGACCCCTCCTCCAACCCCCCCCCCCCTCCCCCTCCCTCACCCCTCGCAGCCCCATTGTCGACCCTCCCGCATCCCCCTTCCCTCCCTCACCCCCTCGCAACCCATAGTCGACCCTCCCGCAGCCCTCTCCCTCCCTCACCCCCTCGGCCCATCGTCGATCCTCCCCGCCCCTCCCGCCCCTCACCCCTCTCGAATTCCGCCCCCTAATTCTCATTCGAGCTTTGTTTTTTAAATTTTGCTTAAATGTTTTGCATAACTTCCATTCTTTGGATTATAATGAAACTTGAAATGGAGTTATTGGCTTGCGTCGTTTTAGTGGATTGGACAAAGGGGTGGGGAGGAGGTGGGAAGCCGCGGGAGGGTCGACGGGTGGGGGAGCTGCGGAGGGGGGGGAGGGGAGTTGCGAGGAGGGTCAACGGGAGAGGGGGTCGACAGGGGGAGGGGCCGCCGAGGTGGTGGGGGTTAGGGGGTTAGTATTAGAGTTTAGGTTTTAGGGTTAGGGTTTAGGTTTAGGGTTTAGGTTAGTGTTTAGGGGTTTAGGGGTTATGGTTTGTGTTAATAATGGCAAAATAGTAAATAAAGCTAACGGAAACTTAACACCGTTATTCATTAAGGGCATTTGGTGCATTTTATGCAAATGACAAGGGCATCTGGTGCATTTTTGAAACAACGAGGGTACCTGGTGCATTTCGTGAAACCTCAGGGGTACCTGGTGAAAAAACCGTAGAATAAATGTAGAATAAAACTCTACTAGCTTTGAATATTTCTCACCATTTCCCCTAAAAAAAACTCTACTAGCTTTGGACCTGTGTAAGTTGCACGGAAAATTTTTGTTTTATAGATTTAAGATTTTTATGATATTTCGTCTAAAATAATGGTGTAAATAATTAATGAAATCTTTATGACATAGAGCTAGGTGATGATATAAGCACTCAGCCTAGAGGTGTGCAAAGGGTAGGGTCGGACTGAAAATTAGACTTGACCGGACCGAGGATTTCGGATTTTCGGTCCGTTCTAGTCCAAACCCGAAAAATTCCGGTCCGGACTGGTGGACCAGAATTTCTATTTTTTTTTGTTAGAAAAAAATACTTTAAAGGTTAAAAAAATTTCAAAGCTATAAATTTAGAAAGTTAAAAACTGCTCTTTATTAACTTTAAGATTATTATTATTAGAATTATTAAATTTTAATGTATCTAATTTATAAATGTGTATAAATTTATATAAAAAAGGTTTTTTAAATGCAGATTTCGGTCCAACAGGTCCAAAACCGGACCAAACTTCCGATCTCGGTCCAAAAAAATTCCAGATTTCGGTCCACCGGTCCAGTCGGTTCCAATCCGGTCCACACCCCTAATTCAGGCTATGTACTACATGTAAATAAATAATAGTAGCACAGTGGAAATACGTTATCCATTTTAGCCAAGGAAATTTGTGACATAACTTATTTAATAAACAATATTTTTCATTTATAATTTCTCCGTTCTAAAATAAATGAAACATTTCTCTCTTTTACACCGTATAAGAGCTTATTTAGATAAGTATTTTACTTATTTCAAAACGAAAAAGTATTATATTCAACTGTTTCATATGAATGAAACGTAATTATACTGAAGAAAGAAATATTTTTTTACGTTTACCATCAATGTCATTGTCTATTGTCAATGTTTAAAACCTATAAGAACTCTATGAAAATAATTTTAGTTAGATCTAAAAGTTATTAGCTTGTGACTTATAATTTTATGATCTTGTATTAAAAATAATTTAAAACTGGCTTACAAACCATGCAGCGCTATTTATGGCTTATTTAATAATAAGTATCATTATTATTATTTCCCTAACATTGACACTTAAATAAAACCACATACATTGCTTAGGATAAGTTAATTAATTTAACGTACTTTTTAGTGCTCATACTTATCTTATACTCATTTCAAACTCGTATAACTTTCATACCTGTATTCCTTCTACTCAATTCAAATATCTATATCAATTGTGTTACATATAAAAACAACAAAAATGTTTAATTTAGTCCCACTCAATAACATGGTGTTCATGTGTAGGTGAGCAAATGTATAGTGTTAATGAAATTTGATAACATCAATTAAAAGCCAAAAAGAACCATAATAAGATACTTTATCATTAAACTATCTTCTTTATCTTCCATTTTTATAAGTTCATTTTGATGAGGCGAAAAATCACAAGAGGCGAAAACCCATCGAAATGAGCAATTTTCTAAACTTACAAATAATTACCAATTCATGGGATAAAAAGTTCACAATAAATGGGATCGAGTAGGTGGAAGATGGAGAAGGAGAACTCGAGGTTTAATTTTCAAATTTCTCCTTTTGGAATAAATTAAATGTAGACTATATTAGCCCTAGATTTAGCTGAAGGATGAGATTTTTCAAAATCTTCCAATTTCCATTAATTAAAAAAAAAATCCTTGATATCTCTATACTCCCTCCGGTTCCGAAAGATCTTCCTTGTTACTGTTACTACAGATACCAAGGAGGATCAATTTGTGTGGGGTCTTGGGTTGGAAAGTAGGAGAGAGAAAAGGGGTTAAGGAAAATAAACAAATAAAAAGGGTTAAAGTAGGAGAGAGAAAGGGGGTAAAATTAAATTAATAGTGTGATGGTGGACCATATGATAGGGACATGAGAGGGCAAAAAGGGGAAAAAAATTTGCCAAATATGGAATAAAGTAAAAGAGGGAAGATCTTTTGGAAACGCACTAAAACGGAAAGAGGGAAGATCTTTAGGAATCGGAGGGAGTACTTCCTAAGTCCAATAGTTTGACAACCTCAATATCTATAATTTAGGAAACTATTATTACTTTCTTTATCGGTTTTTTCACCTGATACCCCCGAGTTTTCAAAAAAATCACCTGGTACCCTCAATGTTTTCAAAATTCACCTGGTACCCCTCAGTGTTTGTTTATTAGCATGAAATGCCCTTACACTTAACAGACGTTAATGGTCCGTTACTGGTTATTTACAAGAATGCCATTAATTTATTGGCGCCATAATGATATCCCCCCTGTCAGACATCTTCAACCCATTTCAAAAAATATCGTCCCCTCAACTTCTTCTCCTCTGTTTTTGTTCATCCCTGGAACCCTAAAACTGGGGATTTTGAAGAAAATTCTGTAACCATTTGGTGCGCATTAGGAAGCTATTGGTCAGATTGTTGTCCACTTGAAGAATCTCAACAGACGATTGAAGGAAAAGTGCGATTTTGTGGAATTGTGAAGAAGTTGAAAATTTCTAAGCGACGGTTTTAAAACTGCTAAAAGGTAAAAAAATTCTGCATTTTCTTCTACCTAAATTGCTTTGAAGTTAAATAATTTCACATGCATGAGTAATGTTTTAGGATGTTAGGGTTTAGTTGGTTGTTTAACTAGTTGCATTCTTAGGTTTTCTTAGATTTTCTTAGATTTTCTTTAGTTTGTATTTGATTTTGATGTTATATGATTATTAGGATGGCTGCTGTGTGGTTATTGGTGCATTTCAATACTCAAGATTTTGATGTTAGGGTAGAGGACACAGATTTGTGTCATTTAATGGGCTTGTTTGAGGATTTTTTGGAGGAATCATTGAAGCAGAATGTGTATTTACCTAAACTATTTAGGGTGTTAGTTGAGAATCCTAGGACCAAGAAGAAAATTGAGTTAAGGACTGATTCTGATTTGATGAAAGTATGGGGGTGGGGCTTGGGCAAGGATACCATAGAGGTATGGGCAGAGGAGACTGCAGACCCTTGCCAAGTATTTAGGTCTGTTCTTGCAAAGAAAGATAAGGAGGAGAGGGAGAAGCTTGAGAACATAAGGAGAGTACAAGAGATATTAAGGAGGGAGAGAAAAAAAGAGGAGGAGGAAAGGAGGAGATAAGAAGAAGAGGAAGAGCAGAGAAGGTTGGAAGAAGAGAAGGAATATGCAACTGGGTTTTGTGTTGCTATTGAGGTCCCTGTGTTGTCTGTTGATAATGATGATGTTGAGTACATGAGAGTTTACTCAACACAGGATGCTGATGAAATGGTCCCTGGTTTTTCACAACCACAACCTGAGCAACAAACCCAAGATCATGTGGACACCTCTCAACCCACCCCCTCCGAGCCACACCCCGACCCAAGTGAGGCACATCCCACATCAACAACCCCAACAAATGAGCCACAGCCCACAACAACATCCACAAAGAGAACCCCAAGGAAAAAAACCACAGCCACGCCCAAGAGAAAGAAACTGACGCCAAGGCCCAAGAAGAAAGCTGAGCCCACTGAAACACAGCACACCCCCTCCGAGCCCATTGAAACACAGCCCACCCCCTCGACCCCACCGAAACACAGCCCTCCCCCTCCGAGCCCACCGAAACACGACCCCACCGATTATGAGCCCATTGAAACACGCCCCACCCCCTTTGAGCCCACCGAAACACAGCCCCACCCCCTCCGAGCCCACCGAAACACAGCCCACCCCCTCTGAGCCCACTGAAACACAGCCCACTGGTCGGTCCTAAAAGTACCTTAAAATACCGCAAGTGTACGGGTCAATTAAAGTAAATATAGGGTAAGCAAGATATCGTTTCCCACAAGGAGGTCTATAATCAACTACCAAATTAAGAAAATCTAATATTATTTAGACGATTCGGAAATAGTGAATGGTGGTGATAAACTAGACTAATAAAATAAGAACTATACTAATTCTAACACTAAATATGTCAGACAATAAGTATAAACCAAATATGAGAGATAATTCTAGGACTTAGATTTCGCCAATTACCTTCTACAATGAAACTAAACTAGTTGTCGAATTAAAAGTTATTGTATTGCAATGATCGAACTTCCTATGATATATTATCTCCTCTTCCAAGGTAGAAAACGTGTATTTAAACTAATCTTACGCCTACTTCCGTGGTCATAACAATTAGTATAAATCCATTACGAACAAGAAATTCATATAAAAGACCACCCCAAGTGTATAACTATTCCTAAAATTATACTACTTGACGTTTAATAATCCCATGAACTAATATTGAACTTTCACTTCCGCTAATAATCCAATATCTTAAACATATAATCAACTGGCCAAATTAATTATATGAAAACAAACCAAGATTATCAAATTGCAATTATAATAATCAAATCCAAACAACAAATTCAACTCATTGACAGAAAATAAAAGACTACATCTAGTCCTAGAACATGGAAATTTAGCTAGACATTGAAACTAAATCAATCCAATTGAATAACAATGTAAAATCAATACTCGACATAGTAATTAGACAAAGTTTAACAATTGAACTAAATAAAGCAAGGAAACAGAAGAACTCCCGATAAGCGTTATGGTCTCTACGTTCTTCTTCTCTGGTTTTGTCTTTGATGCGTCTCTGGTCTCTGGTCTCCGTCTGGTGCCCTCTCTGCTGTGCGTCCTACCTTCCTTTATATCTCTCAACTTCTCATCCTGCCTCCTTTAGTCTTTTAGGTTTTTGTTTTTTTCTTCAATTGCTGCCGTGTCTTTTTGGCCCACAAGATTTCTATTTTCTTTGTCCTTCAATTGTTGGGCTGCACTCCTTTCTTTGTGTATCTTCAATGACTTAGGTTCTTGTTTTTAGTTTCTTATTTTCTTTCTTTCTTTCTTTTTTCTTTTGCAAATGTAACCTACAAAACAAATTAATAAAGTGATCAAAAACAAATGTGCTCTAAAACAAAATATTTGCATAGTAAAAACACACTACTATTATAAATTATTAAATAGACCAAAATAGCATGAATAAGTAATAGTAGAATCAAGCAAGTAATTTATTGAGCGTATTTCTCATATTTTAAATCAACTTTGTAACTCAAGTAACTCAACTGTTATAATATTAAAATATGAGAAGAAAACATATTATAAGTCTCAAAACTTATACTAAAAAGTAATATAACAGGTAGAAATCATCTATAAAGTAGAGCCTTATCACCCACCCCCTCTAAGCCCATTGAAACACAGCCCCAACCGACCCACCCCATCACAACCCTCTTCGAACCACAACCCCCCCCAATCACCCCTATTCACCACAACCCACCATCACCACCTATTTCACTCGGCACCCCATTTGAGCCTACCCCAACTGATCAAGTTTCTGTGGTAAAAGGGAAGGGCAAGAAGGTTAGGCCATCGGGTTATAAAGTGCCTAAAACCACATCTAAGAGGGAGGGCACCTATGCTCTAAAAGGACAAGGAACTGGGAGGCAAGGCAGTGGAAGGAGACCAAAGAGGATGGATTTTGATGATGATGATGGAGATGATGCACCAAGCAGTGATGATGAGGACTTCATTGCTAAGGATGAATCATCAGAAGATGATGATGTTTTTGGGGACTTCATTGTGGATGAGGATGAGGATACTTTTGCATATGATAATGTATCTGAGAAGGCTTTTGAAGATTTCTTAGATGGGAGCTCAATTATGGACAAGATGTATAAGAATGGAAAGATTTGGAATGAACAAACATATGGGTCTATTACAATTGAGCCTTGGTTGATCTTTCCAACTAGGGAAGTCTTTTTGGAGGTTCTGAGGGATTTTTGCATTCAAGAAGGCTTTGCTCTTCTTGTCTTGAAGGCTGATAACAAGAGGTTTACAGCTTCTTGCATAATGGAAGCATGTGAATGGAGGATTTATGCTTCAAGATTAACTGATAAAATCAGTTAGACCATCAAGACCATTAAGGGGGAACATACAACCTGTGGGAGGTTAGAGGAGAACCCCCTGGTCTCTTCTTCTTGGCTGTGTAAGAAACTATTGGAAGTCATCAACACAACCCCTGATATTCCTGTTGAGTTTTTGCAAAAGGTGGTTCAAGAGAAGTTTAGGGTGACAGTCAAGAAGAGGTTGTTTTACAAGGTAAAAACAATGGCTAAGGAGGAGATTTATGGAGGGTTTGCAGAGGCTTACAACTTACTCCCTACTTATGCTGAGGTCATTTAGTCCACAAACCCAGGGTCATATGCCCTTATAACATGGACAGGGAGCACAGCGCACATAGCACCTACATTCAAGGCCTGTTTTATTTGATTTGCAGCACAAGTCAGAGGGTTTTTAAGGGGTTGTAGGCCTTTGATAGGTATTGATGGGGCACACTTGAGTGGATATTATAAAGGGATCCTCTTGTCTGCTCTAGGTGTGGATGGCAATAATGACATATTTTTGATTGCATATGGGAGATACTGAGAGCATAGAGTCATGGGAGTACTTTTTTAGGAACTTGAGGTTGTGCTTTGAAAAAGATGGGTGCAAAAAGGATGATTGGTGCTTCATTAGTGATAGGATGAGAGGGGTTGATGCTGCTGTGCATGGGGTGTTTCCCAAGGCTACTAGGAGGGCCTGGTGCCAGCATTTATACATGAACTGCAAGAATTTGGGCTGAAGTGGATCAGCCTTCCACAAATTATTCTGGATTGCAGCAAATGCCTACAACACATATGTGTTCAACAAAGCAATGGACAAGATCTTGGCTTCTGATAAAGATGCTGTTGCCTATCTAGATAGCACCACAGAGCAGTGGTCTAGGCATATGTTTGACACAACAATCGGTTGTGATCACAATACCACAAACTTTGTGGAAAGTTTCAATGCTCGCACCAAAGCTCACGAGAGATTTACTCCGTGCTCAACCTACTTGAAGGTATACAGTTGCAACTTTTATATTTTTCAATTTTTTCAATATCTGAATTATTATTCATCTAACAATTTTGTTCACTTTTTTCAACCATAAGAGTGTGGTCAATGAAGAGGATTGGTGCAAGGTTTGACAAAGCTATTGATATGAACCCAGGGCACCTCACTGATTATGCTACAAAAGTGCTGGAAACTAGGAGTGCTGATTCAAGATTTTGTCTTGCAACAGCTTGTGGAGGAGGGGAGTTTGAAGTCAAAGATAGGAATGTCACTTTCCCAATTAACTTGGCTAGGTTAAGCTATGGGTGTGGCAAGTGGCAAGGATGTGGTATCCCTTGCAAGCATGCCTTAAGGGTGATGTACAATGAGAGAGTTGACCCTCTTGCCTATGTTTCTGATTATTACAAGGGGGCAGCTTACAAGGCCACTTATGCTGAGCACATCCATCCCATGGCTGATCAATCTCAATGGCCAGATTTTAACCTCCCACTAATTCACCCTCCAAATAAGAAAAGAGGTGTTGGCAGACCTCCAAAACAGAGGAAAAAAGGTGTGAATGAGGCTAAGAAGGCCAAGAGACACAGCTCTGTGAAGTGCAGCAAGTGCAAGGAGATGAGCCATAATGGAAGAACATGTGGCAGAGGGGATGCAGGAAAAAAGAGATCAAGGCCACAAGCTGAGAGTGAGGCTAGCACTTCCAAGAAGACACAGAAGAAAGCAAGAAAGGCCACCTAAGCAACCTAGCAACATTTGCATATTTTGGATTATTAACTTAGATCAGTTTTTTGTAAAGCTACTGTCATATGGGAAAATCAGTTTCCTGGACTCTCCTTTGTTATGGTGATTAGGGGAAGTCAGTTTTTTGTAATTACACTAAACTTGGTTGATCTTTTTGGTTGTGCATACATATTTATGCTACAATGAATATTATTACAAAGAGAAGCAATACAAACATAATTAACCCTAACTTCATTATAAGCCTAACTAACTTCTTTTGTTCTTTAAGCTTCTTCTTCATTTGCTTCAGCTCTTCTTGCATATTCTCATTCTCTGAGCTTCCCATGCTCTGTGCCTCATGATGGAAGCCTACATTTTGCGCCACCCAACCTTTGCACCACCTAAAAGTGTCACAAACATCACACTTATAGTACAATCGCTGTGGGTTTAAACTTGAATCAGAACTTCTAATCGCGAATTTCCTCCCACATCTACACAATCGATTTGGAACCTTAATGTATGTAGACTCTTGGGTTGAGGAGGATGTTTTAGAGAGAGAACTCATTAGGATAATTTAGGGAGATGGTAAAAAGAGACTACTAGTAAGGATGTTAAAAGAAGGATCCGCAATATATAAATAAAAGCACCTAACGGCTAGTTTTTTAAGGCAGTTTCTATCCGTTGTTAACTTGCAGGTTGTATTTCAAAACATTTAGGGGTACCTAGTGAATGAAGTTTTAAGCTTAAGGGTGACGCTGTGAATTTAAGTTTGCCTAACTAGAGCTTACGAAGAGGTTGACGGTAAGGGGCAGTTGGGTGTATTTACATAACACTGAGTGGTACCAGGTGAATTTTGAAAACATTGAGGGTAACAGGTGAATTTTTTGAAAACTCGGGGGTATCAGGTGAAAAAACCGTTTCTTTATTAAAGCAACAATTCATTGGACATTGAGGTGGCAATTGAAGACTTTTGAAGCTAGGATTTGGCACTAAAACGACTGACATGTGGCACCATAACAATTGCGCGCCACTAGTACAAAAAGCATGATTTGCGTCGATTCTAGGTCCCGCATTTCCGTCGGATCATGGTCTCGACACAAATTGCCGAGACAAGATCTGCCTGGATTTATTGTTCGGCGCAATTGATGACTCATTTGTATCGAATGTTCGCAAGGATCCGATGCAAATCATGCCAATATATGCTTGCATAAGAATGGTACAAAGGGTGATTTGCATCGGACCTCTTTACCCCATCCGAAGCAAATCACTCACTTTAAAAAAATACAAATTAGTATCGCCTCCCTGCTATGCATTCACCGCAAATGGCCGTATTGCCAGCCATACATCAACGCCACAAATTGATCATACAACTCCACTATAATTATTAGTTCCATTATTGCTTCAATTTTACCAACTTGTATACATATTTGATTAAATTAAAATTAAAGAACAACAATCAAACATTTTAAAACCCATACTTCCATCAAACTCATACTTTCTCAATATAACAAAAATTAAGTACAAATTCAGTAGCAAACTAAAAAAAATTGCAACCATGAATAAGACACTGACCTTATCCTATAATTTCTAGAAGAATAATAAAATTAATCACAAAATCATAAAAATTCAAAAAAGAAAAAAGTAAGATGAGAAGGATGCTACAAATAGAAAATAAAAATGAAAAGGGAAGAAAGAGGGCAGGTTCAAGCCGTTAACTTGAAGCTCAACATGCCTCTTCATCTTTGTCCTACTCAAAATGAAGATCACAATTGTAGGTTGTCATCCAATAGATCCTGGAGAAACAAGCCGAACTATCTTCTCGAACACCGGCGACCTGAGAGTCGTCGGCGTTGGTGCTTAGAGCGGAGAGAAGAAAAACAATGGAAAGAGCCCACAAAAGGAAGGACGCGATGGCGGGGAACTCAACAGACGATGATGGGAGTGAGGATGATGAGAGAGAGAATGAACTCAACAGACGATGATGCAGGTTGAAGATGAGAGAGAGAGTGTGTGACGGCTGGATTTGAGATAAGGAAATGTTGAAATGTTGGTAGGGTTTGAGATAGACTCCAAAATAATAAAAAAACTAGCTTTTCAATCGTGCAAGGAGGTTTATATAGATATGATTTGGACCCATACATAATGCATGGATCGCATTTTGTCTATTAAGTCGTATTTTATTTAAGATTTATTGAATTTATAATTATTACTCCTATAATCCATACAAATATATTAAAAGGTGTTCGGAAGCGTTACGCGCCCACGCAAGACTATCCCTTTAGTTGTTTCGTTCCACGTCATCAACATACATCAAAAAATTAGAAACATGTTTCGTACAAGATTCGACCTTGTGACCTCAAGTTAATATAGTAAAGTTCTAACCAATGAACTATGCACCATTAGATGCTCTCTTTTCACATGAAAATATTAATAACCCGGGGCATCGCCCGGGCCTAATAACTAGTTTAAAGTTGAAAGATTGTAAAATGTAAAATTATATTTCATGATATTTGTTAAAATATTTTAAAGTTTGAAGAATCTTATAATTGTGATATACATTGATAAATACGTAAATAATGAAACAAAAAACACACCAAAATGTACGAGAAGTTTTTGTTTTATAAAATTGAAGATTTTAGGATGGTCTCGTAAAATCGTGGTGGAAGTATTTAACCCGTTATTCTATAAAAGTGATAATATAAAAGTTAACAATATAAAAAATAAAGCATACATATAAGTTTGAAACAGTGAATTTTAATTTGCTATTCTTATATACAGGTTTTCTAAAGCATGAATGGTCAGGTATAGGAAATCAATGGTTGATTTCATGATTAGTTACTTATATAAAGAAAAATAAATGTGTTCAATACTTTTGAATTGGCAATATGAAATACTTTTTACATATTACTATCAATTTTAATGACTATAGCCAATGCTTTTAGACTTTAAGAACTCATGAGAACAATTATATCTAAATTTTAAAATTAATAACTTGTGATTTAAATTTTATAATCTTGTATTGATAATAATTAATATTGGTACGTTGTATAGTTATGATTTTAGGGAGAAGTGTTTGTTATTGTAATGCTTATTTGTGTTCGATCAATATTCTATGATTGAGAATCATTAAAACTGTCTTATCACCCGTACATTGTACAACTAAAAATATTAACAAATTTCAACCATTTCCAAAAATTTCAAAAGTTCTTTTTCAATTTGACAACTGTAAAAAATTACAGCTAAAAATAAAAATATGAGCTGGTGATATAAATTTTTGTGATCTTATATTGAGAATAATTGAGAATTGGCTTGCAACCCATGCGTTGCACTGTGACTTATGACACTCATGTTATTTCCTAGTTATATTGTACAATGTCAACAATCCTGAAGTATTTACTAACAATGTAGTATGAAAACAATTTTAGTGCTTGCAAAGGTAATATAAGTGGTTGTTTGGTATACAATGGAATTTAAATCCCATGGAAAGTTTCATTTCCTAGGAAGTTATTTTCTTTTTGTATTCCTAGGAATTTGACTAATGTGTTTGGTTGACATCAAGGAATTTGTAATTCCCATGAATTGATGTAGAAATTTTGAATGACCACGGGAGTAGGTGAATAAATTCCCACAAAATTCCCGGGATTTTTCATTTCCCCCATTTACCCCACATCCTGTCAAGCAAACAACTACCCAATATAGAAAATCATGAGAATTTATATTCTCTACATAATTTCTTGTATACCAAACAACCACTAGTAATGTTATATCGTACAACATGTATTATGCTAATAAGTATTAATTAAAGATGTAATATAATTTTGGAAATAGATATTTTAAATTTAATTTTTTTCTCTCTTCTCTTCACGTGGCTAAAAGAATTTTGTCTTTAGATAAATATATAGATTACTCATACTTTTAAAATAATATTTGCTTAAAATGGTGACATTTCATTGTTTCAATACTTGAAAAAATTGAATTAATATAAACTTTCCTTAAAAATAGTGTAGATATCATAATTTCAGTCTGGGTTATCATACAAATTTGGTTTGATCAAATTATTTTGTAATACAAATTTGGTTTGGTCATAATACAATGTAGATTTCATAGTTTCAGTCTTGGTCATCAGACAATTTTACTTTGGTAAAATATCTCAGCTAATGATAAGTTTTTGTAGCCATTTATTTTTGTTCTAAAGACGTAATAAGAAAAAGAGACGAAAAAACATCAATTTGAGCATGACACTTATCAAAATTATATTTTATAGGTAGGTAATGGTATCACTTGAATTGAATTGCTATATTAGACATTTCATTTCTTTTTATCATCGTCCTCATATTCTCACTTTGTTACACTTTTTTTAAATATCAGAATAGAATGATATATGCAACTAAGTGACCAAGTGGCCAACTCATTGTTATTTGTTAATACTTTGTTTTACCATATAATATTAGAAACCTACTATCATACCCTTACTTAATTTTCATTCTCATCTAACTAAACCCCTCTGTTCACTAAAAAGAAAATTCAATTGCTATTAATATTATATATTATATATATATATATATATATATCTAAAACAGAATCCTTAAGGCCACGTGGCATGAAATTAGAGAAGTTGTGTTCATGTGGCATGCTCTAACGTTAAGGGCCTCAATGAGATGGTCCACGTGGCAAGCAAATCAATTCTTCAGCAAATTAGGCGTGTAATTGCCTACAATCAAGGATTTAATTGATTTAGGAATTGTTGTTATTTAGGAAAGATTATTAATTGCTGTATTAGGCGTGTAATTGCCTACAAGGCTACAACCAGATTAGTAATTTAGGAAATAAAATGGTCAAAATAATCCCTACAATCATGCGTGTAATTGATATTGTACTTGTTACAAATTAGGAAACAAGTATATTCCCTTCTTAATATTCCCTATTATGCAGCTATGTTAAGGAATTATTTTTGTTAATTCTAAGTTGTTCGACTTACAATTTTGCAACTATAAATAGGCATTATACCCTAGCTTTGTAGGAGTCATTCAAAGTACATATTACATAGTTATATTATATTCTCTCCGGTGGTGTTATTCTAATGGAAGCAATATCCCCCTCCAAAGAAGGTTCATCATTCACAGCAAACCATACGAGTGAAAATGGGTTGCACCCAAAATTGTAAGTCAACGGTACCAACTGATGAACAATCTATTTTTTGTGTTTTGTGCAAACTCATGAGCAATCTATAATTATATAGCAGGCTATGATTAGGATACAACAACTTATTAGTATTGTTTTTTCTACCATTTATGTCTTAGTATGTTTTTATGTTCGTAGTGCCCGTTTTATTATCATCATATTTAATTTGTTGAATAATAAATAACTCACTCAATTTTGTGTTCTTGATTATATGGTATTATTGTTATTATATTCCCGTGCAATACTATTATTGCTCTAAAAAGGGATTCATTTTTTTATTTCTATTACTATAAATATGTCATCATTCACTGAACTGAAAACCCATTCATACAAAATTATAGTTAGAAATCCATAAAATCTAACTTCTCAATTTCAATTTCTAATTAATTCATAAAATAAATAAACTCAGTTGATCCATAGCATTGTAGGCATATGCATGTTGAATTCATCCCCAAATTTTTATAATTGATCCTCAAAACACAAATTTATTTAAAAAAATTCATTCGAATGGACCATGAAATCAAAGTTAGATATCCATGAAAACTAACCTTTTAAATTTGATTCAAATGATCCGATTACACCATTGATTCTACTTGGATCGACCATATACGCATGCATGTTGAATTTTGACTCCAAATTTCAAAATTGATCCTCAAAACAAAAGGACAAAAAAAAAAAATCAAATTCTTCAATTGGAACATGCAATAAATGTTTCATGAAAACTAACCTCTTAAATTTGTTGGATTAATATAAGAAAAATTGACAAGAGCAGTCCCAACTATGACCGGTTCGCCATAAAATGTCTCAACTATGGATTATTCCATAGCAGACCCAACTATTGCATGTATTTGACACATGTGGTCCTTCCAGGTTACTCATCGATAGAAACCGGTAGAACCCATCACGTGATTGTTAATGTTGCTGCACGTGTTTTGTCGATAAAAACCCCCTATTCCCCCATCTGCCTCACTCTCCTTCTTCCTCCTTAACAGAGAATCTCTGCTTCTTTTCTAGTCAAACTCAAACTCTCAATCACCATTACTTTCTCACTCAAACTCTCAATCAAACCCTGGTAATTTTTAGCATCTCTATGCACTTTCAATTTTGCTCAGGTGAGGAATCTAAATTTTCTGAAGTTGAGTGCGCCATTTCAATTCGATTTTCACCAATAAAAACCTCTTTCCTTTATAAACAAATACAAAACATGAACATTGGCATAAATAAGAAATGAAATTAAGAAAGACGAGTTCTTGAACTAAAAAACGAAAAAAAAATTAAATCTAATTTACAAGAAACCTGGAACTTCGTGGTTGGTGGATGGTTGGTTGGCGAACCTAGGTGACGAAGATGAAGCGATAACGCTTTGTGGTTGGTCGTGGTTGATACCTGGTAAAATTTGCTGGATTCCTGAATCCATTTGAGCAGGTCTTTGGCAGAAATCAAAGCAATTTTGAGTGATTCAAAGGCGTGGAGCTGGTCAACAGGGAGAAATTCCATTTCATCATCTTCTTTATTAACCAATTCCTCCAAAAGAGGGCTCAATAACTTGACTCTACGCATCAAATTCGAGTAAATTCGTTTAGAGGAGTTTTTGCATTCAGACATTGAAGAAATCTCTTTGATTATATGGATGAGCTGGATTACTATTGTACTCACTTAGATGAATTTTCATTTGGACCCATTTTTGGGTCGAATAGGAAATGAGAGAATTTTCGGAGATTTGGAGAGAGGGAAATTGGAGTTGAAATTTGCAGAAGAAAACAACTAAATTGGAATTGGCGCAGCTACGATGGTGGTGGTGCTTGGTTGGCGCAACAAAGATGGCGGTGATGCGATGAAGATGGTGATGGGCGTGGTCTGTTGTCTGTTTACCATGGAGGAGGTTTGAAGAATAGGGGAGGGAGAAGGAGGGAGAGGGGGGTGACAGGGGAGGGAGAAGGGAGGTGAGAGAGGAGGGAGAAGGGAGGTGAGAGAATTAGGAGGAAGAAGAGGCAAAAATAGGCAAAAAAAAATGTTTTAAGAAAATTTAACCGGTAAAACCGGTTGCTAGTCAACAAGGACCACGTGTGTCTAATACATGCAATAGTTGGGTCTGCTATGTAATAGTCCATAGTTGGGACCTTTTATGGCGGACCGGCCATAGTTGGGACCGCTCTTGTCAATTTTTCCTAATATATAATAGAATGATTCGTCTGCTTTCTTCAATGCCGACATTTATAAAACAAATTCGAACAAATTTCTTCAATGTCGTCTCTTCTTCTTCTCATAATCAACCCATGTCCGAATTGTTGTTTTTTTTTTCACAGATTATACGAAAAAGTTTTGATGTATATAAAACATGGTGAGTGAATTGTTATTGATAATAAAAGAAATGAGCTGGAAATAATGGCAAGAAAATTTGTTGTTTCAATCGTGGAGAGGAGATGAAATGAGGTTAATGAATAGAAGATGAAATGAGGAGAAAGAAACAAATGGAGTGGCACACATCTTGGCTCAGATGGGTACTCAGCTCTTGGTGGCCAAGAAATACCACTTCACTTGCCCAGACAACGTCAATGATTCATCTCTAGGGGACCTTCGAACAATTCAGTTGCACACACACACACACACACACACACACACACACACACACACACACACACACACACACACACACACACACACACACACACACACACACACACACACACACACACACACATATATATATATATATATATATATATATATATATATATATATATATATATATATATATTCCTGTTTGCTTAGAAAAAGGACACCAAGGTGACATGAGCAATATTGGGTTGGGTTTTCTTTTTTTAAAAATAAAAACTTATAAGGGCATTTTGGAAAATTTCAATCTCTATAAAAGCAAGTACTTACAAAATTATTGCTTTTTGTTAAATATATGATTGATTATCGATCATTGTTACCCACATTTTTGTTAATTTGATTATCGATTACTATGACTCATGTGGCTGATTATATATCATGGTAAATTTATTCTCCCTCCGTTCTCAATCAATTGTCGTGTTAGGTTGTTGGGTCGATATAATAAAATTAAGCATAAAATATTGATTGAGTAACAAATAGAAAACAAGTGCAAGACCCAATGCTATATGTGTATGAAGTAAGAGTGTGAAATAGAGACAGTTAGTGAATGACCTACATCACATGGGTTAGTGTAGGATGAGTAAGTTTCTCATTTTAGGTAACGAGACAAGTACACTATTACAATATCCAATCCATTTAAGCAAACTACCATAAGTAAATTTTTTATAATTTTTGGGCAGTGGGATAAAAAAATCAAATTACAATATCTATGTACAATATGAAAATGAAAACGGTTTATGTTATAATCAGAAAATTAACGAATTAAAAGTTTTAGAACTGGTATATGTCAGTTGAAACCAAGTATATAAGAAAAAAAATACCCTGCCTAACGATTTTGACAAAAACCATTTTGATTTATAATATTAGTCACATAATAGAAATGCACTTTAACAATATTATAGAAAGAGTCTTGAACAATTTAGGTAATAAATAATGGCACCATCATAAAAAGTTTGTTAAAAATTATAGAATTTATTGCGGGGATATACCAGGGTAATAGCGCATTTTGTAGGGATATACCTCACTAATTTTTTTTTTATGGGGATATACCAACCTAAATTTAAGTTTTGTTAAAAGGTACCAAAATACTATTTTCGGCTAGGAAGTCAAATTTTCGGCCTTTGACTTGGTAGGAACTCGCGAGTGAGCCACAAAGTGACAGTTAGGAAGTTGGAGGGAAATGAATGTAATAGAAGCAATTGAATATCACGCACTATACAAAGAGTAATTAAGCAAGTCAAAGGCAAAAAATTTGACTTTCTCGCCAGAAATAGTATTTTTAGTACCTTTTAACAAAACTTAAATTTAGGTTGGTATATCCCCACAAAATGCTCTATTGCCCTGGTATAATCCCGCAAAAAACTCAAAATCATATTAATCCTAAAATAAAAGTTAAAAAATGATATTGCATCCATCTTTCAAAGAAATTAAATAAAATGTTGAAACATCATTAATATTTGGCCAAAGTCATATATTGATTTGAAGAATTTTTTTCCCGATTTCTCTAATTAACTTTGTTTATTGTTTAATTAAAAGAAAATTTTAAAAAAAAAAAATTCTAATTAGAATGTGAGTATTATTTTGTAGAACCAAGAAATGAAACATCTCTCTTTTAGTGATCTAAATTACATTAGAAATTATATATGTTTACATTCAGAAGTAGTCTTTGTTTTTGCCAATAATATCAATTAGTACTATGCAAGTATCAGCTAGATTAACATATGAATCATTTACTTGCTGCATACAAACAAAAACATCAAGGGATGAAAATTAAATCAATTGATAAAATGGAAAAGTTTTAGATAACAATACAAAATCGAAATTTATGATTGAATAACACTCTTAAAATTTAAAACTTGAACTTTCATTTATTGCTTTATAGCATACTCTAACAATATTACAAAAAAGAGTCATATAGTGATCATCATAATAAAAAATTAGATAAAAATCATATTACAATCATCTTTTTGGAAAATGAAATAAAATTTGAAATAATATCATTAGTTGGCTTAACACCAAAATAAGAAATTCTTTTGCTCCAGCACTATGTCATTCAATCTTTTATACGAACCAAAATTTGGACCCCAAATTGTGCGATTATTAATTTTCTTAGCACTGAAACGGGAATTTCTTTTTTTAGATGTCATTGTAGGAAATTGTTCTATAAAGTATACTCCCTCCATTCTGGAATAATTGTCATGTAAGGGTTTGGACACACATATTAAGAGTATATAGTAGGGGGTGTAGGTATTGTTGGCAAATAGTATATAAGTATGAATAAAAAAAAATTGATTGAGTAAGAAAGAGAACAGTGGAGGGCTCCACATCACATGAATATGAGAAGAGTGTGTAAGAGAGATATAATTAGTGGAGGGATTCATATCACATGAGTTCGAAGGAGTAAATTATCATTTAAGGTAAAAAGTTAATTATTTATGATTGCATGAAAAATAGCGTGCAAGATAATTATTTGATGACCAATGGAGTCTGTGCAAACATATTATCACATAATGTTACTAATAGAATGAAAATATAATTGTAAGAATGAATGTTAAACATTTGCATATAGTTACAAAATATCAAGATACGTGAAATAAGCAACATATTTGGTGCTTTCTAACAAATAGAAAAAAAATATTAACTGAAATCTATAACTGGAGAACATAATAAATAAAAAAGGAAAAATCACATAATACAAGATGACAAATAATAATGTAACAAAGTCAAAAGTTGCTTTAAATAGTAGGATTCTTTCCACCATAAAAGTGTAAATACTATTAAGAGAAAAGATTATGAAAGGGGATAGGATTACTCTAAAGCAAAGGGAGCATTAAAAATTATTTCATATTAATTTTGAATGTGACATACAATGATACAAGACTATAAAACAGGTATATATAACGTTAATAATATGATGAGACTTTGTGACAGGTCATTGAAGATTATCATTTTTGTGCAATAACTCCCTTAATTAAATTGTGCAATCCGCCAAAATTTTCTAAATAGATAACGTTTGAAGAAATTCCCCATGCAAGTAGTGGTTGCATGGTGGGTGGTGGTCAGTGGGTGATCTGGTGCATTGCAATGATGATGCAAGATTACAAGAAAGAGAGGGTAAGTGGGCTGGGGAAAGCGGGAGTGAAAGTGGTTGCATGATTGAGTGCAAGTAGTGATGCGAATTGTGATTTTGTTTGAGCTTCTAAGTAAAGCAATGGGCACATCGAAGACTTTTTCAGTTAACCTTTTTAAAGAAAAATGGTTGGTCACGTGTCCCACCATAATATTAGCTACATTAGTTACTGAACATATGGGTCGTAAGCCAATTTAATATATTCTTAATACACGATATGATTATAAAAAGGTTGCATGGAATTTCAGGAATATAATGACGTATTATATAAAGCAAATAATATGATGAGACTTTTGTGACAGGTCATTGATGATTCCCATTTGTGTGCAATCACTCCCTTAAATTATACAATATGCCAAAATTTTCTATAAGATAACATCTGATGAAGTTCCCCGCCGCAAGCAGTGGTAGCATGGTGGGTGGTGGCCAGTGGGTGGCCTAGTGTAGTGCAGCAGTGGTGCAAGACAATAAGAAAGAGGGGGAGAGCATGACTGTAGAATGCAGGAGTGGAAGTGGTTGCATGATTGAGTGTTAGTAGTGGTGCGAATTACGATTGTATTTAAATGGGCAGAGCGAAGAAATTTCCAGTCAGCTTTTTTCTAAAATATTGTTGGTCACGTGTTCCACCATAACATTAAATATATGACTATAATAACTTTGAATCACAAGTTAATATTCAGACCATGATTTAGGAGAAACATCCTAAAATTTTAAATTTATAAAAAAAAAAAATCCTGTGCAATTTGCACGGGTCTAAAAGCTACGTTGTTTGTAAGGAAGTGTTCCGAAATGTATAATTTCAAATACATTTTATGATTGACAGCGTTTATGATTTATTTTTTTCATACCATGTAAACATAGACTGACAACTTTAGTTACTTCTTTTTTGTTTCGTTGTAGCCATAGTCTTATTGAGCAAATCTCTACCCGTGCATTTTTGCACGGGTCCAAAAACTAGTTTTTATACTAAAATTCAATTGCTATTCACCGCACTAATATTACCTAGTAACGCCATATGTCCTTGTACCATCTCTTAGACAGTGGCGGATCCAGGATCTAACCCACGTGGGTTCGGAGTACTTCGAAAAAACTTGAGATAAATAAAAATTAAAATTGTTTATGCATTAGCAATTATATAACACTCATTTAAGGATTCGAAAAATATAGATATACAAAAAGACAATTAAATCCTCAATCTTTTGTATCCAAAAACAATTAAGAAATTTGATTTGATTAATCCATTTTTATTTTCAAGTTTCTGAATTGTTCTCATAATAATCCAAACTCTTATATTTTTTGTCGTCACATCATCACTAATATATTTTGTATATTTTATATAGAAAGTTGAAGAGTTCATGTTATTTTGTTAAGATAGTACTCGAACTTAGATATTTTCCAAAATAGGCAAAAATTGAGATTATTATAAGAAGATGGGTAAAAGTTGGGGTTATTTACGGTGGATTTTTTCAAAAGAGATATGAAGAAAAATATTCTACAAAACTTTTTTTAATGTCCCTCTACAAAACTTGAAACTATAAGAAATCTAAAATAAAAGTAAAAAGTAGCTCTATCTGAATCAGAAAAGAAAAAAAGGAAGGTTGAATAGAAAAGTAAAGCCAAAAAAAGTAAGCATAATTGTAGATGTAAACATGGTAAATGAAGGAATTGAAAAAAAAGCCCTCCGTAGTGTAACTATTGGAGTCGAACCCGCGTCACTTCAACAGAGGCTATACATTTGCGGCCCATCAGCAAGAAATATATAAGGGGTTTTTTAATTTGGTTTTTTTAACGATTTCTTCTTTTTTCTCCAAGTTTCCGTGGGTTCAGTTGAACCCACTGAACCCACGTTGGATCCGCCCCTGCTCTTAGATGCATTTAAACAAACAGCAGTTGGTGGACAATGGAGAAAAAATTGATGAATCAAGAAAAATTGACATTATAGAAGTGCATATACTGCCATTATATTCATAGATTAACAAAATCATATAATGGTGAAAGTATGAAACACCCAGATGACAAAAAAGGAGAACAATATTAGAAAAATAATGAAGAATGCCGATACCACCACAACCACACGGATAATTAGTGACTGCAAATAAAGGCATTCATCTTTCACAAATCTACAGTACATCGTCATGCTAGCATCATCAATTAATTCTAAACATTGAAAATTCGAACATGGCTATCCAAAACCATTCTTATGTTTGAAAGATAAAACAATGCATGCATCATCAATTTTTCTCTCTCTCCTCATCTAGGTTCTTTGAATCTGAACTGGATTTCATATCTTCCGCCATTGTTGTGGAAAAAACAGGGGATTCTTGACCAGTACATCGTCATGCTAGCATCATCAATTAATTCTAAACATTGAAAATTCGAACATGGCTATCCAAAACCATTCTTATGTTTGAAAGATAAAACAATGCATGCATCATCAATTTTTCTCTCTCTCCTCATCTAGGTTCTTTGAATCTGAACTGGATTTCATATCTTCCGCCATTGTTGTGGAAAAAACAGGGGATTCTTGAATCAAGGTCTCAGGAATTTAGTGTGTCATTGTGGAGTGTTGACAAATAATTAAGGGTATAGGAAGAACAAACTAAAAGCTCAAATTTATTTAAAAACAGATATTATACTAAGTTACTAACAAATGAATGAAATGACCGTGGAGTTGTAGGAAATAATCTTGGAGTTTGAGAGGAATTTGGAAACCTTGGATGCATAGAATTTATTGCATTTGAAAATTTGAATGGCAGACATAATTTAAGCAAATGTTTATAACTTACGAAATTAATACGATTATGATTGATTCATTTTCTACATAAAATCAATTTGTCCTTGATTCCCGAAAATTAAGCATCATGCCACACGCATTCTTTCAATATGAAAGCGACACATCAACAATTTTGGAGCTTAATTCTACCTGTGGCATATAATTTGTGAGGAACATTTTGGAGACGACATTTGGCAGAATTAATATAAGCTTGACACTTAGGCAAAATGAACTTAGCTTTATATATATATATAGATAGATAGATAGATAGATAGGTAGATAGATAGATAGATAGATAGATAGATAGATAGATAGATAGATAGATAGGGGGAAGCGAACCATTTCTGTCGGATGGGTTAAAAAATCAGACGCAAATCGTTCCAAAATAAAAAGGGGGGTGGAGTGGGCTCAAAACCTATTTGCATCAGATGGGCTTACTAGATCTGACGAGAATCGTAGGATATCATTTACCTTCGACGCAAATCTTTTGTTCATTTTATACTCATTGGCTTTAATTATTTGCGTCGAACATTAAATAGATCTGACCACATGATTCACGCACTCATTTGCTTTAATTTTTTGCGTCGAACATTAATGTAAGCCCGACGCACATGAAGCATGATTTGCTTCAGACCCCATAGTATCCGACGCAAATGATGCGCCCGTAGACTTATGCGTCGGTTTGCCAGTTGTGCGATACAATTTAGGAGACGCAAATCAATGTCTTTTTACTAGTGTTGTTTGACAAGTGGCAAGATTTATTTTGTTTTTATATAAATATATATATTATTTTTTGTTGAGGCTTGAGAAAGGGGAATGCTAAAAAAATTTAACTTAAAATATATGTGAATGAGTATATAATACCATCAATTTCTAAAAGTTGCTCTACAATTTTGTTTGGCAAAATTTTGTCTATGCATATAATCACCGTTCAACGATCATCAGTTTTATATAAAAACCATTTTAAAAAGTGACATATGGAATCTTCACAAATTGTTTTCGACAATGTCCCTAAAAACAAGAAATATGATGAGATCAGAAAGAAAAAAGAAGAGGTTAAATTCAAACATAAACCAATGCCATAATCGATTCTAGATTGAACAATTTGTTTTTTTAACATCACAATTCTAAGAGAGACAATTATGCAACAACATATATAAGATAGAATAATGGGGAGATTGAAGTTCCATGAGACATGTATGTATTACAGCTACTAATAAAACTGATAAGGAAGACATATAAAAGGGATATAGCCAGGTATCCCTAATCAATCCGTTGTATTTATCCCAGTTAAGTGTAATACCAACTAAAGACAAGTAATATGTTCTGCAAAAAAAAAGACGAAGCTATTGTAACATGTATTGTAGGATTATACACAAAAGCAATTGCCAACCCAAACACTAGTAGAAAAACGAAAATGTGCGTTCCAATATTTGTGTCGAACATTAGAGTAACCAACGCAGGTGAGCAGGGGCAACATCATTTACGTCGGTTGGGCCACAAGAACTGACGCAAATGACGTGATTCAGATGATTTACGTATTTGGGTCAACCGACACAAATCGTATTCAATTCCTTTTTAAGAGGTTCCCCTTTTTTCACTCATTATCTCACTCTTTCACTCCAGTAAACTCAGTCCCATGTCGACTCTCACTCTCCCACTCTAATTCTAACTCTCCAACGCACCTCTCTATTTGCTCTCTAGGTTCGACGTTCGACAAACTAAATCCTCGCAACCCTCAATACCAAAATATCGCAAAAACGAAAACCCCAAACCCGAATCTAAATTCCCTAAAAATATTGCGAAATCCCTAACTCCGAAATTCCCTAATATTTTGGGCGAAATTCTTGTTGAAATTGTCTTCATTTTCAAATCGTTTGGTCGAAATACATGTTCATCAAGTTTTCCTTGTTCGAAATACATTTTCTTGGGCGAATTTGGGGCTGCGTTTTTGGGCTGTTTTGTTGACGGTGGTTCGCGGTGGAGTCGTTGTTATAGATGATGAATGAACGGCGATGCATGTTCAATGGTGCTACTAGCCTACTACTGTGTTCCGGTGGTGTAAATGTTCTAATCAGTTTTTAATGATTCGCAATTTAGGTTTTTTCTATTTGAATAAAAACACAATTTAGGGTTTTATAATCAGGTTTTTGAATATTTCTTCTTGTCATTTTCTCTCTTCAGCTTGCAACGAAAGGGTTTGGCTCCTTCTCAGGTTGTTGTGTTTGAGGGTTTTTTTGTTTTGTTTTGCAGAAGATGATTCGGTGGTGTTTTTCAAATGCTAATCTTATTGTGACATGAAATTGTTTGTGAAAATTGCAAAAGCGTATAAGTAATGACTAGTTATTTTGGTTTTTGTTATCTTTGCTTGATTTAGCTCAATTTTTAGGAATTTGAAGATCACATTTGACATTTCTCTAATAGTGAAATTTGTTATGCAAGTAGTGCGTTAATTTCATAGGATTGTATTGGAGATACTTCTCTAAATGGAATTTTTGAGACTAACTTTTGTGGATAATCTGTACCAGACCTTTTTATGGGTTATTATTTTCCATGAGCAATGAAACGAGCACTTCATATAATTCCCAGTTGTAGTCTTGTAGATTTGCTTTTGATGTGTGGTGTTCCTAGTGGGAAGGGGAACCGACTTTTTTTTTTATAATATTTGAAACAACTTTTGCATCGGCCATCGGTTATAATGAAAAACCGACGTAACACTTTAAAAAAAAAAAATTTAAAAACATCATTTACGTTGAACATACAACTGACGCAAATCGTTTTTATACAATTTGCGTCCAGACCTATTGCGTCGAACCGAAAACCGACCCAAATCAAGCTTTATTAAACCTATACCTAATCAACCCCAGCCCGGCCCGGTATTTGGGCGGGTTTGGGCAGTTTTTTTGGGCCCGCGGGCCGGGCTGGGCCCGACCCGGTCAAAAAAAAATTTTTGGACGGGCTTTGGACAAGCAAAAAAACACTTTTCAGCCTAAAATTTGGGCCCGACCCGTTTTGGCCCGCAAAAGCCCGCTCGGCCTGGCCCGAAATACCGGGCTTTGGGCACAAATTTTTGGCCCGAATTTGGGCCCGCCCCGCAAGATGGGCACTTTTTTTTTGCCCGGCCCGGCCCGGTGTTTGATCAAGTCTAATTAAACCTAACAAAAATTGATTTTCTAACTGGAGGAACAAATGGGGAGTAGGCAGAAGATTTTTTTTTTTTTTGAAAGAGAAATTTCATTAATTGAAGGCTAAACGGCATCTACAATAGATATTAAAGAAAAACAAGATATAATTAAACAAGGTTAAATCAAATACGTATTCGAAGAAACTACAATGAACCAGATCGAGCAATACAGCGCAACCCCCTTGTATTTGCTGAATCAAGCAGCTATTGATGAGGAATTCTATCATTCTGACATAGTTTTGGAAGAGCATTCTTGATCGAGGCATGTTAACCACATCCGAGATTCCAATACCTTCATGTTGAGTCTCGAACTTCAACCAATGAGAATAATTTCTCATACCTAAAAATAAAATACCCATACTCACAACTCCCATAGGGGAGAAGGAGGTCTCCACAACAGAGACTGAAAACCCCATAACAGGGTTTGAAGAAATATCATAAAGAGATACTAATTTATTCAACAAAACAAGAAAAGGAACTAAAAACTGAAAATAAAAGGGGAAAAGGGGTTTACCATGGATGAAATCATCCATGGCAGCCCCTAAACTGTTGAAGAAGGAGAAGGGGAGGCTAGAGTTTTAGAGAGAAAAAAGGAGAAGGGGAGGCTAGGTATACTTTCTCTCTCTAGTTTGGGTGGAAGACAATAGACTAATGACGCTTTGGGGAGTAGG
Organism: Beta corolliflora; assembly: GCA_947648045.1. Taxonomy (NCBI): domain Eukaryota; kingdom Viridiplantae; phylum Streptophyta; class Magnoliopsida; order Caryophyllales; family Amaranthaceae; genus Beta; species Beta corolliflora. Next base: position 278,072 of record CANSZD010002199.1, on the reverse strand, counting down.
CAGAAGATGGAGAAGGATAACTGGAGGTTTTTTTTAATATAACAATAGGAGGTTTAATTTTCTAGTTTTTGTTTGGGAATAAATTAAAGGTAGAGTAGTAATATTATTCGTAGATTTAGCTGAAGGATGGGATTTTTCAAAATCTTCCGATTCCATTATTACTTAATTTAAAAAAATCCTTGATAATATCTCTATAATGCCTAAAATCAATAGAAATATTCCATTAGTTTCTTTAAATGGCAATAATTCATTGGAGTTTGAGGTGGCATGGCGGTTGAAGACTTGTGAAACTGACATTTGGCACCATAACTCCATAAGCAAACTACTTAGACGTGGAAGTATGACAATTTTTTGACAAGTAGCAAGATCTGATCAAAAAAAATAAGTTCAGATCAGATCAGATAAGTTCAGATCAGATCAGATCAGATCAGATTAGATAAGTTCAGATCAGATCAGATGAGCTCAGATCAAATCAGATCACGTTCAAAATTTTCCCTACAAAGGATTTCAACTTATCTTTAAAAATAAAGTTTATATAGAACAAGACAACGATATAAGAAGAATATTTAACCATTTTGTTCAAGATCATATGATTATATATATTTATAGGTTTATCTATAATAAAAAAGAACAATTTATTGATACAACAAAGAACATGTTGTTAGTTAAATCCAAACATGTTATCAATATAAAAATAACATCTATCTTTTATTTTTAAAATGTGTTCTTTTTTAATATCATTATATGTTCTTTTAATTACTAGCTAAATTCTTATTATTCACGGACCTTGAACATGAGTGTTCTTTTGGGAATCCCGTGGTAAGATGAATTTTCTCTAGGCTGCCCTCGCATAGGGTCACTCACCTAAAGACCCAACAAGCCCCAACCCCCTTCCCCACCCACAACAATATTGAAATATATGCTTCCACCAATATTTGAACCTTGGTCTCCCATGTGGGAGGTAAGAAGCCATACCATTGGATCCAATAGTCCTTAGTCTTTTATTTTTAATTGTATGTTCATATACTAATGTGCTCTTTTTCAAAAAAAAAAAAAAAAAACTAATTATGCTATAATAATAATAATAATAATAATAATAATAATAATAACAATAATAACAATAATAATAATAATAATAATAATAATAATAATAATAATAATTATTATTATTATTATTATTATTATTATTATTATTATTATTGTTATTATTGTTATTATTATTATTATAATATTATTTATATTATAAAATTATTATTATTATTATTATTATTGAAAGTTGCGCATAGTAATAAAATGATAGTAATAGTAATACTAGTAATGAAATACAAAGTAATAATAATATTAGTAATAATATGTTTTTCAAAAGATAAGTTCAGATCAGATCAGATCAGTTCAGATCAGATCAGATAAGTTCATATCAGAAAATTTCAGGTGAACTAAACATAGCCCTAATTTATTATATATATATATATTTATATATATGATTTTATGTTGAGACTTCAAAAAGGGGAATAATATAAAAAATTAGCTTAAAATATGCTTGTATGAGTATATGATTTGTTTGACTAGTAAATTTCGTCTATTCATCTAATCACCATTCATCATTAACTTTATATAATCATAACCATTTTAAAGTGACATTTGAAATCTTCAAAAATTGTTTTAGACAAAGTTCTTATTTTTTTTGACATGGAAAATTAAAATGAAAACGACTGACTTTGATGATACTAGGAGTAGGGATGCAACTGGGGCGGGGCGGGGCGGATTTTGGCATTCTCATCCCCATCCCCACCTCACTTTTTCATCCCCATCCCCATCCCCATCCCCGCGGTGGGTCCGGAACTCATCTCCATCCCCGCCCCGCCATGTACACAATTAAAACCATCCCCGCCCCATCACCCACTTGGGTATCCATCCCCACCAAATCCCCACCTTCCCCGCCCCACCATCCACTTAATCCTCATTTGAAACTCACTAAATAATACTCATATACCATATATAATTTCAAATACTAATAACAAAAAATATATACAGCTAGAAAAACTATTAAAGAGTGTTATAGACTTGTAATTTGTTGAAAATTTAATATTTTAAGTGGGTAAGATGTAGGGTGAGTGGGGATGGGGCGGAGCGGGGCGGGGATGGGGCGGATACAACTTAAAATCCACCCCCGCCCCATCACCCATGGCGGGTATAACTTTCATCCCCATCCCCGCCCCACTACCCACCAAACTAGGATCCATCCCCGCCCCATTGGGGCGGGGATGGGGCGGGTCTCCTACTTGACCCGCCCCACTTGCATCCCTAACTAGGAGGATATATAACATAAAAAACTTCATGAAAACTTATTTTTAACAATTTTAGGAGCTTACTATTTTAAAATTTTTGTTAAGCTCCCAATCCATATTACTCATCTATATAATACTATAAAACAATAAGGTATTGCTTAGGTGTCACTTGTCAGATACAAGTTGATTAGCTGGCGTGGCAGTCATTTGTTAAACTATCTATAAGATTCTATCTACGTGTATGGCATTCACTTGTCATAATATGAAATCTTGCTGATTTGGTAACAATATTAATGGAAAAAAAATTTAATTCCATATTTCAAGCAACTGAATTCAATGGTCTATAAAAAATTGCATTTTATCATTCATCATCAACGGTTAAAATTTGGAAGTGTGTTGTGTAATTGTGTTGACGATTGAATGAACCAGGATGGTAATGTTAATTAGCACTATAAATCTGGAACTTTAGATTGGTAGCATAGTTTTCGGGAAAATCATGTCATCTATACATTCATATGAACCAAAATCCGACACTATAAAAATCTTTCTCATATATGTTTTTGATTTCTATATCCCTCCACTGTACAAACAAACACACAAGACAGAACACACCCATTTCGATATTCCATCTTTTCTTCAAAAATTATGTTTCAAAATGAAGAAAAAAAACATATTTGTGAAAAAATGAAATTCAGCATTCTAACACCATTTGTATCACCCTCATTGCTCTCATTTTGAGCTCAGGTCTAAAACTATGCTTTATTCATTGAGAGAGAAAAAGATACAACCTAAACGTGTTTGATTCTATTACAACTGAATAAAACTAAAATATTACAGAAATGATGTATTTATACTAAGGAGAACAGAAAGAATTAATCTAACTAAGCTGAGGTGGCAGGTTGTTATAACAGAATATAACAACCACTGAGTTGTTAATTGAGCTGCTGGACTTGGGCTTGATCTGCTGGAGTCTTCACTTGGAATGGTTGTGCCTTGTTTGATGGGAGATTGTCAACACCCCCCCTCAAGGTGGGCTGGGGAATGAACAAGCCCAACTTGGAGAGTAATTCTTGAAACTGAGCTGAAGGTAGAATCTTAGTGAATAAGTCAGCCAGTTGCAAATGTGTAGGAAGATAAGTCAATTAAATCAAACCTTCCATGACTTTTTCTCTTGTGAAATGACAATCTATGTCAATGTGTTTGGTCCTCTCATGGAAGACCGGATTCTTGGCAATGTGTAGAGCAGATTGATTGTCACAATGAAGCACTACAGGTTGCAAACTAGTAATGCCAAGTTCAGTGAGTAATCTGACCATCCAAGTAATTTCAGGTGCAGCACTAGCCATTAGGGGTGTGCAGAAAAGGACCGGGATCGGAATCTGGACCGGGACCGGGACCGGACCGGTCCATTCTGGTCCGGTCCCCGGTCCTCAAAAATTAAAGATTCCGGGTTCCTGGTCCGGTCCGGGCAAAAACCAGAATTTTCCGGTCCGGACCGGAAGCCCGGAATCTTTAATTTTTTTTTTAAAAAGTCAGTGAGTCCTTGTTACCAGCGTCCCAGCCCAAGTGAACTGCCCATTGCCCAAGTCCCAACACAAAACAAACCCTAAACCCCCTTCTCCTTCAATCTCTCAGCCCCTTTCCTCTTCTCTCTCCTAAACCCCCTTCCTTCTCTCAACCCACGCGAGACGACCGGCCACCGCACGCGAGACGACCACCGGCCACCGCACGCGAGACGACCTTCCGGCACTGCGAGCGAGTCTGCGACCACCGGCCAGTGCACGCGAGGCGATTTTAAGGTAAATTTCTTCATTCTCTTTTTTATTTTTTGAATTCTTTTGAAAGTTCAAGATATGAATTCATGTGATTTGCAATTTTATTATGTTTTAATTACAATTTTCGAATGCTTGTTTTCATGAATTTCGAATTATTATCTTGCAATTCATGGCTGCATGTTCATAGCAAATGTTCTTTCACTTAATTCTATTTTAGTGAAAATTTTGATAGTTCGAATTTTTTTCCCCCTTTTTCTGTTCATTCAATCATTTCAGTGATTCAACTTTAATGATTTACCTAATTTGTGTAGACTGTAGAATGTCAATTCTACTGTTTAATTTCCTTTTTTTGGTCTTTTTTGTTTTATGTAAGATGTCTGATTTTTGTTTTTGTTTGAGTAGAAGTTCTAGCATTAGTTTTACAATGTACGACTTCTGATTTTTAATGTGATTGCTGAGTCTTTTTTGTGATATACTTCATTAAATTGATTCTGTAATTTTTCTGATGATATTGAATTGTTCATTCTTGAAAAAAGATAAAAGAAAAGAGGTTAACCAATGCTGTTTCTTTTGGTGACTAGGTCAAAGTAAATTACTTGTGCAATTGAATTTTGAATAATGTGTGCTACTTAGTTTTTTTTTTTATTTCGATTCATTTATTCAAAGTCATTATCCATATTGTTCAGCATGTCAATTTATTAGTTCTCCTTTTTGATGATGACCCTTGGGAGGTTTTTTTTTATATCGAGTTTCAAATGTGATTTGCAGAATTTTGAATGTATTGAACATAATCTTTCACCCATAATCTGGAAAAGTTGGAACTGTGAAATAGAAGATGGAGCAATATGATGGGGTTTGATTATGTGATTCACCATGTATGACTACACTCTACACATACATTCTTACATTCTTAGAGGTGATAACGATAAGAAATGCTAGTATTTTGTTTATGAACTATCTAACACTTACAAAATGATAATGAATACTTGGATTAGAATTTAATACTTAAAAGGTGATTTTTTTTTTCCAGATAGATTAATGTTAATGTTCTTGAACATACATTAACTTTCTCAAGAGGTCAACAACGGATTCACATTCTTGCAATGTAAGATTTATTCATATTCTATATATTGTGTTATAGTTTATATATGTAACTATGTAAGTTATTTTGATCTTTACTTATTACTTGTGTTATATTGTAGATGGAGAGCTCCCAATCCAAAAGGCAACCAGTCTATTCTTCGGATCAAACTGCACAAACATTATCAGATGCAGCTACCAACACGGATATGGAAGAATTGCGCAAGTCCTTACCTCCACAGAAGAACCTAAAAGAAGGGAGGCAATACTTGGTTAGAACAAAGAGTAAGAGGAAAGCAGTTTATTGGGAGCATTTCATCGAGTTCTTAGAAGATGGAAAACTACGAGCTGAATGTAAGTATTGTGATAAAACTTTTGCTGCTGATGGTAATCTTAATGGATCAAAGAATGTTAAGAATCATTGTGAAAGATGTCTTGGTAATCCTGTTAATAAAGAGAAGGGTAAAGGAAAGCAAAGTGAGCTATTTTTTCAATCTGGGGAAGGAGATAAAGATAATGAGGATGGGAAATTGAAGTATGGGACTGTAAATGTGAAAGATGTTAGGGAAGCATTAATTCATATGATTATTGTTGATGAGCTTCCATTTAAGCATGTGGAAAAAGCTGGTTTTAAGCATTTTGTGCAAGTTGCTTGTCCTAGATTTCACATTCCATCTCGTACTACTATTGCTCGTGATTGTTTGCAACTGTACTTTAGTGAAAAGGCAAAGTTGAAAGAAACTTTAAGGAGTTGTCAAAGAATTTGTGTGACAACTGGTACTTGGACATCAATTCAAAGAATTAACTATATGTGTCTCACTGTTCACTTCATTGATAATGATTGGAAATTGAATAAAAAGATAATAAATTTTTGTCCAATTTCTAGTCATAAAGGTGAGGCCATTGGTAAAGCTGTTGAGGCATGCTTGGAATATTGGGATATTGAGGATAAGCGTTTTACCGTTACAGTTGATAATGCTAGCTCTAATGACCTTGCTTGTGCTCATTTGAAAAGAATGGTTCAACGAACTGGTTGTGTTAGTGATGGAAAATTTCTTCATGTTAGATGCATAGCTCATATTATTAATCTTATTGTTTGGGATGGCATTAGAGAGCATGGTGTATGCATTGATAGGGTTAGAAATGCTGTGAAGTATGTTAAAAATTCCCCTGCAAGAATACTTAGGTTTAAAGAACTTGTTTCAAAGGCAAATATTCAAAGCAAGTCTTCTTTGTCATTTGATGTCCCCACTCGATGGAACTCAACCTACACAATGTTAGATACGACTTTGAAATTTCAACGTGTCTTTAGTGGGATATCTCATCCTGATGGGGAGGGTGTGAAGGATAATGAAAGGCCTCCAGAATGTGATGATTGGAAAAAAGTAGAGAGATTGGTAGTGTTTTTGAAGGGATTTTACCTTTTAACTCGTCGTATTTCGGGTTCTCTTTATGTGACGAGTAATAAAGGTTTATTTGAGATTGCTGCCATTTATATGTTAAACAAATGGGTAAAACATTCTGATTTGGATTTCCAAGCCATGGGTCTTGCAATGAAACAAAATATGATAAATATTGGGGAAATGTGGATAAAATGAATATGTTTATCTATATTGCTGTGATTCTTGATCCTCACTCCAAATTGGTGGTTGTTGAATTGACACTTTGTGATATGTATGGAAAAGAAAAGGGCTTGGAGCTTACTAATCAAGTGAAAGAATATGCTTATACTTTATTTGATGAGTATAGAAGTATGTATTCTTCTTCTATTCCTCAAAGTGGACAAAGTGGGGATTCTATGTCAATTGATGTGGATGATGATGATGATGATAACATAGGAGGGGGAGTCAATTATATGAGAAGTCTCATAGATAGAGCAAAGAGGTTGAAAGGATCGAGTGGATATGTGAGGAGTGAGTTTGAAAGATATTTAAATGAACAACTAGGTAGTGAGGAAGAAGATTTGGATACACTATCTTGGTGGGCTCGTAATGGGCACCGTTATCCAATTGTCTCACGTATGGCTCGTGACACTCTAGCCATCCCTTTGTCCACCGTTGCATCGGAATCCGCTTTTAGTGCGGGAGGTCGTCATCTTGATCTATTTAGGAGCTCCTTGACTCCAAAGGTAATACATTTTATTCATGAAAAACAAGTTACTTTATCTTTTTTTATTGTTTGGATGTGTTATAATTTTATTTCATTTTTTTTGTAAGATGGTTCAAGCTCTAATTTGTACACAAGATTGGCTTAGATCAAAGGGAATGTCGGGAGTTGATGTGGAGGAAAATATAAAGGAGTTGGAGGAAATTGAGAAAGGTAATGTTATTTTATTTTTTCTTACTTCCAATTTTTCATCTCTTAATTTTTAGTTTTAACTATTAATCAATTATTTTTTCCATGACTAAATCTAGATGTGCAATGTGATGATTTGGACGATGATGTCGTTTTTGTGGACTCCTTTGTATGATTGAAATTGGAGGAAGAAGAAAGTCTTGAAGGTTTGTAATTGCCAAGTTATTTTGAACATATTATGTAGTTTATTAAGTTTGTATTGCCTTAACTTAAAAACTTGGACTTTTAAAGTTTTTTTTTTTTGAAGTGATGACATTTAAATTTAATTATTATGTATTAAGTTGAATTGTTGAGGATTTGAGGTTACAAATTGGTGTATTGAACTTATTATTAAGTTTTGGACAAAGATTGGCGTGTACAAACAGCTCAAAGCCCAAAGGTTATGAATATTTTGTCAAAGTTCAAAATCGCAAAAAAAAAAAAACGGTCCATTCCGGTCCAAAACCGGACCGGACCGGAATTTTCAGGTCCGGTCCGGTCTCCGGTCCGAAAATTTCTGGGATTCCGGTCTCGGTCCATTCCGGTCCCGGTCCGGTCCGGTCCGGTTTTGGACCGGTGCACACCCCTACTAGCCATAGCTCTGTATTCAGCTTCTGAGGAAGACTTGGATACAGTAGCTTGCTTTTTAGATTTCCAGCTAATAGGAGACTGTCCTAACTGAAGAACATAACCGGAAATAGATCTTCTAGAATCAGGACATGCAGCCCAGTCTGACCAGCTGTGTTAGCTACATATCTGAGAGTGTGATGAAGGGCTGAAAGATGAGGAGTTCTTGGAGATTGCATGAATTGGCTAAGGTTTTGGACAGTGTATGATAGGTCAGGTCTAGTGTGTGTGAGGAAATTCAACTTGCCCACTAGACTTCTGTAAAGTGTAGGATCAGACAAAGGTTCACCATCAGTTGAAGGAAGTTTTAAATTGAGAGGTAAAGGAGTGACAATTGGTTTAAAAACAGAAATGCCACTTTCTTCAAGTAACTCTTTGGTGAATTTAGACTGGGTCAGAGTGATTCCTTCAGGTAGATAACCTACCTCCAAACCAAGGAAGAAAGAAAGATGGCCAAGGTCTTTAATGCTGAAAGTGGAATGAAGATGTTGTTTAAGGTTGGTGATAGTAGTAATATCATTGCCAGTGAGGATGATATCATCCATATAAACAGCAGCAATGGCGATTAAAGAACCTTCTTTCTTCAGGAATAAAGAATAATCATTCTTTGATTGATAGAAACCTTGAAACTGAAGCTCAGTCACTAACTTGGCAAACCATTGCCTTGATGCTTGCTTTAAACCATAGAGTGATTTCTTGAGCCTGCAAACCTGATTGTGAGGATTAGGAAATCCTTTAGGAAGTCTCATATAGACCTCTTCATGTAAATCCCCATGCAAAAATGCATTGTTTACATCCAATTGGAACAAAGGCCATTGTTTGGAGGCTGCCATGGCAAGAATGCATCTAACTGTGCTCATTTTCACCACTGGGGAAAAAGTTTCTTGATAATCTATGCCATGTCTTTGATTATAGCCCTTAGCAACTATACGAGCCTTGAATCTTTCTACACTGCCATCAGCCTTAAGTTTGATCTTGAAGACCCATTTGCACCCTATAGGTTTCTTGCCCTTTGGTAGAGAAACAATGTCCCATGTATTATTATCATCTAGAACTTTAAGCTCTTTGTTCATGGCTTCAGTCCATCTTGGATCTGAAGAAGCCTCAGCATAGGTTGTTGGTTCAGTGAGAGAAGTAGAATGAGAAAGATGAACCTGATGTATAGATGGTAAGGCTGAAAATTGAACCAAATTACACCAATGGGCAGGAAGAGGTGTATGAATAGCTGAAGCTGTGACATAATCTGAGATATGCTGGTGTGTGTCTGACTCTAGTAGAATTTATGGTGATAGGCAAAGGAGAAGAGAGAGATGTAGATGTGTTAACAGGAAAGGGAGAAGAATCTGAAGAGGAATGAGAAGAATCAGTTTCAGGTGGAGGAGAAGAATGATGTAATTCATTTGGTGTTGTAGAAGAAGGAATGAAAGAAGAAGGTGGAGTATCATGTAGAAAAGGATCTATGAATATGTGGTCTTGTGTGGTGAATGGTAGAAAAAATTGATATGGAGTAGAAGAAGAAGAAGAAGTAGAAGGTTGATAATGGTAAGGAAAGTGTTTTTTTATAGAATTTAACATCCCTGCTAATAGTAATTTTTTGAGATTGAATGTGGAGGACTTTATATCCCTTTTGATGAGCAGGATAACCTAAGAATATGCAAGCATCAGCCTTAGCATCAAACTTAGTTCTATGGACTTTAGATGTTGAAACATAACAAAGACATCCAAAAGTCTTAATGTGTGTTAATGAAGGAGGTTCAGTGTAAATCTTTTGATACGGAGTGATGTGATTCAGAACTGAAAGTGGCATCCTGTTAATAAGGTAGGCTGCAACTAGAACACACTCTCCCTAATATATCACAGGAAGATTTGCCTGAAAGAACAAGGATCTAGCTGTCTCAAGGAGGTGTCTATGCTTCCTCTCAACAACCCCATTTTGTTGAGGGGTATCACTGCAGCTTGTTTGATGTTGTATACCCTTTTGTTTGAAGTAAACAAGTATAGAACCTTCACACAATTCCTTTGCATTGTCGGTTCTTACACAATGAACAACACAAGCAAACTTGTTTTCCACATGTGCAATGAAATCTTGAATAACAGTAACAACATCAGTCTTAGATTTAAGCATATGAATCCATGTATATCTGCTGAAGTCATCAACAATAGTCAAGATTATATTACATTTATTGTATGTACAATGTTTGTATGGTCCCCAAACATCTATGTGTAACAATTGAAATGGACTGGTGGTTTTAATAGAACTAATAGAAAATGGATGTCTACACTGTTTTGCCTTAGGACATATCTGGCAAATAGTGTGATCAGAAATATCTGGGATATTCAATGAAGGAAAAACATGCTTTATCTGACTAAATGGTAAGTGACCTAGTCTAAGATGCCAAAGCTTGGCTTCTTCACTAACAGTAGATGATGAAACAGCAGCAAAGTGATCAACAGCATGTGAACTTTGAATAAAGTCATCACAGATATAGAATAAACCTGACTTGGCCTTACCAAGAACTAAATCCTTTTTCACAGGAAGACCCTGTAAAATGCATTTAGTATCAGTGAACATAATTTTGCATTTAAGATCATCACAAACCTTGTGCACAGACACAAGATTAAAATGAAAATCAGGGACAAACAGCACATTTTTGAGCATAATGTGAGGAGAAAGCTGTACACTTCCTATATGTGTTACTGTGACTTTTCTTCCATCAGGAATGGTTATTATATTAGATGTGTCAGATAAGGTTTGGTAATCATGAATCAGTGATAAATCATGACAAACATGATCAGTGGCACCACTATCAATTATCCAACCTGAATAAAAATGAGAGAACAGACAAAGTTTACCTGCAAAGTAAGCACTACTAGCAGGAGCATCATCAGATGGATCTTGGTCAAAAATTTGAGCTTTGTTCTTTCCCAACATATCTAGCAGCTGAGAATATTGTTCCTTGGTAAAAGTAGCATAAACAAGCTCTTGTTGAGTGTCATCTTCACCCTGTGCATAATTTGCAAATCTTCTGGGCTTAAAATCAGATGGATAGCCATGTATCCTAAAACACCTATCAATGGTGTGCCCACTCATCTTGCAATGCTCACAAAAATAGTGAGAATTTCTTTTGTAGCCACTCAACTGTTTTCCTTTGTCGCAAAAACAGGAGGTCTGTAAACTTTGTTTTGATGTTCATTGTACTTGTCATTGTATCTTCTTCTGTCTACAGCAAAGGCAAGAGATTCAACTGGAGTATTTGCATCATAAATCTGCTTGTGCTTTTCTTGTAGAATAATCCTATAAGCTTGTTGAATGGTTGGTAGTGGTTGCATCATAAGAACATTTGTTCTGGCTTGTTTATAACCATCTTTTAACTTCATCAAGAACTGTAACAACCTCTGATCTTGCAATGCTTTGAGAAATTTAGCTGTTAAGCTACAACTACAACCATTACACTCACATGAAGGAATAGGACTTTTATCATCATAGCTGTCCCACAAGACTTTAATCTTTGAGAAGAATTCAGCAATTCCTTCGTTTTCCTCTTGATGTATACTGTTAAGTTCTTCTTATATGGCAAACAACTCAGCATTTGATGTTTGACCATATCTATCTTCTAAATCTTTCCATATTTCTCTAGCAGTATTAAGGAAGAAAACACTCTTGGCTGTAATAGGACCTAAAGTATTAAGGAGCCATCCTATGTCAAGATCATTACACCTGATCCAAGATTTATAAGTTGGATCTGTTATGGCAGGTTTAGGCAAGCTTCCATCCACAAAACTCATCTTGTTCTTTGTAGATAAAGCAATAATAACAGATCTTTTCCATGAACAATAATGTTCTCCGTCAAAAGATGCAGAAACAAATTTCTGACTAGAATTATCACTTGGATGGATATAAAACACACTGCTAGGATCTTGAGTAGGTTCGAGGTTTGTATTTTGAGAAGGATGATTTTGAGGTTGATTTTGAGGTTGATTTTGAGGTTCCTCCATTGCAAGGAAAATTTCAGGTTTCAAGAAATCACGAATTTCTACACTTCAATCAACAACTTCACTAATCACAAACTCTTCAATCAGAATTCTACTGATTCACAACAATTTTCCAGAATTTCAACAATCAATTAACAACTCTATGATTGTGAAATTAATCTCAAAAAAAATCTCCAGATTACAACCTCAAAAAAATCAATCAACTGATTCAAAGTATAACAACAGAAATTGATCTCAATTTCAGAGAATAAAACTTCAAAAGAAAACTACAGAAACAACAATTTCAAGAAAATCGAAGAAGAATTTCTCCAGAAAATCAAATTCGAATAATTCTGAAGAACGACAAAAGAAAGATCTAACAAGAAAGAAATTTAGATTGCGGAAGACGATGTCGAAGCTCCGATACCATGTGAAAAAATGAAATTCAGCATTCTAACACCATTTGTATCACCCTCATTGCTCTCATTTTGAGCTCAGGTCTAAAACTAAACTTTATTCATTGAGAGAGAAAAAGATACAACCTAAATGTGTTTGATTCTATTACAACTGAATAAAACTAAAATATTACAGAAATGATGTATTTACACTAAGGAGAACAGAAAGAATTAATCTAACTAAGCTGAGGTGGCAGGTTGTTATAACAGAATATAACAACCACCGAGTTGTTAGTTGAGCTGCTGGACTTGGGCTTGATCTGTTGGAGTCTTCACTTGGAATGGTTGGGCCTTGTTTGATAGGAGATTGTCAGCAATATTAAACCACTAAATAAAGAAATTAAATAAAACTCACCGTATGACGAATCCTCAAAACCTTTTTAGAAGTAACACTAGTGGGAAGCTTAATTCTAACCTCATAAAAACTTACCTCTAATTTTTTTCTCATCTTCATCAGCTTAAGTTTCTATGATTTATAAGAAACAACAATTGAATTGCATAACTCATTATTAGGCCTACTTTGTAAAGAAAAAGAGGTAAACTTTGTGGGAAAGATTTTAGTGGAAATTGAGAAGCCATTTTTGAGAGAAGAATAGGGAGAAGAGGTAGAGAGCTTAGTTAGGAGGCGAAGAGAGCCAAAGAAGATAGAGAAAGTTATGGGTGTTGTAATTTTTACAAGAAAAATTGTAAAAATTGTGGCTTTGAGATTTTACATAAATGTTTACAAGAAATATTGTAATTTTTGATATTGCAGCTTTAATAACCAGCTTTGTGATATAGTCATTTTTTATTTGATATAGTCAGTTTTTGTATGATATAATCACCTTTTATATATATAGTTAGTTTTTGCATAATATAGTCAATTTCCGATATAGTCAGTTTTCGCATGATATAGTAAGTTTTTTTTTCAAATATAGTTAGTTTTTGTATGATAAATCAGTTTGAGTGCGTACTAAATTATTTTAAACCCAGTCCACCCAAGATGTTTTGTATATCTATATGACTATATCTATATCTATATTCTATATATCTATATAATAATATAAGTATTAAGAAGAAAAATGCAAACTATGGCAATTTTCAATATTTAACTTGGTGAACTTTCAAGAGATTTAACTTTATGCTGCAATGCATAACTTCATATCTTTTCTCTACCTCAACATTTTTGAGAAACATAAATATATAGATATAATTTATACGGATAATATCGAACATAAATTGACCTAAATATGTAGAAGTAAGACCAAGTATTTTACCTTCGTACTTACAAGTTATAAGGACAATGAAACACCACAAAAGTTCCACTATTATATACATATAAGTATAAAATTCTAAATTTTTTATTTTGAAAAATACAACACCAATATTAGGCTTTCCTAAAAAAAAAAAAAATACTTGACAATATTAGGCTAAATGATTTAAATTATATAAGTGGTGAAAGTGGAAGGGCTCGGTGTTTTGGCAATTTGTTATTGCACGGAAATTTTTTATTTTGAAATTAACAATAACAATAACAATATTTGGCTTTCCTAAAAATATAATTGATATATAATATTAGGCTAAAGGGTGTAAATTATACAATTGGTGAAAGTGAGAAGGCTAGATTTTGGACCCGTGCAAATTGCACGGGATATTTTAGTTTTATCAATTTAAGATTTTATGATTGACATTTTCCCAAAATTATTGTGTTATTATTTATAGATTATTAATGAAATCTTATGGACATCAAAGTAACAACATAATCATAGTCTAGCCTATGTACTAAATGTATATAAAAAAAATTAAAGAGGAAACACAAATAAATTTTGGACTGGAAAAATTAGACTGCTATTTATTTATAAAGAACACGGATGCATTTACAACTTTCTTAAAGCGCTATATTGGAATAATTAGTTGAGTCATATTGTTTTCTTAACCAAAGTGGATAAAGTATTTCCTCTTTGAATTTATTAATTTATATTTAGTACATAGTCCAAATTATTAGATATGTCACTATTTTATGTTTATAATATTTTATTAATTATTTATAAATTTTGATACCATGATTTTAGGTCACATGGCCATATTAAGAGTTACCTGCAAAAGGAAATTGAAAATTTTAATCTGTGAGAAAGATCGCGGGATCTCAAGTGTAAGTGTGTAACCACTAATGTAGTGTACAATTAAGTATTTCACAATGTGTAATCATACTCATGAGTCATGATATTAATCTACTTGAATATTTCATTTATTTTGTTACATTGTCATTCATAGTCTAATTTATTTACTTATTTTTATTATTTATTCAATCTCGTTGGATCCGTTCGTATTGTTCGTGAATTAATCTTTTGTCTACATGAATTGCACCATTTCAATGTTTCAAATTGTGTACTATTTGGCTTGATGAATAAATATACCAAAATATATCTATATAAAACTTCTCATGCATTTTTGCACGGGTATAAAACCTAGTAACTATTATATAGTAGAGGGGAAAGCCCTTATTTACTTGATATGCTATCACATCGAGTGATACTAATTGCTTTAATTTCTTTCACTTGTATCACTTAGCATTTATAACAAGTTCATGCATACCCTGTCACCTAACAAGTGGGATAGTTGTTAATACCTTATCAATGTCGTAGTCTCCTTCGTCGCGTCTCCTCCGTCGAGTCTCCTCCATTCCCTTCCTCCTCCCCTGGCTGTGTGTCGAGTTACTCCTCCCCCTCCCCTGTTTTCTGGTTGTGTCGTGTTTTTGTTTTTTTGGAGTTGTGTTTCCCATCTCCCCGTTTCAGTTAGCTTAGGTTTCCCCACCCCATTCCCGTTACAAGTCGACTGTGAATTAGCCTAGGTTTCCCCACCCCTTCCCCCGATTCTGAGTCGGTTTGTCGGTTAGCCTAGGTTTCCCCACCCCTTTCCCCGGTTACGAGTCAGTTTGTCACTTGTTTCGGGTTCGGTGTTACGAATCTAGTGATGTATGTTTTCTTTATTTTAATGTTTGTTTCTTTCAGATCCGATGACCCTAGCCTTTTTGAAACTGGTTGTGCTAGGGTGTTCGTTAGTGGTGATTGGTGGGCAGTTCAAGGCTCTTGGTTTCCTAGGATAAAGGAAGATCTAGGCAACCTAGTAGGTAGAGCCAATAATCCTGGAGTTAGGCATGAGGTTTTTGCCACTTTAGGAATTCAGTTGTTGGTTAAGATGAGAGGAGGTTCTTTCATAAGATTTGTTGTGCGTCGGTCTTATGGTTTTGAGATTGTCAGTTTGGATCTTAGGATCCATCAGTGGGGCGAAGTTCATCAATCTAACTCGCCCCAAATTCTCGTGATGGCTTTCGTCGTCATCACACCTAAAAAACGCATCTTGTGGGAGGCACTCCAACTTGATTTGGGGCACGTCAAGACCTCCACGTCTTTCGAGTTTCAGTCTAGTGTGACTGAAATTCGGATACCCTCGCAGCAGGGTCAGAAGTCACTAACGAACGTGACTTCATGGTTCGTTGAATCAGGAGAATCCCAGGAGGATCATCAAGGACCTTGGGATTTCGCAGCTAGTGGACATTGGGATCTACTAGCAGTTGTACGACAATCTCACTATGAAGATCGTCAGAGTTATGTATCTCAACAGATTTCCTCTCATATCCAATCTCACCCACCATCACTCAAGACAAATTTCCTTCGGACTGAACACATAATAGTTTGTGTTTTCTTTAAATTATTTGTACGCGAAACTGTAGTTTCTGTTAGTGTCAATTGTTGCTGTTTGGTTGTAATAGCATTAGGTTGTACTCAAGTTTTTAATTAATGCAAATTTTCTCGTTGTAAAAAAAAAAAAAGTATTCTTTAACTATTATAATCACAAACCATTCTTGGCAAGTTTATTTTCATCTTAATATGAAATGACTATAATACTCTTATATGAGTCCACCCTCATGATTTAATAATCTCATTAGCTTTATGGTACTCTAATTAGGTACCACTATTAACTCTCTCAATTAAGTTCATTGGTCACCAAGTACCAAATCTACTTCTAAAAACATTTGGATATATTCAATGATTACTATTTATAGTAATTAGCCACAAAAAGCTTCTAATTTGTATAAGTGAGAAGTCCTATAACAATTACTACTAGCAATTTATGCACGCGATGCGTGTGTGAATTTAAAGTCTTGTGCTTTAGTATTAAATCTAAAGTTACTTAATAATTGTTAATAGGGTACATTAAATCATATCACTCATTTCCTTTATATTAAAGAGTTATGCACGTGACATATCAAAGAGTTCATGATCAACACATACTTTTTCATGATCTTTAGGCTATAATTAAATAAAAAACAATGATTTTGTACATGACAATGTTCAAAGCGATTAAACGCAATATGTACGGAGCAATAAATTGCCAATTTTTCGACTGTATTTTGACTTGAACTTATTTGATATTTGTTAGATACCCGATTTGCACAGAGTTGAACGAACTTGTTATAGGGACGATGGCGAGTTATGAATGTATGTTATGTAAGAATTTAATTTTATTATAATTTAAATTTTAAGTAAAATAATGGTGTTTGTGTTTGTATGGAGTAATATTTTGAATTGTAGTTTCAAGGTCATTCTAGATATGGAATCAATGTTAACTGAAATATTTTTTGAAACTTGTATTGATTGACAATTATGTCAAATAGATAATTATTGACTTATTGAATATGGTTGTTTTTTTTCTTTTATATTTATTCTTTATTAATAATTACATGATTTATTATTGTATGAGTAAGGGTAGGGGGTCATTTCATGTGGACACCGTTTGCTCTCCTTTCCCTTATGTAATATTTTTTAGTAAATGTTGATGAAATTTAACTATAATAACGTCAATGTTATAACTAATTTGAGACGATTCCCTCTTTTATTTTCATATATTCATACTTGACTTGTGATCGATATTAAATTTTTTCAAACAAGTAATATGTGTAGCGATAATGGTACATTAATCTATACTTGCTCAGTTCTTTGTGCAATTAGAGCATGTGAAAGGTTTACCCAAAAATCCCTTTTTGGTGAAAATTACAATACTTATTTATTTTATAAACATCATATATATATATATATATATATATATATATATATCATATATACTAATACATTATGGATAATAATATGGTAACCCTGACATTTATGTCATTTTCTAGAATGACCTTCACATTTGCACGTATATATGTCCCAAGTAACACTGAATTTGTAAATTGTCAATAAACTTAACAGTTTCATAGATGACGTTACATAGGTAAAGAGTCTTATATAAGTACCCTCTGCAACCCATATCTTCTTTTGAAAATTCCATCTGCATATCAAAGTTTTTTATTCTTTAACTTTTTCATAGAAATGTTATATTTGTAATGCAAGGTTATACAAATAAAAATTCGAAAAGAAAATGTGGGGTGTTGTGAGTAGTTATATAAAACTTTTTACCTTTGTAACATTGTCTCCAAAACCATGAAATTTAATTAAGTTTTACAAGTTATGGGTTATCCGAGACATGGTACAAATGTGAGGGTCACTCTAGATTATAGCCTAAAACAAGGTTATCTGATATAATTTCTCATATTATATATCATTGAATGAATTTTAAACTAATGCTAGATTTCAAGAAAAATGTAATTAATTAAGAATGAAGGTGTGTATGTAAAACTAAGTATACTTAGATCTATATCTCGTCCATTTGCTCATTCAAAACTCTCCCATTACACTTATTTACTCCTTTACAACTCCTCGAATAAGCAAACAGATTGTCACCAATATAACTTAACTACAAGAGCGGAGTAGAGGTTTCCGACTCGTGTTATGATTCATATTCCATTTCTAATGATTCCTAAATATGGTGTAGAGGTTTCCGACTTGTTTTGCAAAGTTTGACTCAACCCACTGTAGGAGTTTAGATGCTTAATGCGGAAAACGAGTATCATATACTCAAACATGTAACACCAAGATCTTTGCATAAATCAACATGAATCTAATAAGAGTATAAAACTATACCTCTTGATGCGTGAATTCCTCTTTTGCCACAAGCCTTCTAGTGGAGATCCTTTAGAACGTCAAACATCATTCCTCTAGTATTGGTCCACAAACAACCCTTGGATCACCACGTATGCTAGTACCGAAGAGAGAAGAACTCCCTTGCTTTTGAGGTGTGTGATAACCGAATGGGGGGAGAAGAAAGAGCAAGGAATAATCAGATTTTTCCTCTCAAAAGACGATGTAGTGTATATCTACTTTGTAACCCCATATCTCTATATATGGTGGTTACAAAGAGGTGTTTCATGAGGCTTTATTTTGCCTCATAATGTCACACATTATGAGTCTAATAAACTCATGAGTTACAACTCATCCCACCCATCTAAAAACCGCCCAACACATTTCACAAATGGATTTGGGTAATATCCAAGGGTTGTCACATTGTGTGACCTCATAGGACCTAATATATATTAGTAGCTGGCTCAATTATACTAGCCCAACAAACAACAAATAGCTTCTAGTAAAACGTCGCGGTCACCTAATATTATTGAATATATTATCTCCATAATTTGTCCATATACATTTAGTTTGTTACACTTGATTGAGGACAAAAATCCTTCAATATCCCACTTGTCTAAGAACAAGTGTGTAACCTTCAAACTCCTTAAGTCGCTTAATGTCTAAATTGATGACATGGTAACATCATATGTAAACCATACCAACTTTCAAGTTGTTTCTTGAAATCCGAGTTCGAACTATCGAAACAAATGATTAACTCCTTAATCTATTTGAGCACAGCCATGCATTTTCAGTTCTCGCTCTTTAAGAGGCCAGGTTACCAATCCTAACTCTTAGGAGGAATTTATCCAGTCTTGTATAACCAAAACTCCCATTTAATTCGTAGCAGTTTCGGTCACTGCCTTTATAGCCTCCTTTTACGACACGACGTTTTGCAGTGTAAAAAACATACTAATCCTTAAGTAAGAATAGTGTCATACTCATGTCAAAGGAATCCACTAAATATATTAATGAGATTCTCATAAACCTTTTAGAGAACTCCCACTAGGTCTGCCCAACGTGTATCAAGTTATCAACTATACATGCCTATGCAAATGACTAGACATCTCTATGCCCCCATAGCCCATGAAATTGAGCTATCAATCAACTTGCAATCTAGTCCATGACACTGAATCGTTTACGTTCAACTTTAATGATTCAAACTAGGGACCAAGGTATATTATAACTCCTGGTCGCTGGATAGGGTTTCATTTGTCAAATCACGTATTTGACAATCCTATCAAACGTTATAAAATACTTTGAATGTTTTATTTAATACTAAACCAAGATTAAATAAGAACATAACCTTTTATTGATAAACATAACCAAACATATCACAAGAGTAACTACAACTGTGAACTAATTAAATAATACACAATCAAAACCACTCTCCTACATGCTTAAGCCCTATAGCCCTAGTATGACTCTCATGCTTAGGCTGAAGCAATGGTTTAGTCAAAGGATCAACGACATTGCTATCCGTATGAACTTTGCTAACTATTACATCTTTTCTCTCAACGATTTCTCGAATGAGATGAAACTTTCTAAGTACATGTTTACACCTTTGATGTGATCTTGGTTCCTTAGACTGAGCTATGGCACCATTGTTATCGCAATGTAAAACAATACCATCTCCACACTAGGCACTACTCCTAGCTCCAGAATGAACTTCATCCAAATGGCTTCCTTTACTGCATCTGCCGCAACAATATACTCAGCTTCTGTTGTAGAATCAACGACAGTGCTTTGCTTTGAACTTTTCCAGCTCACTGCCCCTCTATTTAGAAAAAAGATGAAACCAGATTGGGATCGGAAATCATCTTTGTCAGTTTGGAAGCTCGCATCTGTGTAACCCTCAACAATTAACTTACTTTCAACTCCATACACTAAGAAATTATCCTTAGTTCTTCTTAAGTACTTTAGGATATTTTTAGCTGTACTCCAGCGTGCGTCACCTGGATTTGATTGGAATCTGCTACACATGCTCAAGGCATATGAAACATCTGGGCGAGTACAAATCATGGAGTACATAAGGGACCCTATAGCTGGCGCATAAGGAACACTACTCATTTGCTTATTCTCATCAGGTCCAGAAGGACACTGAGTCTTGCTAAGCGACACACCATGTTGCATGGGCAGAAAACCTCTCTTAGAGTTTTCCCTATTGAACTTAGTAACGATCTTATATAGATAAGTCTGTTGGCTAAGTCCAATCATCCGTTTAGACCTATCCCTAGAGATCTTGATCCCTAAAAGTACTTAGCCTTTCCAAGGTCTTTCATAGAGAAACAATTCTTCAACCATCCCTTGACTGACTGAAGCATGGGAATGTCGTTTCCTATGAGAAGTATATCATCTACATACAAGACCAAGAAGACTATGTTACTCCCACTTTCCTTATTGTAAACACAAGACTCTTCTCCATTTTTGAGAAAACCAAACTATTTGATTGCCTCATTAAAACGAAGATTCCAACTTCAGGATGCTTGCTTCAATCCATAAATGGACTTTTGAAGCTTACATACCCTCCTAGGATATTCTGGATCCACAAAACCTTTAGGTTGTGTCATATACACATCCTCTTTCAAGAACCCATTCAAGAAAGCGGATTTGACATCCATTTGCCAAATCTCATAATCATAAAAGGCAGCAATCATAGTCTATACCATGAACTTGCTTGAACCCTTTTGCAACCAACCTTGCTTTGTAAATCTAAATGTTACCATCCTTGTCTGTTTTGACTTTGAAAAACCATTTGCAACCAATAGGTGTAACCCCATCGGGCAAATCCATCAAGTCCCACACTTGATTTTCAGACATGGATACCATTTCGGACCTCATGGCTTCAACACATTTTTCGGAGTCTTCACTCATCAAAGCTTGCTTGTAAGTAGTAGGTTCCTCAAATTATAAAATCATTATCTTAGAACTTTCGGTTAACAAGAAATCAACAAACCTTTTGTTTGGTATTCTTGATCTACTAGACCTACGAGGGGCTGCAACAGGAGAAATTTTCTTCTCAACAATTTGAGAATTTTCGCACGAATTAGATTCGAGTGGGACAGTAGGAGGTTCGTGTATGGGATGACATCCTCCAACACTTGGTCAGTTATGGGAGAAGATTCCTCCAAAGGAGGAACTACTTCAAGCTCCACAACTGGCACTTGTGCTTCTGACGCTAACATAGGTTGAACTATGTCCATTTGTTGCTTTTCTCGAACTTCTTTGAGAAATATATTACTCCCACTTGCTTTTTGGAAATAAAATCTTTTTCCAAAAGGACACCACGACGAGCAACAAACACTTTGCCCTCAGTTCGATGGTAGAAGTGATAGCCCTTGGTTTCTTTGGGATAACCCACAAAGAAACACTTATCTGATTTAAGGGCGAGTTTATCTGAATGTAAACGTTTTACATAAACCTCACAACCCCAAATATGTAGAAAAGACAAGCTTGGAACTTTTCCCCTCCATATCTCATATGGTGTCTTTTCTACTGCCTTTGATGGAGTTCTATTAAGTGTGAAAGTAGCAGTTTTGAGAGCATATCCCAGAAGGAGATTGGTAGATCGGCAAAACTCATCATAGACCGAACCATATCAAGTAGAGTTCGGTTCCTCCTTTCGGATACACCATTCAACTGAGGTGTTCCAGGCGGAGTGAGTTGTGAAAGAATTCCACAACTTTTCAAGTGATCACTAAACTCTTGGCTCAAATATTCACCACCACGATCGGATATTAGTTTTGATTGTTTTGCCAAGCTGGTTTTGGACTTCATTTTGGAATTTATTGAACTTTTCAAATGATTTCGACTTATGCTTCATTAAATAGACATATCCATATCTACTTAAATCGTCAGTAAAAGTAATGAAGTACCCCAAACCCTCCCCTAGCTTTTGTGCTCATTGGTCCACATACATCAGTATGTATTAGGCCAAATAGATCACTGGCCCTTTCATTCTTTCCGTAAAAGGTGACTTTGTCATTTTACCCATTAAACATGATTCACACACATCAAATGGCTCAAAGTCAAAGGATGTTAGAAGTCCATCTTTATGTAACTTCTGAATGCGTTTCGCGTTTATATGTCCTAAACGACAATGCCATACGTAAGTTGGATTAGTATCGCTTGATCTATGTTATTTGCTGTCTATATTAAGGACATCTTTGTCTAATTCTAGGAAATATAGACCATTAGACCTTTTAGCAGTGGCATAAAACATTGAATTCAAATAAACAGAGAAATAACATTTCTCAATTGTAAATGAAAACCCTTCATTATCCAAAACAGGAATAGAAATAATAATGTTTTTGGTAATAGTAGGAACATAATAACAGTTATTAAGCTCTATTATTAAATCGGAAGGCAAAGGTAGACTATAAGTCCCAACTGCAACGGCCACAACTCTTGCACCATTTCCAATGCGCAGTTCTACCTCCCCTTTAGCCAAGGTTCTACTCCTTCTTAGTCCTTGCACATTCGAAATAATGTGAGAAACACAATCGGTATCAAATACCCAAGAAGTAGATGTTGCTAAATTAATGTCAATGACATAGATACCTGAAGAAGAAGCCTCAG
The DNA here is from genome assembly GCA_947648045.1 of Beta corolliflora. NCBI lineage: Eukaryota > Viridiplantae > Streptophyta > Magnoliopsida > Caryophyllales > Amaranthaceae > Beta > Beta corolliflora. The sequence continues at coordinate 254,925 of CANSZD010002199.1, read as the reverse complement.
ACTTCTTATCCTTCAGATACTTCGGGCAGTTACGCTTCCAATGACCCATTTGATCACAATAGAAGCATTTGGCATTTGCGGCCACATTTGGCTTTGCCTTTGGCTGTGGCTTATCAGCAGTCTTAGTGGCAACTTGCTTGCCCTTATCTTGCTTTTTCTTGCCAGCCCATTCATTCCTAAAACCCTTTCCCTTTTGAACCATAAGAACTTCCTTCTTAGGTGCAACAAAGATGTTTTGCTCGACAGTCATGAGCATCCCATTTAAGCAAGGGTTTTCGACACCCCATTCATATTGAAGTTCAACCTAAACTGGTTGAATCCTTCATGAAGTGAGTGTAGTATGATGTTAGTAGCCAACTCTTGGCTATAAGGAAAGCCCAACCTCTCCATTGCCTCGAAATAACCAATAATTTCGAAGACATGAGTGGCGACCGACTTGCCTTCGACTAACGCACATTTAAGAATAGCCTTTTGAGTCTCATACCTCTCTATCTAAGCTTGTTGCTGAACATGGTTTTCAGCTGTTGGATAATACTGTAGGCATCCAAGCTTGCAAACCTCTTTTGAAGGCTTAATTCCATAGCCGCGAGCATAAGGCAAGTAACAATTACCGACCTTTCCGCAATGGCCTTATGGGCCTCCTTTTCGGCTTCAGTAGATGTGGTGGTTAAAATCGGGATCGGGGTTTCAAGAACATCATCTCGGCCTTCGGACCTAACAATTCTTAGATTTCGTTCCCAATCAAGGAAGTTGTTCCCGTTTAACTTATCCTTCTCTAGGATTGAATGTAAGTTAAAAGGTGAATTATTGCTGTTACCAGACATGATATCTACATAGAAGATGCAAAAGTAATAAGTGTTTATCATAATAGCTTTTAACAAATTTTAAACACTTTAAAATAAAAGCTATGCACTTGGTCAATTTTCAATGTGTCCCCCTTTTTGAATCAAGTGATTCTAAGATCCTATCAAACATGATTTATAGGTGGACTTTGGCCTCAACTTAAAACCAAGTTTAAAAGGTAAGTAAACTCCTTTACTAATTACAACAATTGTAATTCTTAGTTGATGGGTGATTGCTAAGGTGATTAAAGCTCCCAAGTAAGGAAGTTACCCACAACGTTGGGGAAAGCCTTCCTAATCCTAGACATAACTTGTCACCCATACACAAAAACCCAATCCTTTGCTTCAAAACCCAAAACAGTTTCGATGATTTTGTTGGGCCAAACCAAACTAAACATGCAAATTTCGGAAATTTACTCTACTTAGCCCAAGATTGGAAGTAACACTCTGCTTTGGCAGAACCTATTACTAACGATCAAGGTTTAGTAGATGTTTATTTGGAATAGCAATTACGCAATATTAACTTTAGGGACCTAAGTAAATTATTATGTGATTTATTAACTAGTGAACTCATTGCAAAAAAAAAAAAAAATCACATGCATAATAAAACTTAGAAAGCAATCAAAAGCAATATTTAAATGCATAAAAGAAAATGTGATCCTAGTATGGCCCCTAACCCTAAAGACTACTCTTTAAGGCCTCCATCTCAGAACCACCTTGGATCTCCATCCTTGTGCTTCATGAAATAAGATTGAATCATCATTCTTCTTATTACAACTTGAATAATTATTTTGGAATTTTTAAACTAAAAATTACAAAAATACCAACGATGCGTAGATCGTATTTAGATTATAAAAATACATTAACGATACGCATATCGTATTTTCTATCCAAGTTTGAGCCATACTAGTCACTGCATGCATTCATAATATCATATATATAAAACATACATTTTAATCAACTATTTAAAAAAAAATTATTATGCTTTAACTTTAAAACATAATAACACCATCTATATTTAATCTCATATTAAATCAAATGGTTAGTACCTCAAGACAAATTTTAATCATATTAGAATTTATCTCCCAAGGGCTTTAAAATATTAATCTAACAAATTTAATCAACTATTAAATTTAAAGAAAAAATACATAAGCACTTTTAGGCATCACATATATTTCTATCATATTAAAATATAAACATAACATGATATTCAGTCACATATACTAGCATGAAAGAATTAATCAACTTATTAAAACTAACATCCTAACATAAAATTAAATATCATATAATAAACTCCCAACATAATTTTAATTCATTTAAGCATTAGCATAGGATACCAAGCATAAAAGCTACTTAATCTGCATTAAGGGAAAAAACGGATTTAAACGTTTTAATCCGTTGAAAACAAAAAACCAGTCGTTACGGCCAGAGAGCTGGGTTGCACCCCGCGAGCAGGGTCACACCCCGCGACCAGTCCCTGCCTCCGTTTTTCTATCTCAATTCAGGTAATTTTAATAGATAAACGCATGATTTTCTTTATACATTAAAACACTTTTACGCATAAATAAATCATACTTGGCCTCAAATTCAAGAATTTATGCCACTAAATTATACATAATCATATTACGCATAAAAACAAAGCATGCAATTCATGAATCATACATATATATGTCATAGTCTAATTAACAACTTAATTAAAACATGAAACAATATAACAATTATATATATATACATGTATTGAAAAATGTATAAATAACTTTTATACTCCCACTAGATTAAAATCAAATTTTAACCATGCAAAAAATATCCTCATGCTAATACCCTCCCCTAAATAAATTAAAAAATGAAGGAAAACATGCATCAACTTGATTATATTAACTATGCAATAGGCTAACTGATACCACTATAGGAGTTTAGATGCTTAATACGGAAAACGAGTATCTTATACTCAAACATCTAACACTAAGATCTTTGCATAAATCAACATGGATCTAATAAGAGTATAGAACTATACCTCTTGATGCGTGAATTCCTCTTTTGCACAAGCCTTCTAGTGGAGATCCTTTAGAACGTCAAACGTCGTTCCTCTAGTGTTGGTCCACGAACAACCCTTGGATCACCACGTATGCTAGTATGGAAGAGAGAAGAACTCCCTTGCTTTTGAGGTGTGTGATAGCCGAATGGGGGGAGAAGAAAGAGCAAAGAAAAATTAGTTTTTTCCTCTCAAAAGATGATGTAATGTATATCTACTTTGTAACCCCATATCTCTATATATGGTGGTTACAAAGAGGTGTTTCATGAGGCTTTATTTTGCCTCATAATGTCACACATTATGCGTCTAATAAACTCATGAGTTACAACTCATCCCACCCATCTAAAAACCGTCCAACCCATTTCACAAATGGATTTGGGTAATATCCAAGGGTTGTCACATTGTGTGACCTCATAGGACCCAATATATATTAGTAGTTGGCTCAATTATACTAGCCCAACAAACCGCAGTTAGCTTCTAGCAAAATGTCGCGGTCACCTAATATCATTGAATATATTATCTCCATAATTTGTCCATATACATTTAGTTTGTGTTAATCTAGTATGAACACTAGACCAACTACAAGAGGGGGGTGAATTATAGTTGAGGATAAATTTTCAATTTGTAATGCGGAAGTAAAACAAACTTGAAATTTGAAAGAGACAAGCACACGAGATTATTACAAGGAAAACTTCCTAGGCCCAATAGGAAGAAAAACCTTTACCACGAGGAATTTTGACTCAAACTCTCTTTAATATACTAGGCCAAAAGACTCTCTTTTGTACAACCTAATACTGGACCTTCTCTGTTCCTCTAAGAACTTGTTCCCTGTCACTCAGTTCCCCCTAAACTGATGACACTCACTATTGACTTCACTCGAAGTCTTCTCTCTTCTCTCTTTCTCATTCTATCTTGAATACAAGGATATTCTCTGAATTTTCTCTCACCCACACACTATGAATATTACAATAATGAGTATGTTGAATAAAGAGGAAATTACAAGAAAAACTTTCTAAGTAATGATTGACTTTTTTTCGCTTGAAAGTTCTTAAGTTTTTCTTCGAATAATCTCTTCTTATATAGCTGCTGCAGTTCTTTCTTCATCTGGACACATTGTGCTCCATGTTCTCCTCAAATGGCGCAAGTAGGGTAATGAAGATTGTGGCCTGATCTTCGCTGCACTTCATCCACTCTTTTTGCAACGGAAATAAACTACCTCCACTATCCGTTTGTGGGAGTATCTTCAGCGAGTTAGTTGGGTTTGTTGGAGAACTTCAAGGAATTAGTTCCATATTGTATGCCACGCCAACTATAACTGACTTTTACGCACAAACAACAACAACAAAAATATCTACTAACTTAAAGAATCTTTTATGCAAAGATTCTAAGTTACCAGAATATTAAACATACCATATTATAGAAATTCAAAGTGCATAAAATAAATATCTTGACTTAGATTAAGTAATTAATCTTTCTCCACAAGATATAAATGCAATATTAAACATTACAATATTTTTGGTATTTTATATTTTTCGCAAAATAAAAACTATATAGTAAAATTAACCTAAGTACTCCCTTCGTTCTCTTTTGTTCTTCCTATTTAGAATCTTGACACTATTCACAATTGAAGAGAATCTTCTAAATTATTTTCAACATATGATAAAAAATATAGTCATGTGGGGTCTTGTTTGATTCGTTTCAATGAGTACTTTATTAATATTTAATCATTATAATTTTTACTAATACATAATGAAAGATATTTAAGGTCAAAGACGTGCATTGGCAAACGTGGAAGTCAAAATAGGTAGAACAAAAGAGAACGAAGGGAGTAATTGGCATCATCAAAACATCAAATACAACAATATTCCCCCTTTTTGATGATGGCAAATATAAGGCATATAAAAACAAAATAAGAAAACTAAAATAACTAAAGCAAAAGAATCAAGAGCTAATGACTTAAAAAAAACTAACAAAAGACTAAGAAAATAAATCTAGTACTAAACTAACAGAAAATGAATACTAAAATACTAAACTAACATAAATCAATTTTGAATAAGAAAAATCCAAAAAGCATCACCTAGAACCAAAGAGGACTAGAATTTGAATTTTTATGTGCCATTCTACTTCTTCCCCCTTTGGTCATCATCAAAAACAACTAAGTACCCAGCAGTACTCTAAGAGTGCATCATATACAACAATGTCAAAGTGGAGTAGCTCAAACATGCATCTAATAATACTAGCCATCCAACATGTAAATGAGCATATAGAGACAAAACAGATGCAAACAAGCAAGATATGAGCAATAGCAGAGTTCAAGAGATGAAAAGAAGAAGGAAGGCAAATATAAGAAGAATAAGAAAGAAAGAAAAGAAGAAAAATGAACCAAAATAAACTGACGTGATTAACACATCCAAAAACAAACAAGAACAACGATCACCAATTGTTTAGTTACAAAAACCAAAAGTTATATTGTTTAATAGATTGAGGGAAGAGCGATAAAGGATAGGATCAGGGCTTGGGACGGATGATATAGGTGGAAACAACAGAGTCAATCTTCTCACGAACAAATGCTTCACCTTTCTGCACAGCAGCAAGAAGTTGCTCCTGATGAACATCAATGCGAGCAGTCCGAGCTTCCAACCCGTGGACCCTTGAATGAAGAAGAGACAGGGACCCTTGAATGTCTTTGAGCAGACCATCAAGACCAGAGTAGAGAGCAAGGGAAAATCAACAGCTTTGGAACTAGATCCTGTAGGAACCGGATCCTCCTCCAAGTTAATCATGACAGCATCATCATCCTCCTTGTTCCTTGGGGACTAGGTATCTGCCAACCTTCTACTCTTCCTCACTGACTTGGTTCCCCCAGCACTCATTTCCTCAACAGGTTTCCTCTTAACCCCTACTTCACTTTTAACCTTTGGCTCTTCAACATCAAACATCACTTTACCACCCAGCACCTTCAAACTCAGCCTTCCAAGTGTATCTTTGGTCAAATAGTTCTCAGGTTCAAGTTCAAAGGATGGGTGAGAAGAGAGTTTAACATTACTCTTTTTAAAAATAGTAGTGAGAATACTACCATATCCGACTCGGTTATTGTGGGTAATGCAATGGGTCAAATGAGTAATCATGAGGGAAGGGAAATTAATCTTAATGTTGTTGGCAAGACAATACATAAGGGACAAGTCCATGAGATTTGCTTGGGTTCTTTTAGAGGTACGGGGAAGAATAAAACGCCAAACAAGTTGAAATAGGAATTTGTGAAAAGGTGAAAGGTCCTTTTGGTCAAGAGAAAAATCAGTAGACTTGCCACCAAAAAACAATAGAACTTTATCATTTGAAATTCCATTTATATTCAATTGAACCTTGCCCTTAATGTAGGTCTTGTACCCTTCAGTTGGTACATCCAGCCAGTACCCTAGAATTTTTTCAGTAAATTTCACCAATTTACTATTGACAACACTCATGCACATACCATCAAAATTTTTAAATTTTGAACAGAACTCACCCATTTCAGCCTCAAACAAACCCTCATCAGAACAAAGAATTTTAGACCACTTCTGAAATTTCACTAAGTCAAAAAATTCTACCCATTTAACTTTCTTGTACCATGCAAGATCAACACAGAATCCAATCAAGTATTTGGAAGATTTTGATTTCTTACCCCTTTTTATCGGCACGTTGATGATATTTTCTTGCTCTGTTTCATCCTCGCTAACGGGCTCTTCTTTCTTTGGTGAGATTTCTTCATTTCCAGAGGATTGCTCAAGGGAATCCTGGGTTTCTTGATTCGAATTGGAAGATTCGTGATCGCTCTCGTCATATTCCACCAAAGGTGAGGATTTTTCAGCAGGGAAACTTTGATGGGTTTGGTCTCTTCAGAATTTTTTCGTTTTGGTGTCATTGATGAAGTTTTGAGAAGGTTGAAGAAGATGAGTAGTTTTGAGAGTTGATGGTTTTGGGTAAAAAGTAAAACTTGCCGTGTAAAGAGAGATGATTTGACAGGTTTTTTTTTGTGGTGGTAGATTTATGGGGTTTTGTGAAGAAATTAATGACGACTGTTCACTCTCCTCTTAATCCATTGAATTTTTACTTCGGCTTTGAAGTTAGACTTATGTGATGCGTTGCATTGTATCAGAATGAGATATTTTAGTGGGAAAAGAAATAAAAAGAAAAAATGGAAAAATAAAAGTGAATAAATATTTACAAGTAAAGTAAATATTTATCGAAAAAAATATTTAAGATGAGAAAAAGAAAAATAAAAGTAAGGAATAAAGAACTCATGCATTATTCATGTACATGCTTTATTTACACAAGTCTCATCAAATTTTGCTTAACAACAATGTATGGACAATAAGGGGAGTATTATGAAGACTAATGTGAGTCCTTTACAATGACTGTGTCATGAGTGATTTAAATTCACAAAATGTTGCTGGCCACTTAGTGTAATCTTGTAACTAAGGGTTTTATTTGAAGTAGCACACTCAATGAATTCTAATCATCTCTATCTCTAAGCGAATTTTCTCGAATTGTTCTCTAGGAAGTGGTTTAGTCAAAATGTCAGCTATTTGATTTTCAGTTGGACAAAATTCAAGTTTGACAAGACCATTTTCTACATTATCCTTAAGAAAATGATGTCTAATGTGAATATGCTTGACCCTTGAATGATGAACTGGATCCTTAGAGATACAAATAGCACTAGTATTATCACAGTAGATAGGAACACACTTAAACTTAATGCCAAAATCTCTTACTTGTTGCTTGATCCAAAGAACTCCGGGAACAAAGATGCAACAATGACCTACATACTCTGCCTCTGCTGTGGATAAGGCAACAATATTCTGCTTCTTCGAGCTCCATGACACCAAGCTTGATCCTAGGTACTGGACAATGCCTGCTGTGCTCTTGCGGTTAACCAAGTCTCCAGCATAATCCGCATCCGAATAGCTTACTAGGTCAAACACATCACTTCGAGGATAGAACAAACATAAGTCATCACTTCCTTTCAAATACCTTAGAATTCTCTAAACTGCTGTTAAGTGAGATTCTTTGGGATTTGATTGGAACCGAGCACATAAACCAACACTAAAAGAAATATCGGGTCTACTTGCAGTTAAGTAAAGTAATGAACCAATCATACCTCGATATTGCTTCTCATTTACGCACTTACCATTTGAATCTTCATCTAACCTTGTTCCTGTTCCTATGGGAGTGTGGTTGGTTTTTGAATGTTCAAGTCCATATTTCTTGAGCAGTTCCTTGACATATTTTTGTTGATGGATCATTGTTCCTCTTTCAGTTTACTTAATTTGCAAACCCAAAAAGAAGTTCAACTCTCCCATCATACTCATTTCGAATTCACTACTCATAAGATCAGCAAACTCCTTACATAGAAGATCATTAGTAGCACCGAAAATAATATCATCAACATAAATTTGGACTACAAATATGTCTGTTCCTTTTGATCGAAGGAACAAGGTTCTATCAACCTTACCTCTTATGAAATCATGTGAAAGCAGAAATTTTGACAACCTTTCATACCAAGATCTAGGTGCTTGTTTCAGCCCATAAAGAGCTTTATCAAGCTTATAGACTTGATTTGGAAGTTCCGGATTTTCAAATCCAGGAGGTTGTTCCACATAGACGTCTTCAATCAAAAAGCCATTTAGAAATGCACATTTGACGTCCATTTGGTACAACTTAAATCCCATAAAGGCAGCAAAGGCAATCAAAATTCTTATTGCTTCTATTCTAGCAACAGGAGCAAAGATTTCATCAAAAATACCTTCTTGTTGATTATAACCTTTGGCAACAAGTCTGGCCTTGTTCCTTACCACAGTTCCATGCTCATTAAGTTTGTTCCTGAAGACCCATTTTAGTCCTATAACCTTCTGGTTCTTTGGTTTTGTCTCCAGGTGCCATACCTTGTTCCTCTGGAACTCATTTAGCTCCTCTTGCATAGCGTTGATCCAATCAGCCTCCTTGAGTGCTTCCATATGGTCCTTAGGTTCTGTCATGGATAAGAAAGCTTGAAAAGCACAAAAATTCTTCAATTGGGATCTCGTTTGAGTTCCCTTTTCAATGTCGCTTATTATCAATTCTAAAGGATGAGAATTTTGGTGTTTCCAAGGCTTTGGATCAAATCTCCTAGTTGCTTCTTGAGTTTCTTGAGGTGATTGATTCTCTTGATCTTCTTCTGGATCAGGAGTTCCTTGATCCTCCTGAGTTCCTTCTGTTGCTTGTTCTTCAAGGGGATCAGGCATAGGGTTATCAGGGTCAGGAACTTGCTTCTTCTCTTTTCTTGCAGGGGTTAGTTCATCATCATTTTGATTAAACTCATCAGTACGAGTCAAACCAATTTCAAAGTTATCATTGTGACTCTGTTCCTGCAGGGAGTTAGTCTCATCAAAAATAACATGGACACTTTCCTCGACACACATTGTTCGCTTATTGTAGACACGATAAGCCTTACTACTTAAGGCATATCCTAGAAAAATAGCCTCAACACTTCTAGCATCAAACTTTCCTAAGTTGTCCTTTCCATTGTTATGTACAAAACATTTACATCCAAAAACACGAAAAATAAGAAATATTGGGTTTTCTTCCTTTAAGTAGCTCATAAGGAGTCTTCATGGTGATTGGCCTTAGCATGACACGATTGATGATGTAGCATGCTGTGTTCACTGCTTCAGCCCAAAGTTATTCGGAAGACCGCTTGCAATTATCATCGTCCTTGCCATATCCTCAAGAGTCCGGTTCTCCCTTTCGACTACACCATTATGTTGTGGTGTTCTTGGAGCTGAGAAATTATGATCTAAACCTTCATTGCTACAAAATTCATCAAACTTGGAGCTTTCAAACTCCGTACCATGGTCAGATCTTAAATGCTTTAATTTAAAACCACTAGTTCTTTGAATCTTTTTAGCAAAGGTTAGAAATTCATTAAACGTTTCATCCTTACTATGAAGAAAAATAACCCATGTGTATCTTGAAAAATCATCTACTATGACTAAGACATCTTTCTTACCGGATCGGCTTTGGATGCGTACAGGGCCACATAAGTCCATGTGAAGAAGATCTAATGGACTTTGTGTGCTTACCATTTTCTTGGATTTGAATGAGGATCTCACTTGCTTGCCTTTGACACATGAATCACAAACATCGTGGTTTAGTGACTTAATAGTTGGTAGACCAACCACCAAGTCCTTCCCACTTAGTTTATGCAGTAGGGACAGGCTTGCATGACCACATCTTTTGTGCCACAGAAAAGGATCAGCTTCGATCACACTTAAGCATTTGAGATTATTCCTAGGAACAAGTTTCAGGTCAACCATATTGGTGTTCCCTTTCCTCGTTCCCTCAAGGATCTTGGTTCCTGTACTTTCATTGCTGACTACACAAGACTCATTAGTAAACTTCACTGTATTTCCCTTATCACAAAACTGAGATATACTAAGTAAACTATGTTTTAAACCCTCGATCAAAAATACATTATCTATGGAATGTGACTGAGATTTACCAATCTTACCAACTGCTACAATGTTTCCTGTAAGATTGTCTCCTAAGGTCACAGTTCCTCCATTGAAAACTGAAAGTGAGAGAAATTTTGATCTATCTCCTGTCATGTGCTTAGAACTACCGCTATCAAGGTACCACAAGTTGTTCCCCCTCACTTCAGCCTGTACTATAGCAAACTAGTTAGTTGCGGGAACCCAGTCTAACTTGGGTTCCATTGTTGGACTTGAGCCTTTCTTAATTTTCAAAACCTGTTTCACTAGGTACGTGTTCCTCTCAATACGTTATTCTCTAGTGGAACAGTCAGATACAATGTGACCACAGTTCCCGCAGTAAGAACATATTTTACGACTTGGCAGATCAACATATTTTTTCTTTTTGTTCTTCTTTTTATGATTGAAACCTAGACCATTTCTTCCTTTGTTTTGATACTTTTGTATCCATGAGACTGGGTCAGGAAGCTTGTTCCTTGAGGGCTTCAGTTTTTTCTTTAATACCAAATTTTCTTGAAAGATATTATCAAAATCGTTTTTCAAATTTTCAGTAATATTTCTGGTATTAGATGAAGATGACTGTTCCTTCAGGAACAAACAGTTTCAATTATGCCAGTTCCAAATTCAAAAGATAATTTTCATTTTTGACTTTTTCAAAAGCATCTTGATAAGTTTTACTCTTGTCAAAAAGTTCAAAGAATCTTTTTTCAGTGTCACATTTTAGTGAGTTAAGCCAATTTGAATGATTCTTAGTGATTTTCAAGGCATTATTTAATTGATCTCTTTTTGCACATACATCCTTGTAATCATCTAAGATTTCTACCAAAAGTTTTATTAATTGACTTTTATTCAGTTTTGTAAATTCCTCTTCAATGGCATTAAAACTTACCTTGGGGTTTGATGATTCCACTTTTTCTTCACTATTTGCCATAAGACATAGATGGGCAGTTTCTTCCTCAGTTTGTTCCTGCTCCTCCTCTGAGTCAGACTCTCCCCATGTTGCTACCATGGCTCTCTTCATATCATTTCTCGAAAATGATCTTTGTTGTTCCTTGCCCTTCTCTTTGTATCTTCCTTTAGCTTTCTCGTTTTTCCATTGAGGACATACCTTGATGAAATGATCAAGGCCTACACACTTGTGACAACTTAGCTTTGTTGGTTTCTTGGTAACCTTTCCTTTGTAGTTCTTATTAAAGAACTTCTTGAATCTTCTAACAATCATTGCAGCTTCTTCATCACAAGTTTCTGAGCCTTCTTGTTCCTCAGTTCTGAGGGCCAGAGCCTTAGGTTTTGATGATTCAGTTTCATGAGTTTCGAGATGAACATGGGTCATCAAGGAACCAGTAAGTTGTTCAATGTTGAACGTTGTGAAGTCCTTGGTTTCCAACAGTGCTGTTGTCTTGGCCATCCATTTTTCATCTTGTGGTAGATTCCTTAGAACCTTCCGGACCTATTCCTCTGGGGTGATTATCTTTCCCAGAGATTCAAGTTCGTTTATAATGTTTGAGAAGCGAGTGAGCATATCTTGAATAAGCTCCTTTTTTTTTCATGTGAAACAATTCAAACTTTTGCATGAGCATGTCGATCTTTGATCGTTTCACTTCGCTTGTTCCTTCATGAGTAATTTGAAAGAGTTCCCACATTTGCTTTACAGCCTTGCATCCCACGACTCGATTGTGTTCATGGGGACCAAGACGTCAATGGAGTAGCTTCTTGGCCATGTTGTTCATCTCCATTTTGTCGAAGTCCTCTTTGTCAAATTCGGCAAGGGGTTTAGGAACCAACTCCCCTTTCTCGTTCTTCTTTGTGACTTCAAAGTCACCGATTTCAATTACCTTCCATACTTGGTAATTTTCAGCTTTAATAAATATTTTCATACGGTTCTTCCAGTATGGATAATGTTTGCCATTGAATATGGGTGGGCGTTGAGTTGAATACCCTTCATCAAGCTTTTCTCCCGTTGTGTTCATTTTTCCAGGCACAATCTCCTCAGTGTTAGCTGATTCTGGAGGTACTAGGCTCTAATACCAATTGTTATTCTAGTATGAACACTAGACCAACTACAAGAGGGGGGGTGAATTGTAGTTGAGGAGAAATTTTCAATTTGTAATGCGGAAGTAAAACAAACTTGAAATTAGAAAGAGACAAGCACACGAGATTTTTACAAGGAAAACTTCCTAGGCCCAATAGGAAGAAAAACCTTGACCACGAGGAATTTTGACTCAAACTCTCTTTAATATACTTAGGCCAAAAGTCTCTCTTTTGTACAACCTAATACTAGACCTTCTCTGTTCCTCTAGGAACTTGTCCCCAGTCACTCAGTTCCCCCTAATCTGATGACACTCACTATTGACTTCACTCGAAGTCTTCTCTCTTCTCTCTTTCTCACTCTCTCTTGAATACAAGGATATTCTCTGAATTTTTTCTCACCCACACACTATGAATATTACAATAATGAGTATGTTGAATAAAGAGGAAATTACAAGAAAAACTTTCTAAGTAATGATTGACTTTTTTTCGCTTGAAAGTTCTTAAGTTTTTCTTCGAATAATCTCTTCTTATATAGCTGCTGTAGTTCTTTCTTCATCTGGACACATTGTGCTCCATATTCTCCTCCAATGGCGCAAGTAGGGTAATGGAGATTGTGGCCTGATCTTCGCTGCACTTCCTCCACTCTTTTTGCAACGGAAATAAACTACCTCCTAGTGGGAGTATCTTCAGCGAGTTAGTTGGGTTTGTTGGAGAACTTCAAGAAATCAGTTCCACATTGTATGCCACGGCAACTATAACTGATTTTTACGCACAAACAACAACAGCAAAATATCTACTAACTTAAAGAATCTTTTTTGAAAAGATTCTAAGTTACTAGATTATTAAACATACCATATTATAAAAATTCAAAGTGCATAAAATAAATATCTTGACTTATATTAAGTAATTAATCTCTCTCCACAAGATATAAATGCAATATTAAACATTACATTATTTTTGGTATTTTATATTTTCGCAAAATAAAAACTATATAGTAAAATTAACCTAATTAATTGGCATCATCAAAACATCAAATACAACAGTTTGTTACACTTAATCGAGGACAAAAATCCTTCACTCATTGTAGCACAACCTACATACACAAGTGTCATATCATAGACCAAGTTGTTTAATATGATTAATATGATTAATAGGACAATATTGATTGGGCCTATAACTAAAATAGGTCAATCCTATGAGGTCACACATTGTAGCACAAGTTGGACAAAGCAGTCCAAATCAATTTAGGATTAGGATTGGGCCCATCCTAAGGGGAATAGGAGGAGAATTAGTTCTCCTAACTAGCCTATGACTCTTCTATTATATATAGGATATAATATTAGAGTTTTGGTTGATAAATTCATTAATCAATTTCACAAGATAGAGAAGTGAAACCCAAATCTATTCCCTATAACCGGCACCCATAACACCTAAAAGCAAGAGATTTATTCTCTTCCGTTCTACCAAACATTGGTGTTCAACTGGTGCTCGTGGACTGATTAGAGGAGCAACACTTGGGGCTCTTGGATCTTCAAAGCTTGCATATAACAGGGAAATCGTGCTACAAAGGTTTGATATTTAATCCCTATTGAATGATTCATGTGTTTGATTATGTTTGCGATCCTATGATAGATGTTAATAAATTGTTTACTGAAATCCCGCTATATGCATCTATATATTCCTACAGGTGTATAAGTTTTGCCAAATTTATAGTATTCATATGATCATATAATGGTATGTAAAGTTATTATTTTTATTCAATTAAGGGAGGATTTATTTATGGCTTGAATTTGCATAATTGCTATTTGATAATAATTGATTGGAAATTGTAAATAATTGATTTATTTGTGATTTATGCTCAAATAATTTTATAAAGTTCCGAATTTTTATATTATGGATGAAATAAATTGGTTAATTCACTCCAAAATTTTCAGAGTTTTATAAATATATTTGTTAGATTTAAAATTGTTTAGTGTTTAATTTGATAAATCATTGAAATAATTGGTTAACAATTAAAGATTTGATTTTTAATTTGTTAAATAAATCTAATATTAATCACCCACATAGATCTAGAATAATATGATGGCTGAAAATGATTTGATTATTTTTCTCACTAATTTTCGGATTTTTATCATATTATTTGTGAATTTTAGTTAAATAGCTTGACAATAGAGGTATGAACTTTGGACGATAATTTTTTAAAGGTTTGAACTATCGATTAACCTGTGTAGGTCCCAACTTTATGGGGTCTTAACTTTTACCGGGCCTCGGTGACTTAAAACTTGCGATTTTTTTAAAAATCTCACCTAGTTCCTACTTTCCTCCCTCAATTAACCCTTCTGGTGTGACCCAAGTTTTACAAGTTATGACCTATTAAGCCAGTTTCAAGTCACTAAGGCCCGCTAAAAGTTAAGACCCCCTAAAGTTGGGACCTACACAGGTTAATCAATAGTTCAGACCTTTTAAAAATTATCACCCAAAGTTGAGACCTCTATTGTCAATTATAAATTTTAAGGATAACAATTAAAATAATTAATTTTATTTGTTATGATAATTCATTAGATCACCGTAAAAATTATTTTAGAATTTTTCAGATTTTAATTATTAATTTTCTGAATTTTTCGAATATAATTTGATTTTATGCCCAAATTTTGAATTTTTTGTTAGATTTAATGTTTAATATAGATTAAGCATTGAAAACCTAATCCTAACAAATCTAGAATTTTGTTTGAGTTTGTTAAGTGATTCAAAAAGTTCTGCCATAGTTTTCGGATTATTAAAACCTAATTAAATCCTAAATCTTTAAATAAATTCTTAGTTAAAGATTAATTATAATTTTGGTAAATTGTTACAAAATTCAAAAGGATTGCCCACCACGGCTGGGTGGCCCCACCTGTACCGGTGGAGCCACGGTGGGGACGACATTAGGACGGCAGAATTGTGGCGCACTCCCGGCGGCAGCGTAGCGGCAGAACCGCACACGTCTGACGTGTGGTGGCTCACGCTACTGTTAGCAAGGGCGCGTGCTGGTGGCTTTGCTGCCGGAAAGCGCTGACCGGTGAGTGCGGAAGTGACGCGGCCTGAGTGCCGGCTAGTAGTCCTGCTGGGCTGCTGGCTGGTGTTCGTGTGCGGTGGTGAGATGGCTGGTGTTTCTAGCGTTATGGGTGTGCGGTTGGTTTTCGATTGCCAGCTATTCTTGCGTGAATGGTGGGTTTGGCTGGCTGTTGACTAGCAGCCTTTGTGCTGCTGGTCAACGGTCAACAAGTCAACATTATTAGTTTTTTTTTTTGTTTTTAAGGAAAATCTGATTTTCCAAAGTTGAGCATAAATCCAAACGTTTCTTATTTTGCAAATTTGTGAATAATAATGATTATTGTCATGTTTAAATATGTAATTAAATTTAAATAATAAAGTTTTCAAAATAATTTCTAGCTTAAATTTGTTAAGTTTTATAATTATTATGGAAAGTTTTATTTGCTTATTAATCGTTAATAAGTAAATAGTTTGTGTTTATTTTATTATGATATTAAAAATGCGTGGATGTTTAATGTAATATATATGATATTATATTTTGCATGTTATGACTAGTATGACCCAAATTAGGATAGTAAATATAATCTGCGAATCGTTATATTTGAATGTAAATTAAATACTATTTGCGAATCGTTTGTGTTTTTGTAACTTTAAAATTTTCGTTATTTATTTAATTCAAATTATGTAATCAAGCATGAGGATCCAAGGAGTTTCAAGTATAGTGATCCACGGATATTCAAGGGAAGATTTATGAAGATTAGTTTTTCCTAAGTTTAGGGGCCATACTAGATCATTTTAATTAGTATTACTTTTATCAATTTCTTGCATTTGTTGTGTTTAAATGCTTGCTTCTAAGTTAGTTTGTGGTTAATTGATTCATGTGTTCACTATTAATTGACCATATTAGTAAATGTACTTCGGTCCCCAAAAGTACTATTGAGTTTTAATTGCTTTTCCAAACAACACCTATAAAGCCTTAGATAATGAGTGATAGGTTGTGCCAAAGCTGGGTGTTACTCATAATTCCGGGGATAGTAGGGTAGGTTTTTGAAACTTACATGTTAATGTTTGGTTTAACTCAAAAAAATCATCAAAAGACAAAGTTTTGGTTTTTGAAGTTAAGATATAGGAGTAAACAATGAGTTGTTAACCTGTCTACCAAGAATTATAATTAGTAAAGTGTTTACTTACCTCAACTACTATAAATTTAAAGTCCGTTTGATTATAGTGGCAGGGGATCTTGATTATTTCTTTATTCAATAGGGGGACTTTCATTTTGAATAAAGGGTAGTAGTTAATTAAAATTTGTTTAATTACTGCTTCCTTGATGAACATTGATTGAATCTTGCTTTATTATTTGTTGTAGTAATCATGTCTAGTATCAACAACGTCAATACCAACAACTCTACTTGTAATTTACGCTCCGTCCTTTCGAAAGACAAATAGAATGCTGAACGTTTCATTGCAAGTGAAAGGGATATGAGAATCGTTCTCAGAACTGAAAAGTTAAACAAGTTTCACATGCAAGGAGAGGAAGCAACGATGCAAGAGATGCATGAAATGCTAACTCAGTCCGAGCGAAACGTCCCTAACAAGCCAGGAAAAGAACATAAGGATGTTCTTATGTTTAGTAAAGGGCAATCGCTCAATAGGATTGGGATTGCTATTAAGAAGGACGAAAGCCAACAAGTTGCCAAGTCTGAAACTTCTGAAAAGCAAAAGACTACATCAAAACCAAAAGTTGCTGATGAGCACTATTGTTACACCTGTAACAAGGTTGGTCATTGGAAGAGTAGTTTCCCCAAGTATCTGAAGGATCAAAAGAAAGGAGTTTATAGTTCAGATATGTATGTTATAGAAGTTAACTTAGCAACTTCTGCTTCTTGGGTATTTGATACCACTTGCGGTTCGCACATTATTTGTAATATGCAAGGCCTCAAAAGAAGTAGAACATTGGGAAAAGGAGAAGTAGATCTTCGCGTTGGCAATGGAGCACGAGTTGCTACATTGGCAGTGGGAGTATATAGTCTACTTTTACATTTAGGATTAGTTTTAGAACTTAATAATTGTTATTATGTTCCTGCTATTACAAAGAACATTATTTCGATTCCTATTTTGGATTCCGAAGGTTATTCATTTACAATAAAGAACAATTATTGTTCTGCATATTTGAATGATATGTTCTATGTCTCCGCTAAGTTATCAAATGGTTAATATGTGATAAACTTAGAAACTCACATCTATAACATAGACAGTAATAGACATAAAGCAAATGATTCAAACCCTACATACCTATATATGGCATTGTCGATTAGGCCACATAAGCTCAAAGCATATTGAGAAGCTTTATAAAGATGGAATTCTCCAATCATTTGATTTCGAATCAATTGATACTTGTGAATTTTGCTTGATGGGGAAAATGAGAAAGTCTCCTTTCATAAGTTCAAGTGAAAGGGCAATGACCTTTTAGCCCTCATACACACAAATTTATGTGGAACTATGAGTAATTTGGCTAGGGGAGGGTACATTTACTTCATTACTTTTACCGATGATGTAAACAGATTTGGATTTGTTTACCTCATGCAGCATAAGTCGGAATTTTTTGAAAAATTTAAGGAATTCCAGAATGAAGTACAAAACCAACTTGGGAAAAAAAAGTAAGGCATTGCGATCCGACCATGGTGGTGAATATTTATCTCAATAATTTAGTGATCATTTGAAGGATTGTGGAAAACTTTCACAATGGACTCCACCAGGAACACCACAGTTAAATGGCATTTCTGAATCGAACTCTACTTGATATGGTTCGATCCATGATGAGTCTTGCTGATCTTCCTATTTATTATGAGGATTTGCACTTGAAACAGCGGCATTCACACTTAACATAGCACCATCCAAAGCAGTTGAAAAGACACCATATAAAATGTGGACTGGTAACGTTCCAAATTTGTCTTTTCTAAGGATATGGGGTTGTGAAGCTTATGTAAAACGTTTACTTTCTGATAAGCTTTCACCCAAATCCGATAAATGTCTTTTTGTGGGTTACCCAAAAGAGATTAAGGGATACTACTTCTACAACCAAGCGAAAACAAAGTGTTTGTTGCTCGTAATGGTGTCAATCTGGAAAAAGAGTTTATTTCCAGAAAAACGAGTGGGAGAAATGTATATCTCGAAGATGCTCGAGATGAACAACAAATGGATTAGGTTAACACCTCATCAGAGATGGCCCGATATGAAAATGCTCAGGAGGTGGTGCATTCAATTCACGTACCTCCTACCGTCCCACTTGGAGATACTCCATGCGAAGTCATCAACCTAGTGAGGTAGAAAATTATTCTCTTGTTCCCCAACGTAGGTCTATTAGGACCGTCATTCCGTCAAAGAGATATATTGATTTCCTTTTGACTGAAAGTTCTGAAATAATGATTTTAGAATCAGAAGAACATACTAGCTACAAAGATGCTTTGGATAGTTAAGACTCCGAAAGATGGCTTGAGGCCATGAAATTTGAAATGGAATCCATGTCTAAAAATCAAGTATGGGACTTAGTTGATTTGCCTGATGGGGTAAAACCCATGGGATGCAAATGGATTTTTAAGTTGAAACTAGACAAGGATGAAAACATTAGTGTTTTCAAAGCAAGGTTGGTGGCAAAAGGTTTCAAACAAATTCATGGTATTGACTATGATGAAACCTTCTCACCAGTAGCCATGCTGTAGTCCATTAGGATAATCCTTGCGATTGCTGCCTTTCATGACTATGAAATATGGCAGATGGATGTCAAAACTGTTTTCTTGAATGGGTTCTTGAAAGAGGATGTGTACATGATACAACCTCAATGTTTTGAAGATCTAGAAAATCAAGGGAGGGTATGCAAGCTTACGAAGTCCATTTATGGACTAAAGCAAGCATCAAGGAGTTGGAACATCATATTTGATGAGGCAGTCATGGGTTTTTTTTTTTTAAAAAAAAAAGGAGAAGGAAGAATTTGATTACCTTCGTAAGTACCAGTGGCGTCTACGCGACGAGTTCCAGCCGCGGAAGGACGATGAGGTAACTGCTAAGGGGTACTATATACCGATGTCTGTTGACAAAGCAAGAAGAGTAATTAATTGGATCCACGGGCGTTCCTACGAGGAAACACTTATGATATTAGAACTCATGCCCTATCGAGCATGTTATCCCATTTTTCAATTGATTTATTCTGCAGCAGCAAATGCTCGTCGCAATAGAAAATTCAACAAAGCAAATTTAATCATTATCCCGGACCTACACCGAGGTATTGACGGAGATTTGAAAATAGCGCAGAACAGAATGAGAATGTGATACAACGAGATAGAAAAAAAGACAGGGAAGGGGTCACCCACTTACCTACTCATAACGGTCAAAGCGTGCCCGCCCTTCATTTCATTCTGAATTAAAGTATGAAGATCACTACTGTTGCAATTCTGGTTCTTATTTACAGTGATAATTATATGTCTC